>NNCF01126018.1:1547073-1796497 GCA_002313205.1 Laupala kohalensis | reverse complement strand
TATATATATATATCAGTGTACTTTACTGACGGTGGCTGCTATGTAGCCGAAAACGTTTTTTAACAATAAAACAATGAGCAACATACAAACGTCTTTTAATTTATCATTCTTGTTTAATGTTGCAACTAATGGAGCTTAAATGATATATCCGAAATTAAGGTGTTTCGTTAAAACCATTGTAAGTGCCAAATAATTAAAAAATGGAGAATCTTATGAGTGCCTCGTGGGATTTCCAAAAATCGCTCCAAGTACCACGGATAGTAACCAAAAGATGTGCCACGCTTGATAACCATAATTTTACCTGGCGTTATAACAAATTATTTTAAAACATGTCATAATAACCATGATCCTGCCTGATATTTTATAATAATTGTTAGCTCTCTAATCTTTTGACCGCCATAGTATTTAAATAACAGAAGGCACTTACTACATCGATTTCCCCAGCATTGGCGTTGTAAAAAAATGTTTTTCACGTGTTTTCTCTTTTTCTTTTTCTTTTTCGTACTTAGAACCATTTCCACTTGCTTCATTTCTGTTGAAATTAACAGAATTACTGTGAAAAAATAACTTTGTTGTCACTATTTTGAATTTAAACAATTACATCTAAGTAGTTAACTACGTTTAAGAAGAAAATGTGTAATCCTTACATTAAGAGATGACGCTCGGTGATCTAATCTCGGGTAAACCGAGTTAATTTTTGGTAAATTATTGATATCAAATTTCGTGTTATCCACTATGAATGAAAATAGTCATTTGCGGCGCACATACGATGTTACAGAACCTCCCTCACATACTGTTTCCTTGGCATGGTTATATATATACTCCTTGCCATGGTTCACTCTTATACAAGAGGTATTCTTTATTTATCATTATCATAACAATGAGTATAGCTTACTTCAACAGTCAATTTAAGAATGAACAGTATATTGAATACGGACGAAGGGGACGGTCCATACGATACATGTGTGGATAGATATTGCCGAAAGTTTCTTTCATCTAACACAGTTCATTAGAAATATTTTATTATTATAACTTTTCAAGGAACAACTAGTTCCATTGATCTAATATATGTTAAAAATTCAATTATATACTTCTTACATGCAGACCTTAATTATTGTTTTTTCTTTTATATGTCCTGACTACTTTATACTGTCCCAATAATGTATATTTGGACATGTTAATTAATGTTTTTATTTTTATTTATTTTAATTTTTATATTTATGATGATTTCGAGTAGAAACATAATTATGAAACCAAGAAGACACTTGGACTAATATGTCAGTAACTAATAGATGGAGGTAGGAGATGCGCGCGCAGCGGTAGTCGGTAGAAGTAGATGAGAAAACCCCGTAGCAATTGCGTAGCGTGCAGAAATTGAGAAAATTTATGTGAAATTATTCAAGAATTTGATCAATGAATGATTTTGAGCTAGCAATGTGCATGTCACGATACTAATAAACTACATAATTATTAGTAACTTAACGAATCATAATGGTTTACACTGAAATTTAATAATTATAAATTATTGTTCAGTTAACACAAAAAGTGCAATACGGACTTACCTAATCAAGCACGCGGTGAAATTATAAGTAGTGATGAACTGTGAATAATTGATTTGAACATTCATTATAATTGCAATCAATTTACAAATGTTTAATTTGTTAATTCCATGCGGATTTGTGTTAAATTTTGTGACGGTGAACAGACAGTGCAGCTATTGCGCAACATCGTGTTGTGGTGTTTCGTAAGAATTTACGTGATAAAAGGATTAATGAACTCCAGTAGGTTGACTATATTTATTTTCTAACACCTGTACTGTTTCAAAGTGAGAATTGTTTGGTGGTGTGAGGAGCGGAGACCCAAGGTCACTAGATCTCTAGTAAGCAGTTAATGCTGTGTTCGCGGAGGGTCTACGTTTCAAATGAGGCATTTGAAGGACAAGCAAGATGCCAATTGCAGAAAGGAATTCTTCCCGAATATTTGATTCATAAAAGCTGTATGTAAAAAGAGAATTTATGTTTTTCTTAATTGTTTCATTATGTTATTCAAAAGTCAAATTTAATGTGAGTAACTCAAAGAAAATAATTTTTCAAGTTCGTATTTGATGATTAAGTTCATTCAAGTTTTACAATTAGAGTAAATTTTGCTGAATAAATTAATGTTCTTCATGTTTTTCAACTATGTATTTCATTGTTCCAACATCGTTATCCCTGTTTTATTAGGCCAATAAGTAATAACATTAATATTAAAGTTCTGTTATAATTAAAGTTATAATTAATAATTGGATAGTAACAGATGGCGCTCAATGGTTTTCTCTTAATTAATCATGGTGTTGTAGCTCTTAGCAAAGCTTATGGTGTATTTATGTAGAAGTAGGAGTATGATATCTTGTATTTGATTGCTTTCTGAACCGAACTGAGCTAGCACAAATCAATTATAAGGTCTTAGGAGGCTTACATAGCACAATATATAGCGGTGAAACTTTTTTGATAGAAAATAAAATTGTAAATAAAGTAGTAATTTCCTAATTTAACATCGCATAATACATCTTGTCTATTTCCAAATGATTAGTTACGTGATTTGACGCAGAGATTTTATAGAGAAAATGCAGAACGGAAAAATTGAACGGAAGTTTATTGAACCAGAAGCATCGGTCAATTTTAAGAAATGAGAATATTGGAAGAAAAGATGCATTAGACATTAAATATTTTAAATGTAGAAAATATTACAAATAATTGTATTACAAAACAATTATTAAAAATATTTTGATTCTTTAGTGCATATTCCCATCTAACATAAGTATGGTGTTGGCGTCAATGACCGATCTGACCGTTGGAAACAATTTACTGTTTTGAAGTACGGAGGAAAAAAGATTACGTATTGTAACGACACATTTGATAAAAAAGTATTTTATGAATTTTTGTTGTATACCGTTCTGTGTATTGTGTATTTATTGAAATTAAATAAATAATTGTAATTTTATTGTTTTGAGAAAATGAAACAATTTCTTACTGAACATAGTGTGGGGTGAGGATAGACAATTCTTAAATTTTCCTGATAATTCCTGTAGCTGATATAATCAGGACTATGATATATGAGTGTTGTGCTGTTGTTTTTAATACAGGTGACGGGATGGTGGATACACCGTTCAGAGCTTTCACTCAGTATTAATAAACATGGAGAAAACACTGTGTTCAATTTTCATTCTGTATCCTCCACTTAGGCCTTACCCGAAATACCAGATATTAAGCATGATATGATACAACCTTACATCATAGAAGTTTTGTTTATGTAATCAAAAGGTTTATGCCTTGAGCAAGTAGTTTGGATCGTAGATGAATGTCTTCATGTTATTGGTTGGCACATTGAAAGAGCAATTTTATTACACAAAAGAAATATCACGATTAATCAAACGAAATGTTTTTATGGTTTGTAAAGTAACATCGCGTGAATAAAAACTTGAAATCTAGTTGCCTGTATATATTCGACATTTTGTAAGCACACACTGACTTAAATGGACTACTTACAGTAGTGTAACTAAGCGGGGGTCTTGGGGAGTTGTCCGCGTCGTGCTTCAACCTGTGAGACGCCACCAAATGAGTCACCAAAACTGATACAAAGACGCAAAATTGAACTGAAGTATACTATAATTTTTAATAATAGTATCCTAAATAATAGCCGATCTCAATAAATACAACCCCAAATTTAATTTTACGTTATCCTGAACACGTAATCGAACAGGGCCCTCCAAAAAGACTCTCGCCCCGGGTCTCGTAAGTTGTAGGTACGCCATTGCTACTTAAGTGTCTGATATACTTTCACTTGAGACGCAATTCCATTATGTTGAAGGAAACGAGCGAGGGTGTGTTGAGTCTAAATTTAATTCAGTCGCTGCAGGGCGTCGACCACCGCAACACCATCAGGCACCGCTGGCCACGGCACCCAACGGAAGTGACGACATGCACGTGGGGTAATAGAAAGGGAATGGATCCCAGTTATTCAAACGATGCGATCACATTCCCTGTCAACTAATTTAAGAATACTCACTCCCAAACTAACTTCAGATTAAATAGTTCTTTCAACCACGATCGTTCAAACATCGTTAATCCAGGGAAGATTGTTCGACACAAATTATAGGCAATGTCAAGGAAGATAAATATTGGTTCTAATTATTGCCCTTCAAGTATAAATGTCAAGGAAGAGCTGTTTGGGAACAAGATGATGATTTGGAAAGACATCGTCTCTCAAAATATTTGTTTATAGTATTTCTGACTGCAATAGTTAAATTAAAGATTTACCATATTTAAAAAAGGAATAAATCTTAAATAAACAAAGCAAATTCTTGGAGATGTAGATTAAAAAATGTAGTGCAAATGAATACGCAACTAATCTTATTATTATATAATAAATTTGATTAAACAAAACAAATTTCATTTGAGCACTGAACGATGCTAATTTAAAATGTAAAAAGCTAAATACTCCGTCAGTACAAACATTCAGTTCCTGGTGATAATTTGTTGAGTAGAGCTAAATGTTAACACATTGTATTTATTTAACAACAACAAAGTATTTAGCTAAGAGCACAATCACATAATATTCGCAACATTTCAGTTTACGCTATGAATTGTCGGAAAAATGTGTTGCAATTTCTGTGTATATAAAATTCTCTCAAAGCAGTCTAATACACATTCTGGAATAACAAAAAGAACACCTCACTGATAAAATGTGTACTTTACAACTCTTACCCTGGGAGCTGGGAAACAAAATGTGTCCCGGGGAGTTACAGCAAAGTTGTTTCTTTGTCTATGTCCATAATATCTAAAAGGTAGCATACATACCAGAATTTTTTGCGAATCAAATTAGAACGTTGGACAAGTTTTAAGACCTGACAGACGTTTAATCCCACATCAACATGCCGTTGTTGGTAAAATTAAACTATTTATAGAAATTCTTCATAAAGAAAGAGTGATAATGGGACAGATAGGTTCTCTTTAGTTATAGCGAATGAAAGAAAGAAATCTGCATCTAAATAGTCAATTATACATTAGAATATATTCTAGATATACAAGTCTTCAAATACTCGGTTTTTCTTTAAAAAAATCCATTTGAACTGAAATGTGTGTACAGTTCGATTCGTCTTGGAGGGCAGTTATTTAAAGGCATGACAAAATGACATTCATTAACTTCAAATTACAGTAAACTCTCGATTATCCGCTTCCCACGAGTGAATTTTGTTTGACAGAATAAAAACCAGACATGCGACAGAATGGATTGGACACTCTATTGTGATACTTTTTATCCCCTTTAATGTGAAATGAAGCTAATAGTAACGTAGAAATGCAATAAATTAATCGCAAATCTCGAGCTTAATGATATATTTTTAAAATAAAATTTAAACGTAATATTTCGAAATTTAAGTTAAAGACTTCTTTGCGTATTTACAAACAACTTTCAATAAAAATTATTTGTGACGTATATATGCATGTTTTGAGAACTTGGCGGATTATCCGCAGAATCAGATTTCAACGGTCACGCCATCCCCATACTGCGGACAAGCGAGAATTTATTGTCCATTGAAAACCATTGTATACTCAATGATATCATGATTAATGGCACAAGCAGTATCTACGATTTCCCATCGTCTGTGGCGTGATGGCATTCTTACCTTATTTCCTGAAGCAGGTCAACCGCTTCACTTGAGAGCTTGTTTTCGACGGTGCCTTTACTCCGAGAATACTGAGCACGATGGCAATAATACATTCACAAGCCACTAGTTGCGCTGGTCTACTGGCACCAGGGAGTCCTGATTTCTTCACTTCAACTTCACCGTATTTATTATAAACTGGCTGGTTCAGCACTCAATGTCAATGGCTGCAGAGCGAGCTAATTTCTTATTACAGTTTGCGTATTATACACCTTAAAGTGTCTAACGTAATGCGGTGCTCGTCATTTTATTATAAACATTATATTGTTGTGCCAAGTTAAAAGTCGAAAAGTTAAAGTATAAAGTAATCTTTTAGTTGCCTAAAGGTTTGCTCTTCTATCATCTTCTACATTTCCTCGGGGTCATATTCATCAAACGTAGCATGTGTTTCAATTCTTATCACAGTGTTACTTTCCAGACTTTATGCAACATTTATTTGTTACTTCGAAGTCTCACAGTAAATGAAATATTTGAGAAACCCTAAAGGCAAAATGTGTATTGAAATTATATTTGTCAGGTAACATGATTGCACTGAAAACCAAAATGTGTTTTAGTATGTGTAGACAATAATTTTTAATTTTTTAAATTTAAAATAATTTAAGAGGAAATATTTTTGTGAGCTGTGAGGAATTACACAAAAACTATCTTCTTTAACATTTTACATGGAAGGCCAATGTGGCTGGACAGATTTTATGATAATTCTGTTAGAACAAGTTGATATAATACATTGATTCCGATTTTCAATCATTTCTAATTTTCTATTTAAGCCTCTGGATCCATCAACAGTCTGACCTTGTACAAAAGCTTTAGGTTTTACCTAACACATTTGTTACTATCTTCTGTTCACGTTAACTTCAAATGGAATTCATCATTGCAGAGATAAATGAAATGCAAAAAATTAAAACGACACTCATTTCCGGCTTTCAAACAGCGATTCACGTGCTGTTCTCCGTCATGGTACGGACTGAACAATAAATTTTCCTGTGTTAAGTACTGCGCATTCCATATTGCGATAGCGCAGTTATCTACCGGTTACAGTGTGCCATTCTGCCTATCGTTAAATGACTAAACATGGAACCACGTGATTCAATGTAATTTGGACTTATGTCACCGGGAAATCTAAAACTTTCAAGCTTTCTTAGTATTCACAACAAATGAATTGCGTATTGTAAAATCAGTTTCAAACTACTTATGAAAGTGTGGAACACAAGACACTGATTTGCTCTCCGAAAAAAATAGGAATCATACATCAATTCCGATCAAAGGGTCCAAAGAAATTGGCGAATTTAATATTTCTGAGAAAATATGTTTCCCAAAAGAGAAAAAATATAGTTAGCTACTTGTTAAAATATCTGCAGAATATTTCACAAATTTGTATTTTCAATAGAGATTAATAAAAGAGTTATTTAAAAATTCGTACTGCAATCATTTTATTACTCCAAAAATATTGTTGATTAATCGTATCTTTTTAAATCACTCGAAATTTCAGATAGGTAAGTAAAATAATAGTACATCGACACTGCCATCCAAATGCTGTCTCCCCTAGGTCAGAGCTTAGTGGGCAAAGTGAGTTTGAAACGTAGAACATCTCAAATATCTCCTAAATGGATACAGATATCGAGTAGTGATTCGACTAAAATTTGTCAAATGATTGGTAGATTTTTTTATCTGCAGAGTTAGTCTTTTAATTCTTTTTTTTTCGCAGAATTGGGTATTTTTCGATGTTTGAAAAGCCCAAGAAAAGATTAGTACGAAAATGCAGTGTTTACTAAATTTAAACGAATCAAAACACAGAAGCAGCACTAGATAATTACACTTTTCCGAATGTAATGAATGGGAGGTATGTGACCTTCCTTGCTCCCACGCCGCGGCGAGTATTTCCGACAAGAGAAGGAAGATGCCATTCATTATAATCGAAAATGTTTAATATTGACAATGCTATTACGCATTTATAGTTCATTTAAATTCAAGATGTGTTACGTAATTGTAGTAGTATTTAGTAGCTTTAAATCTGCAGTGAAATCAGTCTTTAAAAAATTATAAAAGAGTCCATATCTAGAGATAAAAAAAGCTACCAATCATTTGAATAAGTCAAGTAATTAGTCCCATATAATGATTAATTTAAAAAAATCTTATTTCGATATCTTTGTTAATTTACGAGATATTTGAAGTGATTATTTTCACTGATTCATCCTTTGTTTCAAAATTCGCCTCTGGCTGGAGGAAGAATGAAGAAAATTCAGGCCAGGAAGAGACTATGCAGAGGTCGAGTACAGATATAAATGAAGCATTATGAATAATAAAAACAATAACACCACACGTTAAAGTAATTTTGTGTATTAATCAATTTCACAATTCTTCATATTTTACCAATCAACAGATTGCACTTCAGTTAAGAAGAGCACTCAAAATAATTAATCATATCTTTTTAAGATTCATTTTTCTTTTAATTCTTTTTCTAACAAAACTTACTTGATTCATTATACTTTTTCATTATTTTGCTCACATTGTATTTACAGGCAAAATCTGACTTCGGCCCTTAAGAGCATAAAGGAAGCAAGCTGCCATTAAGTTAGAGTAGAAACTCTTAATAATGAACATGAAAAATTTCAATGACTATTATGCCTGGAAATGTGTTCGTTCATTATGAAAAATAATAGCAAATAATTAACCCACTGATAACTTAAGTACTAAGCACCCAACACACACAACAGAAAATATTTTTTACAATCTAATGAATGAAAGCAATCAACGTAAATCAGGGACCTTCTTTATTTATTTTCTTGTACCAGTGTTTACACCATACACGTTTTTTATTCAATTCATATTAAATACTGTTTTATAACATATATTTTAATAGTTAATAATTATACTAATGTTAATGAACACCCTGTTGCTCCACAATCCTGTAAGAAATGTAAGCAAACCGACTTTCATTAAAATTAAGAAACTTTATTCCCTATTAATCCTTTGTAATTAGGATTTATTTTTCGTGAATTTGACGTAAAATGATTGGATATTACAAGCAGAACCAATAACATTCACCCTTTGAAATACATAACTTTTTTTACATTCATTTCATCCATCACAAAAAATATAATCTTAGTTGTCTGGGACAACAAAGTATGTATTGCCTCCAGCCACGGAAGCATGCGTTTATCTTCAAACAAATAGTCTCTTGCACAAATTGAAACATTGAGATCACTGTAATCATGATAGTTATGTGACAGTAAAAAAATGTTATTTTTGGAAGCATAATTAAACACAATTTTAAGAAAAATCGCATAAAGAATTATTAATATGCTTTGTCCTTAAAATCTGCGCATTTAAATAAGAAAATCATGACTAGTAAATTTCAAATATATTTTAAAAAGGAACCATCTTAACAATCACAGTAAAAATTTTGTAAAATGATAATCGTCAATTTCACTGTCGAGTGATTCGTATGATAGAAATCGGGCATTTCAATTACTTGTTTCTATTAGCAATTTTTCTTATTTATTAACGACATGAAGTTTTAGTTTACTGTGCACCAATGTGATTCATACATTGTATCTAGAAGTGAAAAATTCCCTTGAATACTTTCGAGTGAAAATTCACGATCGCGACACCAGAGTCTGGAAGATCGAAAGTACCTGAGACTTGCCTACATACGTATCACAGGCTTTTCAGTCGTTTTGCTCCACTTACTCTATATTTAAAATTATCTCGAAAGAACTTTTCGTCTATATTTACAATTTATTTTCATTCGGAATCTTAAAATGATGCGTACGATAACAGTAATACCAAGAATCACAATGTTTCTTCAGACATTAATAAAATATTAGTTTTCTCGTGAAATACAAGTTAGTTGAAATAAAGAAAGGCAATTAAAGTCCGAAAGGCAATGAAGAAGTCTATCTTATGAACACAGGCGTGATTTTTACTAGCTATTAATACTCAATAACCAATCATCTATATTCTGTATTACGATAATTACGTAAATATAAAACATTTTTGCGGAAAGTAACGTATGAAGTTGAAATAATAGATTTTTAAAACAAAAATGGGTACTAAAATAATGCATAATTTTGTTAAAAATTATGCTTCCCTACAGAAAAGTGATACAGCATTTTTGGGGCCTCTCAACACAGAACATCCTAATATCCAGAAAATAGTTCTAAATAAAAAACCTAACCCCGAGAAATTAATATATGAAAAGGTTAATTCAAAAATGTTTATTTTATGTAGGGAATTAAATAATCAAAATTTAACTTCATTTACATTTGTGATACGGTGATGTTCGTTATGACTGAATAATTAAAGTACAACCATTGTTTTACAAGAAACTATTTTGTTCATCAACACTCGAAAGAAGCATAATATTCACAATTCTAAAATTTCAAGTGTCTCTATCAAAACGTCATTTAATAATTTCTCTGTATGACTCTCTTCCAAAAGAAAGATTCACAAGACTGATTCTTTAAAATCACAATTACATGTTCCCTATCATATCACTGCTTGTATACTCTCATGTATATTGAACTTAGTAAAAGATGTTTATTTCAGTCTGACTAGTGTGTCGCTATTCATTCATAAAAATATTCACAACGAGAAAAATTGACTAATTGATTTTATTCATTGTTTTTACTTAAGACTGAGCAGCGTGAATGTTTTTCTTTTTTGGGTGGGTGGGGGGGAGTTACGATCTAGTTAACTACAAACAATTGTCTTTTACTATAACATGATAGGCAATTAAGTATATGGGCAGAAACGAAATTATGTAGGCTGGGTATGAGCAGAACGCACTCAATTTTAGAATCAGGTTCTTCTCTAAATATATATTTGCATTCCTTTATATTCCATCCTTCACTGTTTATAAATTCTACTACAATTAACGTCAATTATATAATCTAATTACATAAATAATTATAGATTTTCGACCATTTACGAACCATTTATTTTAACTACATTTCGACTTCGTTTTAAGCCGTCGTCAGGTGATCAAATAATAATAAGAAACACAACAACAGGTCAACTGAATATGATAAAAACACAAATATAAACACAAAATATATTTACAAAAGAGCAGAGACTAGTAAACATGTTTTAATATTGTATTGTATAAATCAGATAGCTTTTTAGTGACTGCGTAAATTCAAATTCCCGTGTGTATTTTTTATAAATATCATTTCTGATATATACAAGTACAACGTTTGTAACTTATAATTTACATTAATTTTGGATTAAGTTAATTATATTTTCCCAATCCATCAAGTGACTATTATTAATGCAATGTGAGGTTCAACTGATTTTAAATTTCGTTTGTGCTCCTGGATTCTAGTTTTTAACTCTCTCTTTGTTTGACCCACGTAGCTAGCATTACGACCTTTACATTTTATTTTGTATAGTACGTCGTTAGTATTCATGTGATCTTTCTTATCTTTCCATTTCGTTATCAAATTAGTGAGCTCTTCACAAAATATAAATATTATTCGTCCATGAAAGGTCGCAAGTCTATGATTATTCACTGTATATATTTATGTATATTTTTCATTTGGTGTGTTTTCTTCTCCAGACTGCCCGACAATGGGTGACAATGAGTATTAATTACTTTAACATTTCATTAAAAGTCGCAGTTTTCGTCCCTTCGTCATGAAAATTCTTAACAAATGTTTACTCTAATGTGAAAATCGTTTTAAGTTGTTCCACTAAGTTGCCTCACGAAGGGAGTAGCAATTTATTTAGGACACAAAATATTTGGTAAATATTAATCTTTGTTGTATAAATTATACATAAAATTTCTTTGAAAAGAACTGGCAATCACTGGTAATAAGAAATGTGCTGGAATAATTAAAATATAGCTTCCCGGAGATCAGATATTTGCCTGCCACTAGTATGTTTTTCAACACAAGTACACAATATGCTATTGATTTTAAAATGCAAACATGCAACGGGTGGTGTCAATTGTGAACTTCTAGAGAGTAGCGCTAAAAGAACATGTCCTTGATCTTTAAACTCGCATCAAAATATCTAACTTGTTCTTCTCTGTGACGTAGGATTCAACATTCTACTGTGAGTCGCTTCTTAATGAAGTCAACGTTGTAATGTGCTTATCATAAAAATCATTTGTATACAAAACGCTCCAGAATACAACACATTAATTACTTTATGAATAGTATGCCACATAACATTTTTAATTTCTGTTTAATATAAGAAGAACATTTTTAAAGTTACATTGCGATGGATTGAGATTATTTGAGAATCCATGATTTTGCGACAACGACATATCAAGACAGTTGTGAGCAAACAATGCTGATTAAGGACAAGTTAAAATAAACCGTAATCTTTTTAATACCAGCGAAGTATACTAAGTCTCTGACTGGTAAATATTTTATGAATCTATTGTTTTAGATGATACATAATTAGGTAGCATGATCGTAGGCGACATATATTAGAGCTCGATTTAAGAACCACACACAAGGCAGAGTGAGGTCATGAGAACGCAGATTAATATCAACGTCAAGAAGGCAGACGTGCATTATCTTTTTGTAAATGGTATGGGAAGATCATAATCAAGAAATAATCCAGGTGAAGAGAATTAACTGCAAAATTATTTTTGAAAAATGTACTTAAAAAAAATACCAAAGACACGTATGTATTTTCCCTGCATGAGAAAATTTTATATTCGAGATATATCTTTCAGTGTATTTATAAAAAAGAGGATTTCAACAACATTCACATTTAAGCACTCTAAATCTAAATCAACTATTATTTTGACAAGTTGTAATAAAAATCTGTTGTAAAAAGTTGTAACAAGTTGTAAAAAAATGTTATTCTTACTTTTCTCAGAAATTGGGTATGACAAATACTTAGAATATATACACTTGCAGCTTTGAATAACAAACAGCTTGTATTATTCAGGAAACAATTTATGCGTGGAAGATCGATCTTTACTTTAAGCCGTTCCAAATAAGAAACACAATAATGATCACGAACGTTGAAATCAAAACAATAACCTGATTTGTCTTTTAAAACAAACCTTTTTGTCTTTTAAAACTTTTAAGCTTTTAAACTATATATTTTCTCGACGTTAGTGCGATTTAGAATTCACCTAATTGTAGAGGAGTTGATGAATCTAGAGGAAGTGGGAATGTTGGAGGCTGTGGCCCTGAAACTGACCGTGCGACGTTATATTTAGCAGGAAAAACAGTGTTGATGGGATGGAAGGCAAGAAGGCGTTGATGGCGCCTTTGGCTTGGCGTCCATTGGGAGACGGGCGGGCAGAAAGGATTTAGGAGTGCGGGGATGACGCTGCCTACGCTCACGTAACGCGTTCCACCACGTGCCCCACCCCTCCACGATCTGGCTTCGCACGAGACAGATCCACAGTGCACGTAAGCTCGTTTCGTCTTCCTCTTTCCCGCCCCAAGTATCAGTGGGGTTCACCACGATACTCCGAGAGCGCCTCAAGGACCGAGTTATTTGTGCCTTTGTTTGCTTGAGGATGACGTTCTACCTTTCATTCCTCTGATGGGCGTGTTCCTCGCTTTTCAATGGCATTGTTATAATTTTGTTGTCTGTTCCTACAAGAGATGCTGAGCAATATTTCTACTCGTTAAGTAACAAATATATCGTAAACTCATAAAAAAACATCACGATACCGGAAGACAAAGTTGAGGGGATGAGCTACTTTAGTAAGAATCCTTCAGAGCAAACAAAATATCATTATCTTACCGCTAAAGCTGTCGCGTTCTGAAATTATATTTCGTGGAATTTGAATGCAAAGCCGTTCATGGTATGATAAGAATAGTGTCATGAAATTCGCAATGAGGTTAGCTTTTCATTATAAAAAATCCAGGAAATATTTCGTTCATCCATGATGGGGAATGAAAAAAGTATTCGCTTTAAAACTCAAAATTTAATGACAATTTATTATTATTAATAATAATAATAATAATATATTTGTAAATTTTAGCCAAAACAGATTTCTCAATTTTCTAAGACTAAATATTTAGATCATTTAAAATATAAATTCCCTTATTTGTCTGGCACGTTGGATACATCATATAGATTTTCATACCGTTCTGACAGACTGTTTTAGGCATTTCGCATTACAGCACATAATGTTAATTTCCCTCCTTTCGTAATCGAATATTTTCAATGACATTTTGAGAGTGCACTTAAAATCTTCGGGTGCCAAGATCTCACTCCATTTATTGAACCAACCAAATTTGGTAGATCAATTAGATATTCATTCGGTATAAGAGCAAATTAAAAATTCGGGGGAAATAATGAAATATTGTCTTGAGAGGTACAAAATAATATATTAATGGGTTTCTATTTCCATCTATTGGCACATTTTGTTAATTTTGCATAGGTTCTGGCATTTTAGGAAATTCCTTGTCAAATTGATATATCAAATCCAAACGCCTCGAATTCTTTCTTTCATATACTATGCGGTAAGCATGTAAAAGAATATTTCGTTTTATACACTTTTACTTTGTTCCATTTTGTTACATTTCACCAGTGGATTCATGTAATGTAATTTTTTTTATAACTTTCATTAAACAATTCTCAAAAAAATGGGCAAGCTTCCAAAAGAAGTCATAAAAATTGAATCTTACTCTCTTCCTCTAAAGAAATTAGATACTTAGGACTATTAAAGGGACATATGCAACCTCTTCATACACTAAGTTCTATACTTATATGCAACCGAATAAGCCACCCGCTTTGCAAATTAATATTATATAATGCTTCTTCTTTATATTTAATATTCGTTATAACACTATATTCAATATTCATTATATATTAACTGCTGCTCACAGTTTAATTACTGCAAAGATGATAAAATTTATAAGATGCACACTTTACTCGGAAAATAACTAAAAAGTAAAAAAAAAAGTGATGTGAAAGTCCTGACATTTGTACAACGAAACAATAATACATTAGATACAAAGCAGCAGAAACCCCGTAGGAAATTTTTTGCATATTGAGCAAGAAAATTATCCTTAAAATTGCAGCAGCATGTATCTTCGATTCATTTTGGAATAATAAATTGATAACAGTTACGTATTTTATTAATTTTGTTGTTGTAAGTATTAAATCCTCCACTGGTGAAATATAACAAAGTGGAACAAAGTAAAAGTGTATAAAACGAGACATTATTTTACAATAAAGTTTATTTATTCATAACTTATGTTGAAAACTATTCAATAGACAGTTACATAGGGCACATCACGAGAAATTAAGAAACGTTTCGTTGTTTAAAATATGATTATTGTTACAAAATATACCTGTTCCGTTCGAAGTTCTCGTAATTCCGAGAAGGGATCCAACATTGTGAGACGCATGTATCGACAAATATTGTTATTCGAAGGTTTTTGCATAAAATGTAGTATAAGAAAATTTCTGTTGCAGGTGGTTGTGAAAAATAATTTTTTCAATGGGGAAATTAATAGCTCTACAACTTTTGTTACTAAATGGTCAATGGATATGTACTACGAGGAACAATGCGTACGGGAGACCGTGGTGTACAAAGAACAAAGCGTAATAAACAACTTAAGAGAAAATTAAAATATATTATTCCTATAGTAGCCTTATTTCTATTGTGAAGATCAAACAGTTCTTTGACCCAAGACGGGAGGATACGTTGGAATTCAGCTTCGTGAATTGAAATCATATGAGCATGGAGAGAAAACGGGAACTTTACTTAAGTACGAAAACTTTGCCTAAGTGTGAAGCTACGTAAATTTCCTTATATCAAGAACAATCAGATTCTATTACTACTTGAAATGAATATTTATTTTTATATTAATATTCCAGTCGTTGAAAGTGTTTAACACAAATATCCTATTGAATGAGAAATATATACTCAAAGCTAATTCGTCTCCACTATGTACGGTGGATGAAAACACAGTGGCAAACATATTTTGATATAATTTCTTTTTCTATTTCACATGTTTTTCCAACGAAAAATTTAATTCTTACAATTTGATAGCATTTAGCGAGAACATCTAAAATGCTTAACGTTTTAGGTCTTTCTTTGTATACATAGAAAGGTAAATTATACAGGAATAAAATGTTGCATCATCGGCATTCACTGCAAACACAAGGAGCTGTTGGGATGCAGATGTGCAACTCGGATCTCACAACTATTTCGATCCCGGTATTGCAAATCACCCATGTCTGTGAGAATAAAGTATTCTGTTTTAAGCACTGGTACCCATAACCTTACATATGGTAATTGTGCCAATGAAAGATTATGACAGATTTATCTTGCCTCAATTACTGTGGGAAGATTGAGTTGATACATAAATTTAAACGCTGAATAAATGAAAAAAATAAACAAACAAATGAGACATTCCAGAGAGTTCTCAAAGCATTCTACCGTATCAAACTCGACCAATTTCTTCTCAAAAAGCAAGCGAAGTTAGGAATGAAAGAAACTAATAATATTTGAGATGTGTGTATAACGACTTAAGAGTTCGTTCAGGTTCTTACATTTAGATAACACTTGAACTCATCCAGATTAGTCGTATCCTTTGAGACTTTTGTGTGTTGAAGATTTCTGTTGGAGATAAGACTGGATCTATAAACTGCAAATCACAAAACCGGCTGGCGTAACGACTAACGGGTTAAGGTAAGTTAAGTTGAAATGCTAGTAAAACCACAAGGTCATCTTAAGGTTAATGAGTGTCTCAATATGTAGCAAACAAGATAAAATGTGGAGCATACTGCAAAAGGAAAGTAATTTTTAGTAGAAATTTGAAAGAATAGTGCATTCAGGACATTTTTAATGTAAGATATTTACTATAGGGTGAATAATCAGTTTCATTTCTTTTATATTTCAACAGCAATAAAATAATCTGTTTAGTAGTAAAATGAGTAATATCCAATACTATTAAGCGAGCAATAATTGTATCTATGAACCTATGAATTTATCAAAAGTTTTCTCGAAAACGGATCTAACGATTTTAATGAAATTCACAGATTAGATAATAATAATAATAAATTTATTGTCAAAAAACAGTACAAACTGCGTATGACCACGTGGAGGACAATAAACTAATTTACACTCCGGAAGCAAGCAAGGGACCATCCCATCAATTCCGATCAAGGGCTCTAAGGCACAGGCGGATTCAAAAATTTCAGAAAAAGTTCCTAGATAAGATAAAACGTTAGCTGCGAGTTACAATACATATATAATGACAATATGTTTGTAATTTTACGCAAAAAATTACATGTACAAGTTATTATCGAACTATAGATTATTCTGAGTATAGTGTTTAAAAATCATAAGAGTTGAAAAAAAACCCACTAAATTCACGATTTATTGTTACAATAAACATGCCCCTAGACAAAGCCTAGAGATCCTGTATAATAAATTCGCCTCTACCCCAAGGAAAAACGGAGAAAAACCCGGGCCAGGATGGAGCTACAGGATTTATGTACACAACCGTGCCAAAGTTGAGTACACATAAAACTAAATTAATATGAGCCATAATGTATTTTGGGATGATATTTTGGGATGTATTTTGGGAGAAAATATGATATACCATGGTCTTTTTTTCTTCGTAGAACAATTTTAACACGTGTAATACTAGAGACATGACTCATGAATAAACCAATTATTTTCCCTCTCATAGTCAGCGCCCGATGATTGAGCGGACCGGGGGAAAAAAAGATGGTCCAGGCGCTTCGTACACACAAAGCCCGGGGTTCGAATCTCCGGGAAAGCAGCTGCGTCTTTTTATTCATTTTTGTCTATCATATGATAAGTCTATTATATTTTTATCCTTTTTTCACGTTTTTACTATTAATAAAAAACTGCTAAGTAACTAAAATGTGAATAAAACTGTTTAAGTTTGCTAATAATATGTTTCACTGCAAGAATTTTTATTTCAGTTCATATGAATTTCCATCTCAAATGTTCTTTCAATTAATAAGAATTTTTTTTGTTACAATTAAAGAAATAAGTTATATAATGGTTAAGAATCCGAAAACTCAGCTGACTTAAAATTTGTTCTTTAATTGAAAAAATGGTTCTTTAATAGTAACAATAAAAATGTTAAACACACGAGGGAAGTATAATGAGGCAGATCATGTTAACAAAAATTAATGAAAATATAACTTTCTCGGCGGGGAATCGAACTCGGACCTCGCACGCACAGATATGAGACTTTGATTCCTATACTACGAACATATTTAGACAAACTTTTTATCTTATTAAAAGGTAATTAAATTACCGCACTTAATATTTTCAAGGCTGAAACATTATGAAATAAAAAATATTCATTTGAATTTGAAACGACTACTTTTGATGTAACGTAGTAACAACACATCACATTGAATGAAAGTTAGCTCTACTAACAAAATACGATCCAGCGAATTCATGTAATGTAATAATTGGTAAAGAAATAAGAGGATTGTAAGTTTCTTCAAAGTTAAAATGTGTTCCTAGATCTGTTCAATTCAAAAAGAAAATTCAGTATAGAATTTACAAACAAAATTCTACTATACCTTTTTGAAAAAAAAAAAAAAAAAAGAAACATCCAAAGAATACGGCTGTAGTACAACCTTTCCTTTCAATCCTCGATGGAAAATGAACACGCGTGTAGAGTATTTTATTTCAACGTTGATCCCAGTTCACCTTCTTTCTCCGGTTGTGTGCGGCAGCGTGCGAAAGTATCATTCTTCTGACACGAGAAAACACCCACGTGTCGACAACGACAGAAAGAGGGTGCAAAGAGACTCCCTATTCCAAATGTACTCAAACCAAAGTCATGTTTGGTTCGGATACATTGATTATTTTGTGTGTTATAGAATAAACAAAAATCTATCACAAACCATTATCGTAAAGATCTGAAGAGATCTGGATTTATTTTTCGGACGTTCATTGTACTTTCCTTATACCTATGAACAATTGGAAAGTAAAGACCTGAAGAATATATGATTACCAATCAGAGGCAAAATACCTTCTTTTAAATGAAGAGTCTTCGCCACTGATTGGTGTCGTAGGGACGGCGAATACTTTCTCACGGAAGTCACCATGTAGTCAACACTTATCTCACAAATAAATATGTATGTCTAATAGTAATGTCTAATATTATAAATATTGTGGGATATATTGTGGGTTAAAATGAATATATAATTTTCATTTGTTTACAAATGAGTAAATAAAAGAGGAAAGCACAATTTAAGACAAATGGTTATTATTTTCTTTTACTCTCTATGTGTTATGTGTTCTACCGCGTAAAGACGAAGTGTCAATTCCATATAATTTCATAATTACTTTTAAAAACCCGGACACACAAAAAAACATCTTATATGGGCAACGTAAACTGCACAGTACCCAAATTAGAAAAATAGTTACGTATGGAATTATCATTCGTTATATTCATGGTTACACGGCAGTGTAACTGAGTGAGTAAACCATGGCTTGAATCCCTTTGCGAAATATATTTTGTCATATGACCATTTTGTGAACTATTCGAGCAGAGCTTGGTCACCCAGAGATTACTTAGTTTATATGAGTAATACTCCCAGTTTTCGGAGAGTATTTTAAGATTTGAAATGAAGGTAATTGCATTTTAGATCATGTGTAAGAATTTTTCATAGATCTGTAACTATTACCCGAGTGTTTTTTATATCCATTTATCAGTTGTGTAAAAACTGATGTCAGTGGTGATATAAGTTGCGAGAAAACGTAAACATTAAATTTCTTCAAAATAACATTCATAACTAGCTGACCCAACAGACGTTGTCCTGTCCAAATTTCAATAAGTTTGTTTGTGAATTTGTGAAAAGCTATTTTAAATGTGTAAACAAAGGAAAAATGAAAAAACAAACGTACTTCTGAGTGATCATTGTATCTATTAACGATTATGGCCATGGCATGAAAAAACAAAACAAAAAAGAATCAACAAAATATGTCGTTCCTATCGTCAGTTATGATCGAGCGTGAATACGAAAATTATGATTTTTGCAGTTTGTCCGTATTTTTCGACTTTCCTTTGTAATTGTCACGAATTTTTTTTACCTGAAAACGTTTCCAGGACCATAACAAATAAAACAGAAAAATAATTACGCATTTCCATCGTTCGAATCATGAGTTATGGTCTTGAGTTCATACAAAGATCCCATGGGATAAAGCGTATTCAGTTTTTCCCGAATTTTCCAATTTCCCAAGTAACTTTTCCAATTTTTCTTTCCCTAAAAACCTTATTCTGACTATTACGGACGTAAACAAAAGGAAGTCAAATCGGTCCAGACGTTCTCAAGTGATGCGCTTACCAACGAACAGAATTTAATTTTTATTTGTACAGATTAGACTTATTACTTAATTACTCTTCAATTGTAGTCTTGTAACCAACATAGTTTTACTTTGATATCATATGAGAGAAATGAATGAAAAATGTACGAATATTAAATGAATTGGGATATTTTAACAGAGAGGGAGTGGGAAGAGGGTGGCATGTAAAGATTCGAAATACTTTTTGATGTCGTTGAGATGGATAAGGACGCCCCCGATGATATGTAAGTTCACAACTCGTCCACATTGCAGATAATACCACTAGCACCCCTGGGGTAGGGGTGAGAACGGGGAACAGTTAAAAATAATTAAAAAACGACTGGTATTGGTGTAGAATAATTCATTTCTTAAGACGCTGAATCGCAGAGTTACACACTCAATGCCGCTTACGTCAACGGTAATCCCCTATAAGGGAATAAACTCACTTTAGGAAGGGGTTGAAAAGAGGAAGAAATGTAAAAATAAAATATGTGATATATAAAAATGAGTGATATAAGAAATGAGATCATAGTTTTCGGGTCCGCGGAAATTAGTAGTGACATTCCCGAAAACGCCTAAGTACACAATTACCCCGTATAAACCCTACTAACCTTAGGGAAGGGGGTGTCATGAAAATTATATCAAACATGACATATACCAATGACGAGTCCATTTTCGTGTTAAGAGTGAAATTCCGATTTCGTGCAAGTCTAAATTCAGCTCTCACAGAAGGAAGAGACCACTAGAACCCCTTCGGGTGAAAATTGTATTATTTACTAAAATAATTTAAAACTAATTTTGACATATGAAAAAATCGAAATATCGAATCATAGTTTTATTGTTGATGAGAATTAAACTACCAATGCCATTATGTTAAAGTTAGGATAACATCGGGACACTGTATTCTTTGCGCTTGGGATGGGAACGAAAGACGTAAAAATACCGATATGGTCGTGTTCATGGTTTTTGTGTATTCGGAGACAAATAATTGTATTTCCAATGACATTAGGTAACGATTCAGACCACATGAGATGCGCGACACCGCTATAAGTGAGGGTTGGGATGAACGTGGCACGAAAAATCATCGAAAATGTCCGCTAAGAAAGAATTTTACCCCTGTGCAACTGTAATGAGGGTTGGATGGTCATATGAATGTCCTATGTTTTTAAAGTTGAAGATATTAAAAACGGCATCTAGATTAATTGTTTGATTTTCGGACCCTGAATCATAAAGAGATACCTGTTTATGTTTTGTTCTTTTTCTTCATCGTTTCGTTTTTTATTCTTATATGTACTGAATAACAATAAGTCAAGTAGTTATTCTTCATATTTATATTAAATCATAACACTTGGCATTAACTAATAAAAGTCCCATTAGTAGAACTTGCGATTGTTACTTTCCAATAAAAGCAATTTCTTCACATAGTTGAAAATATTGCAAAGTAGCCTACGTCAACTATTCTACTTGCACGTCAAAAAACGAAAATATTCATGTTGAAAATCAGTCGTGTGATTTTTGAAGGAAAATATAATACAAAAGAACCGATTTCTAAGGATCCATAGTTGTCAGTGTAATGCCAATGTCGCTAAGTTCAAGCTCAGATCTCGTCGGACACGGTATCTGGAGATGGGAAGAGCGAGATGTAAACATAGTGTGAAACTGTTCACACCATAAGTGGTGCACGACCCCCCTAGACGTGGAGGTCGCGAAGAGCGTGACAAGAAAAATAACTGAAAACGGGCGATATTACCGTCAAATTCCTAGCTTTGAGAGTTGCTAAAATGAATGGAGCCTCTTCCAATATTATGTCAGAGTTCGGCCACTTCCATTGGGGCAACCAACCCTAGAACCCTCATGGGTGGATTGGGAAGAGAGTGTCATATAAAAATATTTCATCGAAAAAGATTGTTATATTTCAATTATTATACTTGGCCCTCAATAAGGAAAGATTTTCGATTCCCTGCTCTAAAGTCTAAGTTAGTTGCAAACATTTTTCAAATTTGGAACCTTTCAGATGAACAACAACTGTAGGTTTTAGGTACCGATTAGGTACAATTTCAACTGCTATAAGGTTTGAATACCCCCAACTCTCCTAAGGGTGAAGTGTGTGCTACACTCATTGGAGAGTGTTCGATTGGCTCCACTGGAAACTTTGTTGTTTGCACGAGGGTGGTTTCACCCAAAGATTTATTTATTCTGGTTTCTGGGGGCGAAAATGAAAATGTTGTGTACAAACAAGTTATGTATTACATTTGTATTTTTTGAATTTGCAAAAATAGGATACTATGCGAATGATTTAAAAAATCAGGAAGTGAAAATATTTTTGTTCTCCATTGTAGATAGATTTTTTCGTGAATAAAAGAGATTGGTATAAGATGGTTGATTGATGAGACGATGACTGCCGTCGTATCCGTATTAAATTACATTCTTAAGCGGATTGAACACTCTGTGAATTAAAAACATTGTGTATATAATCATATGGTAAACGGACTGAACACGCTGGTTTTTTCATTTAATGAGACATAGAACTGGCATACCTAGAGATGTTTTGCTCAATTTTATGCAGAATCTGGTAAGTGTGAGATATTTCACAGAATCCGCACCTTGAACTGAACATTATTATTATTATTATTATTATTATTATTATTATTTTTATTTGCTAGCATTATATTTTCATAACGTTAGGAATTCTCATTCCCTACAAAGAAATTAAGTATTTTCTTAATTATGTTATGAATTCTAATAATTTTGATACTTAACAAGCTAATGCCTGTGGTATTGCTCGCGTGTATCTGCTGATTTGTGTAGAAATATTCTTCCTTTATTAGCTAAAATCATCATTTCCGGACATTTTGGAAAATTTACGAGACAAGAAATTGTTTCACAAAATCGGCTTGTTTGCATTTGAAACATGTCTACTAGTGAGAAATGGACTAGTATTGAATGTCGTTAACATATCTACATTACTGAAAGAAATCAAAAAGTCATCCCCAAGAGTTGGCTGGCGTCACACGAACAGTAAAAGTGTCGCAGTGTCGCACGACAGAACGGATGATACACAGAACGCACGTTCCTGAGAGATTCCTAATTCTTAGAATTTTTAAAAACCGCGTTTCATGTGAGTTTTGAGTGATTTAACGTTCTAACCACCATTATTAGGATGAGTTATATTCGCATGCATGTACTATTAATGGAGATCGTTTTGTTTTATGAGCTATTTGTCTACATGGCAAGGTATTTTCTATCTTATGTTCCAGTGGTGACGAGCGGGTCAAGTGATCAAATGACCGAAAGGGGAAGCTGAAAAGAATTCACTTATCACTAATTTGACCATATTAAGAAAATATCTTCTTTTGATTTTTATTCCTTTGTTGCTAAATTCACAAAATTATGAGTTACACCTTTATATGAATCTAAAAGTGTAAAATGCAATAATATATTAAGTATATTAAATTATAACAGTTAATACCTTATCTATCTTATTTTAAGTCTCTTTTATCTTCAAGTCATAGAAGTTATTGATACAGTTATAAAAATTAATCCAACAAGAAATTCCCTGTACACCTTTATGATTGATGTTAAATTTAAATTCAAGTTTAAGCTTTTTGTTTCTGTGTATTTGGGTGAAGAGGTAGTTTCATATCTAAAATATTGAGGAAAAGGTGGAATGGAAATGTGGCGCTTAATCCAGGATTTGTTGGTATACGTGTTAGTAAGCGGTAAAAAGCAGGCACAGGTACAAAAGTCAGGACTACAAAGGAAGTGCAATGCTGGATTGGGTAGGGTGAACAATTCACTTCAGAATAATTATTGCGTGAGGAAGTGACAAGTATGAAGAACACGACGCGGGATCCGTTAATGCTCATGACCCCATAGTAAACTCATAGTTCAATAATATTTAATCTGATTGACTTAAGTGATGTCTTTAAAATGAATCCTGATTTGGTTCCATGTTCACATTTAATGTCATGTTGGTAACCAATGCGCAATAAAGAATTTTGTATCTGAATAGTTTTGTTTTTGGGTGAATAAGAAGTTTTGAAATGAACAGAACAAGCGTTTTCTATTAAATGAAAAACATTTCGAAGATAATGAATATCCAATACGTCCCGGCAACAAGGTAATGGAGTGGGGGTTTATCTAGAGTCGAGTTGATAAACGTTCTGGTTTACATATATCGGCAGTGATGAGTTTTTTCCTTGTTCGTTGTGCATCAAGTTGCAGGCCCTTCCAGATGCACGGGTTTCCAGATGCATGGGAAACGACTGAAATAGAACCTACATATGAAAACAAAGGAAATATAAACGATACAAATAGTTACAGGGGAATTTCACTACTTAATGTTATATGAAAAATTTATTGCAATATTCTATACTGAAAATTATAGCTCTGGGCCGAGAACGAAAATAAATCTAGTCATTACAGACTGGTTTTAGAAGCAACTACGGCACAATACACAATCCCCTCATTTTAATCGCGTTAGCCGAGAAAGAAACTGGTAAGAAACGTGGGAAACTGTATAGCATATTTATAGATATTGAGAAATCTTTCGACATTGTGAACAGAGACATCCTCTGTTGTATATTAGCGGACAATGAGTGTAAAAAAATTCATTCTTCTCTACAAGCACTATATTGTTTCGACAATGCACGTGTTAAAACAAATAATGCTACTTTAACTCAGTTTCCAAGTGACTCAGGGGGAGAAACGGGGACATGATATCTCTCCATTGTTAACTATATTACTTATTAATGACATAGTTGAAAAACTACGTGAGGCATCCGCAGATGCTCCAACAATAGGTGAACCTCTTCAACTGGAACATACCGCGGAAGCTATTTGCCGACGATCTTGTTCTCCACAACCCGTTGGGACTTCAGATAGGTTTGGCTTCGTTGGAGATGTTCTGATACATATTCATATTGTGTCTTTACATATAAACATACATAAGACCAATTATTAAAAACCGGACGGATATTTAGTAAATGTGAAATTTGGAATTATTTAGTAAACCTCTTGAGAACGTTAAAGATTATACTTGCCTAGGTGTCAAAGTGTGCATGAACGTGGCCTGGTCAAGACATATATAAAACTTAATACAAAACGGCACGTATGTTCTAAATGAAATCCAAAGAAGTAAAGGTACCATCCCTGACATCGATCCAAGGATTGCAGGAACAATGTTCTCTACTTATATTTGCAGGATGGAGCAGAAATATGGGGTGTTGGGGATTGCTCATCTCTTAATTCGCTCGGCATATTTTCGGGTATGGTTGTAGGATTCTTTGGGAATTCGAGGTTCTACCGTTAGAATAAGAAATTAAGATGAGTGTCATCAAATATTGGATTTCAATTAGGAATGGAGAAAGGAACACCGACTGCTACGAGTTGACTTGTAACGATGGGTGGGATCGAAAAATTAAAACCATAATCAAAATTATCGTTCTAGGACATTTGTAGCAGACAGCTCCAGCGAGATCTGACAATGAATTAATTACTCAAAGACTTGAGCATGTAGAAAAACAAAATATAACAGCTGAAAGACAGGAAAAGGAGATCACTAATAGTCCGGAATATAGTGGCAGAAGACTGGAGGCGAAAACCGTACATTAATAAATTAAACGAAGCAGTAAGAGCAGATTATACTTTGGTTTGACTTGGAGGATGGAAATTAATAAAATTGAGAAGGGAAGAGATTTACTGTGCCTTTAGAATCGCAAAAAGACTGTCCTCATTCTGCTAGATTGGTTTGACACTGAAATAGAAAAAGTGGCTTTTTTCCTTGGGATAAGATAGAAATCCAAGAAATTACACTATAGCTATTGAAATAATGCGAGATAATAGAATCTCCGTTGACAAGTTTCTGAGTATATTGTTAGAAAACAGAGGGAGGCGGAATTAACGAAGGAGATCGATGGTTCGCTCAACCATACTTCATAGTAATTTTTTCTTTTCTATTTTTTATTTTTAGTATATATATATAAAGGTTTTGAAGTTAATGCAAAATAGAAAAGAAAACACTTTCTCGCATTCCCATTGAAATTCAATGAGAATGGTAATATTTATGTTGGTGGTTTAATAGTATTGATGTGTATGGTAATATTGATAGTATTAGTCACTGGTATCTCATATATTCGATAATATTTTCATGTCATCCCCTTCCCTACGGGTGCTGGCGTGTATAGGGGCTGATGGTAGACTTCAGGAATGTCCCGAAAACTATTATCTCAACGCTAATATTCGTTAATTTTACATTTCATTCCCCTCTCACCCCTTTTACAAAGATGTATATCAACTCATAGGGGGTTATCGTAGACTAAATAGGCACTGAGAGTGTGACTCTGCTCTTCTGCGTCTAAAAAATTGATGTATTCAACATCAATACCGGTTGTTTTTATTCCTTTTCCTGTCCCCCGTTCCCACCCCTACCCCAGGGGTGCTAGTGGTATTTTCTGCAATGTGGACGGATTGTAAACATAGCATCGGGGACGTCCTTCTCCATCTGAGCGGCACCGGAAACTATGGTTTCGAATCTAATATAGGATTTTTCCATATTTTTATATATCACCCTCTTCCCACTCCAAGGATGCCAGTGACATCTTACCACCACAGTGCTTGTTGTCAGACAGTCAGTCATCTAGGAATCAAGTTTGGTTGCAATTGCTCCTGGCACTCCAGAGTTATGGTGTTGTGTATATAAATCATTTCAACCTACATTTTACTCCCTTAGCCGTAGATTTTCAATTCCTTTCTTAACAGATGTCTGCAACCAAAAGGGAACCAACCTGCCAAATTTCAAGTTAATAGGTTTTGTAGTTTCTGAGATTTCGTGATTAGTCGGTGAATGGTATTTCTGCTATGTAATTTTCTTTCTCGCTGTATAATATTTATATCATTGAATTCAGATTACCGAATTTTCTTGTTCTATTACGGGTTTCCAGTAAACATCTAGTACATTCTTTCTCATGCTGAGGGTGCTTGCATTAATCGCTCTTCTCCCATGGTCCCCAACGGTGCTCAAATAACGTAACAGACATTTAAGTATAACCAACAATAGCTGATTCTTTTAACATTTGACAATACTTACAAAAGAAACTTCAACATCTTTAACCTTTTTTTATATAATTGAGGTTTTTCATATTTAATCACTGTTTTAAATTTCGGAAAAGATAAGAGTCGTCAGCAAGAAGGGTGGTATGAATGTGTAAAGGGATGTCATAAATATAAATAAAGGAGTAAGGTGATAATGGGGAATCCCGGGCAACCTCAACCTTGATGCGTATTCGATTTTATAAATCACAAGTCGAACTGAGAAGTTCAATCTGAAATGAAGCGTTTAATATAGTACCGATATTCCAACTTGTCTTGGTTTTAAAAACCTTCGATATAAGACTGTCGAAATCTTGATTGGCATAGACAACAATTGAATTGCTTTTCATATTATTATCCCTTAAATCCTTATACAACAGAACTCAAACTATTCAAAGTCTAGTTATTCGAATCTCTAGTTACTCGAATCAATTTTGGAGAACTACTATCTACGCATATACTCATATATCCAATTTCATACACTTACGTAAAATTTTCGTTGTCTTTTATTTCTTCATTCTGAGCAAATAGATCCAATTATCCGAAATTCTGCATATCCGGATTGGCCCAATCCCTTTTTAAATCAGGTTATTGATGCTTTACTGTTATTAAACATCTATCTACATTTGTTTGCCTTTAATTGATGGACTAAACGAAGTGGTACTTAACTATGTGGGACTCATCAAACTGAATTTAAAAGAATCATCTATTTATAAATATGTAACATTATAATAAAAACCTATACAAATGTATGACATATAAAATATATTTGAGTTAAACATCATCATTTAATTTACAGTTTGTACACCTAATGCTTGTGTTAGTGATGACATCAGCCACTCCAGGCAACCACTAATTGAAGGAAATGAAAAATGCACATCTATGAAAGAGTTACAGGAAGATAAATACCAATAAAAGATATAATTAGGTATATTAATCTTATAAGGAAACACCATCGCTTCCTGGAGCAAGTGAGCATTTGTTTCGCGAGACATTCGCTTCGCTAGACTCGAGTGTAGCATAGTCACGTTTCACTGTCATAATCTCAAATAGCCTGACAGTTTTATACTTTTTATTCTCTTTTAATATCTCATTTTAGATCCTGTAAATTATGGTCGGTATATTAATGCTTTCAAGGGAGTAATTTTATTGAGTTTTGAAGATTTCCAGCTTTTGCGTGCGTATTTTTTCCGGCTCCAGAGACAACCACACTGATATTTCCACCAAAATATCATGAACGGAATATTTCATGGTTTCAACAACTCTTAAAAATCAATTCATACTAAAAGCAACTCCACAGGTCTTAACACATACTATATTTGGAATTTTAACAATGAAAACGTCATAAATATTATTTCAAGTCATTTCGCGATGACTCAACATTACAAATATCTTCCCATGTACAAATATTTTCTGTCGTAGCGACGTCGTTGCATCGTCGCCAAAGTCATGCCGACGTCGGGATTGCGTCGTTTTTTCGACGTCGAACTGCGACTCGATCTCGATGTCGAAACACGTCTCGACGATCGTAAAGTCGGTTCGACATTGGCGATTTCTGCATGTTGTTTCATAAAAGAAATATCACAAGCACAAGATCGTGGATTTTCGTAACTGGAGATTTCTATGATCTTGTTCATTATTATCAGTTTAGTTTTCCTAAACTGTATCCTCCCTTCTCTTGGTATATTATACTGTCAGTTAGTTTCAATGCCTCTTGAAATAATAAGTAAATGAGGAAGGAAGTGGGGCAGAGATAAATTATTTTCCTGCGTATGTATCATACTTTCAAGCGAAATACGGTTTATGAGGTTGTAACATGTAGTAATTACACTTCCTGCACAGAAAATTTAAACAAAAAATTTCGGGCAGTTTTCGAGAAATTTGCCCGTAATATTTTCATCTACATATAAATTTTCCTTTTAAAGTTTTAAAACAATTCAGAGGACATGCATCGGTAACAAGCAGAAGCTATGTTAAATACGAATCATTAATGAAACTAACCCATACGTTTAACCAAAATTGCTTTGTACAGACAGACGGACTGGCTTAAAGTATTTTTTTTTTGTATTATAGAAACAAAAAAAAAGGATCTTCTTCAAAATCTCGCGACCCAATGTTTTCTCAATTACAATACTATGTGCAAGATAAAGTAGAAATAGCCTAATGAATCGTAATTCTTCATGTATCGATTCTATCTTGAGGCATCTATGAGACAATTGTTTACGAGAGTTTTACATACATCATGGATATTCAATCCACTTTATCATAACCGTATTTGCAGAGACGCCAAGACTTTTGGTCCGCCATCTGACTGTTGACCCCATTCGATTGCTCTTATCAAGAGAGTCGAGAAGCGAGCGGGGCTGAATTATCATCCTGATTTCTGTACCAATCGCCGATGATTGCGTGATTGACCGTAATCTACTCGTCCGTATGGAGAAACAAATACGAGTCATCCATTGCTTCATTGTTTACGAAGCTCCGTATAATTTCCTCATGCTCTCATTTATACAAGTGTTTCGAGTACCCAGATAACTGACGAAAGATTCTCACTACTCTCATGTTTAATCTATCCACAATGACTCCGCGTTACTACATTAACATTCCTTACAATCAGTGTTCTAGTATGCGAAATTTTTTTTGAAGTTAAACCAATTATCTTACGTAAATTGATAGAGAATAACCTTAATTTTCTTTTCCGCAACCTTATATGGGACGGAGAAATGTGGTTATTTCTGCCAGGTAAAAATGGGAATTTAATATATCTTTGAACCTCCTGAATTGACCAATACACCACTCACGTATTGAATGTAGACTCGAATATAGTCACATTTCACTCTATTATTTGTGTTTATTTTTGTACTAAATTGATTAATACAGAATGAATTAATTTTGACAAAAATCATTTACTTGTCGTACATATAAACAAACGTCACGGTGGATTAAAAGTTTCGAAAATAAAAAATGGTACGGACAGAATCGGAAAAAATACGGATATTATTAACATCCGTATTTGATTTTCAAAAATGTAACTGGTATTTGGTTTTCAAAAAAGATATTTCATTATTTGGCTATTCCCACGTAATTTAAATCCATTATAACTAGCCGCACCCCTTGTCTAGTTTCCTCCGTTTTTCCCAGTACATTAATTAGTTTTCAGGGAATCCAGCATTTCTTTCCATGAGATAAGAAATAGTATATTAGGAGAAACAAGTATTTTATACATTACACTTCTTGGGTATTGTTCACTGCGATTTCTGTCATAACTATTATATAAACTTCTGGTAAAATTTTCAGAAGATAATTTGAATAATTTCTTTGGGTATCAGCAAGCAAATTGAATAATGAACGCCACAAAATTATTTTCACAAACATACAGAAATCTCTTAATTCATGTTCGAATCTTGGCGCCGTTTCACATTTTCATTCAACACAACATAATTAAAAACTATTTTACTGGAAATACAGAGAAACATAATCAGAGAGGTCACAAAGTTAAAGAAAACGTAATGAAGTAATGGGTCAAAAACTGAAAACAGAATTAGTGAAGGATATATAAATGGAAGATACAGATGAAACTATTATTTTGACACAAAACATGGAAGTGCACCTTTAAATAATAATTCAATATTTTTTTAAAGTAATGATATCCATCATTCTACTAATATTGCGTCATTCTACTAACGTCATATCTCGTCGCACATCAATATATTACATGAAGAGGAATTCCCAAGGATTGCTGTAATACCTAATCATATACGTAGAAAACAGAATCATCCATGTCCACTGCAAAGACCATGATATTCTCTGCGCAGACCCATTTTCCAACATCTGGTACTCTAGGCTAAGAATCATCTTCAGTTGTCATTTCTCCTCTCAAAAGAAATAGTGAAAGCAAAATTGCATTCTCCAACAAAATTATTAAATTTACAATTCTATATGATGAGATACGTATTTTTGTCTTAAGGTCAAAATGTACGAATGATGGAAATCGCTGAATTTTTATCGTGATTACGAGAGAAGAAAACTTCATTACATGAGATAATTCTGAACGGAAGAAAAATAATAGGTATATTTAACCTGTTTGTTTTGTTTAATATCGAAATTAGAGTAGGGGTTTCATATGTTAGGAGAGTTATGTCTCTAGGATCTAGGTATGCCAAAACAATCCGTCGGATTCATATTTGAAATGTTTCCAATTCTTATATATTTAAACATGAATTTAGAGCTCTAAGAAGTGATTGAACTTACGTCCCAAGGTTTGTGGGGGTTAGTGTGAAAATTTCGTGAGGAGGTTCGATTCTTGCTCACAGAACTAAATATTTACCATGCAGATTTTTATGAAATTTGCCGCTGTGACGAGATCTATTCTCACTTGACTTCTTTAAGGATGTTTCCCTCTCCTTATAACGTGCTCCGTGAGATAAGATGAAGTTGGTGTGACAGTCATATACCGTGTTCTTGTGCAAATGTGTTGTAAGAAATGAAAATTGGAACATGTTTAAGTGACTCACATATTTGAAGACACTTTCCAGTTTTCTATTCTTCAGCCAAGAAGACACTACCAGAAGAATCTGTGACGTACTTGTTGTCATTTTCATATGCGCGTATTGTTCAGGTGATTTTGAATGTGTAAATCCGAAGAAAGTCCTAAATAAAATTCTAGAACAACATCTGCAGGTACAGTACAATGGAATTCAATATGGTCTCAGAAAGGAACTTCCGCACAGCCATCTTGTGGCAACTCTGAAAAAGGTTTATTCACAGGTTTGTTTCTATTGTTCACTGAGGTAGTATGATAGACAGCAGCACAGTCGACTTTGGAATTCCCAACGCAACATATTTGTCACATGTGACGTCCATACCTTTCAGTCGAGAAGAGCGACCGGAATACAAATAACTATGGAAGAGTGAAGCAGAAATTTTATGAGCATTGAGAACGAATAAAAAAGCAGAGATATAAATATGTTGTTTATTCACAAAAAATACATATAACATCAAAAAAAACGAAGCAATATCTTTTCTTTAAACTTTCGGCTTAACTAATCTGTAAAAGCATTATTTACTTTTGTGGTTTTAACAGAAGTATCTTGAAACATACTACGAACCACTATAAAACATTAAGAGTATTTTTTGTTGAAAATGTCAAATTTTTAAGTACTAGTAATATTAAACAACACAACGAAGACTTTAGAATTCATCAAATCAATTTATTAGTTCATCGATTTTGTAACAACTTCCTATTTTAATCACAATTTTATAACAAACCACGATATTTGGTAATAAGTCTGAAGTAAGAGTGGCTAATTATTCTTTAAGTATAAAAGTACTCCCAGATCGAAATATTTCGAAAGCTATTCAACGAGTAGAAGTAATACGGGAAGTAGAAGCTGCCAAAAGAAATGAACAAGTACAATGGCTAATTAAGAAAAGAGAAACAAAACCGGATGTGAATGAATCATTAACTTAACAAATGAAGCAGGAGAACCTACTAACTCTAGCCCCCTTCGAGTAATGTGACCAAACGTTAGGTGCTTGTTTTTTAATTTAAATTTATAATAAGATGACGAGAATAACTTATTCCAAGATATGTAACTTATCTAAATATAATCCTTCACTAAGATTGAGTCATCAGTGAAACCGACATAAAAATATTGTTCCATATTTTAAACTTCATAGAATTTAAAATGCCAAAAATATATATAATTAGCTCAAATATGTTTTCAAAACCGTATGAAACCTAGTACTCACTCATTTATAAGGAATGGATGGATTCTGGGTGCTTTATGTGAAATTTCAAAAAACTATCGGGAGATGATATATTATCCTACCATTTTCCTTTTTATTCTTCCAATTTGACAATTTACAGACGATAGACATAGAATATGTTTCGACGAATATTAGCAATGAGATTGGGAAGTGGTGAGTGGAGTAATAATTTAATTTGAAAGAGAAACTCACCTTAACTTTCTCCAAAAGAAGACTACTGTAACAATTTGTAATCTTGCAAGCTCCTCATGACATCATCAAGACGTCATCTGCACCCATGAGTGTCTTGCCAAGCACTTTGTCTACGTCATATCCGGCAGTCAAAGTCGTTTACTTCTTCTGGTCATGATCACTTTTATTTATTGCTTTTTAACACACTCAGTGTGAAAGATCAGATAATGTACGGGAATCACAGCACGTTAAAACACACAACCGGTTGGCTAATATTATTGTTGATACGTGTTTACTGGAATTACATGAAATTACATAAATAAGCTGATTTATCTGCTGATATCTAATTCATTAATCTATCATTTTCTCACTTCCATTTTTTGCTCATTATGCCAACTCTGGCCGGATGAACTGTATATTGACGAACAAGCCATACATGTAGAAGATTATGACATACACAGATCCTATTATTTGAGTTACACATCCTACGAGGGAAAACGAATTGATTTCAATCATTGTTAAATTTTAACTATAACATATTTTATTAGCAGGTTGGAACTATTAGCCATGGTTATGGAGTGCCTAGAGGTGTGTATGTCGCAGTGTTTGGAAGAACGCGGTGTCATGCTATGGTGTGCAAATGGGCACCATTTGCTCTTTTGCTCTTAAAAATGTACAATATTAACAATCAAAATATTTTAAGGAAAATTGTAATAACTTGAAGTGAACTGAAAACTTTTAAACTTGACGCACTCTAGAGGAGTATTTTTAAAGTATTTCATATAGTTGTATCCTATTCTAACCAATTATTTGAAAAATCCTTGTCCTAGTTTTTGGAAAATTTTAAAGAAATTCAGTGGTAAAAAATTTCAAGAATTTCAGAAAAGTACACATGACTAGTAAGAAAATTATAGAAACAAAAAGGAAAGAAAAACACTTCGCGAGAATCGTGCGAAACGTTTGCGTGCGCCGTAACTTGTTCTTGGAATGCTCAATAAAACTCGCGGAGGCAGAGCGCGTGTCCTTCCGAAAACCTTCAGGGGAGCTTTCGGCACCTGCGAATGACGAGAGCGTTGTTCTGCATAGCGACCTTCCACAGTCACTGCCACACTTCCGGGCGCAGGGACGGAAATTTCCTGAGAATCTGAAGAGTGCAGTATTGTTGTTGTTCACGAATCCATTTTGTCTTTCCTCCTGTAACATGTAGTTAGCATTGAAGAAAGATGAATGTGATGTGGTTTTTAACAAAACGTTTAAACGTCACCGTTCGTATCTCAACTTAATGAGTGCTTACTGTGAAAGGTGGAAGAGAAGAATGAATCACAATCACTCTCGCCAAGAATTTTGTAGAATTATACACTGAATACGAAGTAAGAAAGTAGTATATAAACATCGTCACAGCTATATATAAAATTCGTCCATAAAAGGTCGTAAGTCTTAAATTACTAATTTAATTATACACTGAATAGGTGAATTTTTTTCATTTCTCTAGTAAACGTCTTTTTGTTTTCGATAATTTTCAAAATTTAAAAAGTTTTGTTAATACCGCTAGCAGAGTCCTGAACTTGAGATTTGTGAGCAGTTTATGATAATTTTTTTTCAATCTATCAAGAAAACTCCAATTTATCGAAATCAATAAAACAAAATAAAAATATTTTATGTGCATCTGATGTTATTACATATTACATTTTATTATTACTTTTTAAATCAACTCGCTTCATATACATCGGATGGGATCACGTACATGAGATGATCCCCAGACGCTCTTGGAAGTTTTGTACCAGTCATACCCCTCCAGGTATAGACAATATTGTGTCGTTGTTATTTGTAACTCAGCGGTTTCTTATGGGGTAAACTCGGCATGGTTTCCTATTTCTAACGTTGTACAGTGTGCCGGTTATAAATAAAAAGTTTGGTAGTGCACTCATTGAGTCACGAGAGGCGAAGTAATTATTATTACAGTTTGTTTGTATTAAACTAAAATATGATCAAAAAGTGAGTATCACAAAGTGGATATTTGTACAACTATTCTTACTGTTAAACTATTATGAAACTATTGTAAATGATTTCTATAATTTCGCAGACGCTTGCTTAGTGATTTCAAAACAAACTGTTAACAATATTTGTGGTTGTATCCTGAGTCTNATAAGAGACAGGTCGTTATGTCAACACAACATCATTAAGCTCCAGATTTATAATTATTATTACCTGTAACCCGCCCTACCTACGCAGAGTGAATGACGTCAGCAATTACTCCAGATGCCCCACAGGTTACACGATATTGACTCTGATTCAACACTCCAGAGGGTAGAGAATTATATAAATTTATTGAAGATTTAACATTTGCAGAGAAGAATAAGAAATCGTTTAGAATAAGCGGAGAACTGATACAAATATTCACTGAACATGGTTACTTCAATAGTAATCTCAATTAAAGTATATTGACATGTGTATTTGTGGACAAGACAGTGAAACGGTTTACCATGTACTTCATGACTGTGAATAAATGATGTGGAATAAAGATGATGGATTGGAGTAATGAAGAAGTTTGGTAACTTTGCCACCAGATAATTTAAAAAACTACATAGAAGATAAAACTACATATGAAATTATGGAACGAGATGCAAATAGAATATTGAGTATAACGAGAGCGATTAAAATAGATAGCAGATATTACCTGACGTCATATGGACGTCAGTGTTACAACGGCAGTTTTAATGAGTAGTTTAGAAGATGTATAAAATGAGGAAGAAACCATCAGAAGAAGGAAAATATGAAAATAATATTGTCATATATTAGAGGTAAATAATATTACAAAAACTACTTTGTGAGCTACTCACAAAAAATAAAAATATTATTCGTCCATAAAAGGTCGTATGTTCTTGAACATTTATTTAATATGACAAAAACCCTGGTAATAGCTTACAACTGAGGAACAGGAATTTCGAAGTGAAAATAAAAATGTTTAAAATAATGATTGAACGCTATTACTTACGAAATATTTCGTTCTTAAAATTTTAAGAGAAAATAATATAAACATATATCCCTATGATAATGACTTATGTTACCGAGTGCGTTTAGAAGTTGCAGATATCATGTTCTCAATTTAACGAGACATTTCACACCAAAACCACTCTGTTCATCTCTTCCGTTACGCCGAATCAGACATTGAAATGTCAAAAACACAACACTCTTTGAATATAAAACACAGAAAATGTAAAAGTTAATATAATCTCCCTTCAAAACGATAAATTTTAACTTTCTAAATACTTCAGTATGGAGGTGGAAATTTTTCCAAATCTTGAGTGCAGTGATAGACGAATAAAAGAAGCGTAATATCCGTGAGATATATGTCTGTGGCATACGAGTATACTCATTATTATGGAAGTAGTCATAATTAATTACAATAATTAGACGTCATAGATAATTATCATGAAACATATATGTTATAGCAAGCAGAGGTATTTCGTTAATTATCTCAAATCGCAATTTTGACTCTGCAATCATAACTTTCCAGAATGAAGGCAAACTATGTTTTCCTCGACCAGGAGAGGTTTCCTTAGTTTCACGATGGGGCCAGGAGTCACTAGCGTGAGAGTGCGCGAGTGTGAAAGAGTTTGTTATCTCCAGAATTCAAGGAGGAAATCGTTTCCACTTGAAAAAAAATATCACTATTGTTCTCGTGGAAAGAAATCTCTTTCTAGGTCGCTGCTTACCTATAATTTCTATGGTTCCAGTTTGTGTGAAAACGTAAATAAAACCTTTAAAAACTCTATAATTGATCTGCAAATTATATTACTCTTTGTATCATTAATTAGATTCCCGACGTATTATTCATCAATATAGAATCTTTTCCTTTTCAGCGTACAGACTCAATTGAGCAATAAAACGACAAGACTGTGAGAATAAACAATTGGGTAAAGATTGGTAAGCTAAAAATCTGTGATCTTACGTATTTTATTTTGATATATTCATACAGCTATTTATTATGTCACCATTTACAAGTGAAATGTTGGGATTTTAAATTTTATGCTTTGAAAGTCAATAAATGCAGCAGATATGATTAAGATCGCTCTTAAACGAAATGTTGGTCAAAATATTTAAAAGTGTGATTGTCTACTTTGACTATATTTAAATTACTTTTTATGTTATTTTTATAAATAATAGAAACTAATACCAATATAATTTGTCACAAAAATTTATTTCAACGTAATAAGTGGCAAATTTACTTAACGTGAAGTAAATGTACTGAACTTAAATTAATTTTTAATTTGTAATTTGTCAATTTGAAACAAAACGTTATTTATAACAGTGAATTTACTTGACTCCCTTCGTAAGCAGCGTGTCTTGCAATTAGTCTGTCCGCCACTTAAATAGTTAAAAGTATTTTGTACAGGTATATCAAGGGAATACAGGATTAGGTGGGATAATTGTAAACAAGAGATCTGAGTGTCGTTGTGTGAGTCAGATAAACTAAAATATCATCAAAACTAGAAGTCGAGGACACTGTGGATGAAACATAACAAGTCTCTGCTTTTGAACGAAACTGTTGATGCGACACAACATTATGAAAATACAGTAATCAAGAAGTAATTTAGATGAAATTCAGACTTACTTTACGGCGTATATTGCATCACAGTGGACAAATTCTGAAATGTGTTTTACTTTTTTATTTATTATCAGTAATGTGCTAAAAACAGGAAATTATTGCTATTATCTTCAAGCAATTTTGTAGACCCCTCAGTTCCATGTTTGCATTTACCCTACATTTTTCAGTGTCGGAGTAATTGTAAACATGTTTATTTGCTATTAGTTTCGCTCAGTTTTGTCGTACGATGGATTTGTATTTCTGAATTAACTTGTATTTAATCACATTTAATATGTTTCAATTATGTTCCAATCAATTTTCTTAGGCTTTTTGGTAGATAGGTGGGGTGAACGAATACACAAATGCACATTGATAAGAAAGAGCAGAAGATTTCCGTAAACCTTTTGAAAATGAAAGAAAATCTTCCATATTCTAGAGAAAGTAACATGCTTAGAGTCAAGCACAAGAGATGTTCTTACTCGTGAACAGGGTGGAAAATATAGTGTAAAAAACGCGTTTCATGATTTTGTAGTGTCAATAAGTTTTTGGAAATGAATTGGTAAACACTGAAGAGAATAAATTACCCAAAAACTAAATACGCTCTTAGCTCATGATAATTTTTTTTTTTTGAAAAAAAAAAGAAAAAAAGAAAGAAATCGATCTCAAAGCAAACTCACTTCCATTTAGTGAAAAAGAAAGTAGTAAAAACGTTCTTACGCTTTCTGGCGAAGTAAACGTTCGTGGCATGTATTGTTTTTAAATCTTCTTCTTCTTAAAAATTTCTGACTTAATATTTTTGTAAATGAAGTTCAATATGATTCCAAAGTTGATGTATAGAGTTTATGTGGTAAAATAACAAATCAAATGTACAAAAATAAAAATTAAATAAGTTATTAATGGTTTCTAAGGTGTTATAATGAAACTATCAGTCAGAGTTTTACGGTATTTGTATCAAAATATACGAGTAAAAACGGGAAACGAGGTAAATATGAATGTGGAATGTAAAAAATGTAAACATGGTATTAGATGTATAAAAATACAATTTAAATAATTTTCAACAACTTCAATGACATATGCCTATTCTGTCACTCATTCCATACTTTACGATAGGAGAGAATTCGTTGTTTACAGTTACCCTTCTGTCTCAGGGGTAATCGTAAAAAAGGGAGGTAATTTTAAACAGACAAAATAATGTGGGAACGTTCATACTTGGAAACTGTTACCTGAGATTTATGAAGTAGGAGTAGTTATGACCCGTCATATTAGTGTGGCGCTTAAAAGAATATTTTTACTAATAAAACCATTGAAATTGAGCTGTGAATGAGAAACAATCAAAACTTGTTTACAGTTACCCCGCCTAACCCTACTCCATCAATTTATTTGAGCTCTTGAAGCTTCATACGTGTGAAAAACTGGCAAGTGCCACTGTTTGACCCACGCTACCCAATATCCATGAGTTAATTTACTGCAAGCCTTGAAATGAATTTTGCGTCTGCTGATATGATTAGCAATGCAGAGGGCGACGTCAAATGGACCATTGTTGATGAGTCAATGCCATCAGATAGACTTCAAAGCATACAAATCATTCACATCGTTTATCGTTCGTCGTATGTTGTACCTCAGGGTCTTTGATTTGTTCGTTCAAGTGTAAATGCCTCAATTCGACACTGAAAACCAAAACACCGACGTTTTTCAGCACCAGCAACCAGATGTGTCCTCGATAAATTGATAAGGGATACATTCCACCACTGTCGCGTGTTGACGGACTAGACATTAGCTATGATCAGGTTGGAAAAATATTAGATTTTTTTTTTGTTCAAATAATTATCAGAGATAAAAATTTAATTACATTCTGCAAATTCGTATTTAATACCTTTTCAGAACTTATTGGATTGAATAGTTTCTTTCACGCTTGAACACGTATTTCAGACTACTACAACTGGAGAGGAGGATTGTAGCAGAGATATATGAAAAATTAGATAAATACTTTCCGAAAAAAATTCGTCCTCCTTGCCCAGCATATTTGCACAAGACCTCTCCAATATTTGTTTTCAGGAGACTAAAAGGAATAGCAAAGGAACAGGATGATTAGGACAATTCATGAGATTCAACAACTCGTTGCTTATTTCGAAATGGATTCCTGTTGATAACATTAATACAAATATTAAGTACTGTCAAGTGATGTATTGCGTTACTTTACTTCGTAAATACATAAGTACATGCGGACAAAATATTGCTGCAAGTTTAAGATGGACAAAAAGTTTTTGCTAGAGGAAAAGCAAGGACAAGTTGCCAATAAATCAATCACCACAATCTATGACATTGATCACTTCTTACGTACAGCAGCATAAATTATGACTAACGAAAGTAATGGTATTGAGTATACTGCTAGAGATAATTTTCATTACTCTTCAACCATACCACTGCTTCGTGTCTCCTGAACGCAGAAATGAATGCAACATCCACGATTCAGATGCAGATCTCTCGCAATCTCAAGCAAGATCCGACGACTGTTTGGGCTTAGCTAACTGGAAACATACAAACAAACTTCATTGTCTTCACGATTTTCACAAAACCTTAATATTTTTATTTTGTAACTTGAAAAATTGTTAATGAACAAGTAGGTGCAGTAGGAACCAATAAAAATGTAACTTTATTTATACCTAGTTGTTAACGGGAATATGGTCACACTTTAACAAAATAAACGCTTATTAATATGCCCAAGCATTATCATTGATAGGAATTTTTTTCTTTACTGACTATCTGTAGTTAACCACATAGCTCTTCAACAATATATTACAGAGTCAAATGTGAATGGCGTAAGAGATTATGTGAGGCCTGTAGTAAGTCTTCATTATCCAATAAGTAGCATGCATGTCCAATCATTATTTAAGCTAGAAGTGCGCGGGTGAAAACCTTGGTGATTGAAGGTGAAATTGTCGGTGAAGAAGAAAATGAATGTAATCTATGATTCATGAGTATTTTCATAAAAATTTCTAAAGTATTGCACTGAAAAAAAAACAACAACACATGATGTTGAATAGGCATGTCTCAATTGAATATACGCAAATATTTTTCCAGAACAATCTATAAGAATGTTGCAGATAGGAAAAAAATTACACTTTTCGTCGAATTTTATGTTATTTTTTTACCCACTCGTGAATTTCAAAAGGTTTGTTCTAAATGTTTCATTATTGCTTACAATTTTACAAACATGAAGCCTAACACATGTCATAATACTTCACGGTAAAAGTAATAAGGCTTGACAAAATAAGTACACGGCTGATTTTCTAATTATTTCATTAAATTCTAGTAAGGAAAGGGTAATTGCTATATATTTTTTCTAAAAGTTAACTCCTCTAAATATTTATTTTTCTCCCCCGCACTCAGACAATTCCTCAAACATAGGTATCATTATAAATACTATTTTTCTGTATTGGGACCTAATATTTTCCTTACATTTTTACTATATTCTATTTGTTTTGTTATAAGTTTACAAACGACCTTCCTGATCGTGCTACTCGTGTCTCTTCTGCCGCTTGAGAACATTGAAAAACCACACATAAACGAACTCTAGCTCATCTTAATGATCAACAGTATTACGATGTTTGTATGGATACTGCAATTATGTAGCTTCAAATTTCTCGCAAAACAGCAGAAACATATAAATACGTCGTCAGAGTAAACAAAATGAAAAAGGAACAAAAAGAAATATATTCATATCGCAGATTGTCATTTTAGCAGAAGTTGAAGTAAGCGTTATGTCACTTCGTTTTTGTTTGTGTCAGAAGTTAACTGTAATAAAAAAGTTCACCAACAATTTCATACAGGAGAACTCTTTTATTTATTTTCAAATCTTAGTTGAAAATATATCGCTCAGCTATACAGTTTTATCAGATGTTGAATGGATACACACACAATAAAAAACAACAACTATTAAGAGATAAGACAAACAAGTAAGATTGGGGAAACTCATTGACCACAACCTAAGGTATTCCTAAGTTGGTGAATTAAAACTCAGAATGATCTATTAAATATAAATGAAGAGGGTAACGATTGCGTATTCAGGGAGAGAGGGGAGCTACTTTGCCAATGCGGAAGTGGGTAGCGCCTGGGATTTTTGGAAGAGAAAAAAAGAAATCATGTGGTATTGCGTGAATGTAGTCGTGAATGAAAGGAAAATCTGTATGAAGACAGGAATTTCGGATAAACCACGTTGCTTTGGTGGCTAAACGGCCATTTTGTTTTCGTTTTTTTAAACTGAATTTTGCGGACGTGTGTAGGAGCAGCGTTGTAGTATAAGGGACAAGCGTATAGCAATAGGGGTCGAAGAACAGTTTTGAAAAGGACAAATGAAGACTGGCAGCTCATGGAGATGCAGCGGTTGATGATAGGACGAAGTTGAGCAAGTTTTTTGGTGATCCGTTTGACTTTTGTTTCGATATGGTCTTTCCACGTGAGCCGTGTGTTGGTTGGTGTAAACCAAGGTATCTGATCGAGGATTGTGGTAGTGACCAGGGTATGCTGGAATTATTTATGGATAATGGAAGAGGGAAAGTTGGGAAACGAAAAACAAACATTTTTGCAGACGATTTGGAGGGGTTTACGAGTATTTTCCACATTCTTGTCCATTTCCAAGGAATGCTGAAGGGAAGATTTTAAGTTATTAATGGACCGACCGGATTGAATAGAACAGTGTCGTCGGCAATAAAGCAATATTATTGTGGTAACGAGATGGCAAGTCTGCAGTGAAGATATTGAAAAGCGTTAGAAATAGGGGATAACCTTGTGGAACACCTAGTTGTATGGGGTAACTCTTTTATTCGTTCCTGTTCTTTAACCGTTTAATCACACATACATCGTGAGTTCTCATTTTCTCCTGCGTTTTGAATCTCACCTACTTCCAATCTTGCATCTTTTAAACATCAAACTATGACCTTCAAGCTACAGAAAATGGTTTGTCAACCATTCCCAATATAATAAATTGCATTGAAGCCAGAAGTTATATTCTATTGAAGTGAGCGTTTGTATTCATATTCCATGTTAAATGATAAAACAAATCATTCTAAAGCAGAAAAAGTTTAAAGAAATAACGAAGAACGGAGAAGTATTTTGTTACTGGTGGTATTGTACGTCTATTATTTTTACGACCAAATCTTTGTTTTTAAGATTGGTAGATCCATTATGTAATCATGAGTAATGGGAGTTTGAATTTATGCNATTAATCTGTTACCTGGCGGTGAGGTTCACCGCAATCTAAGAGATTTCTATGTTATATTTTGTACTTAATTTTGCCATATATCATATTCAATAATTCTGTTTCCACATTAATGTTTCTGTTACAACTTGTCTACATTTGACGACGACTAAATCACGAGTCAAACGTTGTGTTCCAGAAAAACGCAATAAAAATACATTGTTGTCCAATGGTTGTGACTCATAATTTCTGTACAGCTATTAATAATTTGAAAAAATAAGATCATAATGTGGTCATCAAATACTGTATCAAGAAATAACCCACACAATTTTTATACATGAGTTATTTTAGCATAGAATTACTCCATGTGTGGAGATAAAACGTTTACCTACCAGAGGAATTTCTTCGGCATATCAGCACATTGCGTCACTTATCTTCCAAAGCCTGACTTCGCACATAAAGTGTCCTATATGTTGGAATACATGTCTGTGAGAAGAGGGAAAGGGTGTTCAAAACTAGTCTACTCTTTTCCAGATTCTTGCGAAATATTGAATGTGAAACAATGTATATTCCAAAAATTATCTTTGTGCTGATAACTCGAGAAGATTCCTTTGGTTTGTAAACTTCGTTATCTTATTATTAATTTGACTTCGCTTCCCAATTAAAATAAGATGAAGAAAATAATTTTACGATACTCGAACTTATTCGAAGGTAAAAGTATTTGAATTTCTAAACCATAAAGAAAGTGGAACAACACGACATCATCGAGAAACAGCTCATCGAAAAGAAGAATTGATCATATTTTAATAAAATCAAAATCATCGAGGAGATTTGTAATACACTCAAGCTACTGAGACAAATCCCACATGTCCATAGCAGGGATGCAAGTCGTCAATCCAGTAGGTCTAGGTCGCTCTTCCGAAGGCTTTGAGAGTTCGCAAAGCGTGTACGTTGTGCGAATACAGCCCTCGGAGACGATGACATTGTCGACCTACTTCCTCAAGGTGGATCATGCCTCCACGGAAAAGCTACTTTAACATTCCAAGCATACACTGAAATAAGAGATAAAAGTTCTGTACGTCGAATTCCAATGGACGAGAAATTCTCTTCTGAAATTTCAAATTCATTTTGAAACTGTAGCTGCTACTAGGAGCATTTTAGAATACGGAGTATTTGGAGAATAGATTGGAACTTACGGTTCCAAAATGCCTCAATCTGTAAATGAAATTTTTTTGGCTGTAGTAAGCATGAAAGTATAACTCCGCATTATGAACAACACATATGTAGTTACTGGCCCAATACAGTTGTTTATACTTATCTCAATTTAACAAATAATTTTTGAATAAATTACTTGGTTCATTCTTAAAGGACACTTTTGTAGGAGAAATATAGAAAGTAAAACAATTTAAGTGAGTTCGTTTAGACTAATTTACATCTATCAATTTACATAATTTACAAAAATGCAAAATAGATTCTTAAATTATATGTTGAAATCTTTTTGTTATTTCCAAATAAGATAATTAAGGTAAATCAATGAGAGTGATAACCGGAATAACCCTAACATTTCACTTTCTTTGTCTTCCATTCCAACATTCATCCTAAATTGACACATCCTGGAAATAAAAATGTACTTGAGGGTCGTTGCTACTCTATACTCTCCACACATGAGATTGATGTCTTCTCATATCAATTGGATTAGCGTAGAGTTATGAGATTTGCAGTAATGACGGCTAGCATACGAAAGTATCAAAGAAAACACAAATATAATGCTGTGAAGCTTAAAACCCACTTGAATATCTCTGCGTCCGATTCTAAATTGAATGTGGGAAACGTCACCTTTGAGTTCATTCCAGATCATACAGTCTCTCGCAAACACACATTGTGATGAAAGGAATACTATCTTGAGAATTAGGTCAGGATCTCAAAAACAAAGTACTAAACTTGCCAACGTTTCGGATATATTAGTTTTGGTAGTACCTTTTCATTGCATTAAGAGAGTAGGATGTGCCTGTTGTGTGGGAGTGATGGATGGAGTTTTGAATGTGGATGATTAGAGTTTGTTTGGAGGTTTTAGAGCCCTGAGGATGGATAGAATACATCCGAAACGTTGGCAAGTTAAGTAGTTTATTTTTGTGATCCTGATCTAATCATCAAGATAGTATTCCTTTAATATTAGGTGGTCAAGTAATGTATAACTTTAAAAATGACATCGTACCAAATTCTGGATTTTTGTAAAAAAGTTACGTTAGATCAAAATGACAGTATTATGGAAGTGTGGGCAGATAAATACAAGAAGAGAGAGAGAGGGATGAGAACAGAAAAAAATGTATATGCAAAAGATCTAGAAACGATAACGGAGAAAGAAACGGAAGTAAAATTGTCGAAGCAGCGTTCCTTGATTGCGAAAACGCGAGTCTTCAACGTAAAGGACGGCAGCTCATACCAACTTTTACGCGACATTACACTTCATTTTTGATCAAGGCAGTCATGATTGTTCGGAAATGGAGTACATTAACACACGCCGCAGAGTGAGCATATTCGTGAGACATTTATTTGATGAGAAGTATGAGAGATCTATAAATTATCAATATCTGGGATATTGTGCCATCGTCATTTCGGACGAGTGTTCGTTATTTTATATCAGTATCGTTTTCAAGCATTGATAAATTTTAAATAATAAGACTCCCACGAATAAAATTAGATTAAAACGCTTAAATATAATTAGACAACAACCTTTTAGGGTAAATGCACACTACTGTCAGTACACTACTGCTCGTCACTTTGGATTTTATAACCAATTGCTAGTAGGCTTGAGGATCATTCTCCCGCCGGTTATCTTTTTGACGCAATATTCAAATGCTTTCTTGATCTGAAAAGGTGCAAGCTATGCAGTTGAAGATGATAAAGAAGAATTATGAGAGGTCGTTGAATTAGCAGCTCTGGACAGACACCTCAGTGGCAGTAATACGTGTTGAAAATAAGGCAGGTAGATTACATTTTCATTTTTCAAATATTATTCTAATAATGAAATATCTTATTTTATTTTCATAATTAGGGTGTTTTTCCATGAATTGTGGCTTTTTTGTTGGAGTTTTGTGGTTTTTAAGGTATGAGAGGTTGTTGACTTCAAGATTCCAATTTTCCTCAGAGGTCAAAGAGTACTTACAAATCAAATTATATTAGAAATCGCAACGCCAACCGCACTACCAAAGATTTGTCATTATACAAATACAAATAAAATTATATTGTTTTTAATATGTTTAATAATGGGAAGCAATCGTATATGTGGAAATAAGCAGAATAATTACAAGTAAAAATCTTCTTTGTCACCGTTTTGAGTTCCAAATATTCCCGCCGGCTACTAGGGTACTCCATTTTAGATACTGTCGACTACTAATTAAAAAGTGATTTTGAAAAATATAGTATTTTTAGTGGTAGTTCAATAATATTTCATTTCAAATTGACAAGTAAAGAAAAGAAGCCAGCGAAGAAAACCACACAACAAATTTGTTTGCTCAGATTTCATCAATTACAAGAAAAGAGTAAATTAATAAGATTTTAAGCGCTGAAGATGATGAACTTCAGAACACTTATCCTACGCGCTTATTTCTGAATCGAATGTAACCCATTTAATTTCTGACATCATTTTTCTATTTTACATTATAACAGTAAAAAAGACTCACCGAAAGCTCCAAGAACTCAGAACACGGTTCAAAATAATCTGTAAGTCTGATGCCGATTCTCATGTGAAAATCAATATGGTATTTTCTGTATTCATGAAGGTCTTTCAATGAAACAAAGGGTACCCCAGGATTGTGGAAAAATGTCCCCGAGCCGAATAACTTTGTTTCTTCATTTCTATGTAGATACCTATAAAATGTTTTAAATGTTCCATTTAGATACCTACAAAAAATCATTACACTTTTAACCCCCGACACGTTTTAAAATGTTACAGTATGATCAGTTACATCAAGTTTATATTTATTTTCAGAGTGGTTTTCGAATCATACCAGTATTATTCTCCGATAAATAAGAGGGAAAAGACAAAAAAGACAGATCGCAACGATTGATATCTATGTTGTATGCATCAGAATAAAATGTACCGAAAAATGGCATTTTTGAAGCTCCCTTTCCCCCTCAGTCAAAAAATTCTTTCGTTTTGCTGGATGATTTAGAAGCTTAAAAACTTCAATTTCAGCACCCAGCTAGGTAAAAGTAATATATGATTTTTTGAGGTGCAGGAGTAATTTATTGAACACAGATTCTTGTATTGTTATTCTAATGTTCTCCAAATTTCAAATCTCTACGAACTCCGATAGACGTGTTTTAATTCACAAAATATAGTGTTAATATTCGTCTATGTTGATAAAACAATGATAATATAATAAAAAGTTAAATTCTCAAAATTCGTCATAAAAATGACAAAATAAAATGGTAAAAAAGGAGATTTTCGAAATTTTGAAGGTGACCTACCACTCGTAGAGATCCGTAGAGACTACCACTCATTGAGCTATTCGGTTACTGAATTGTTATATTAAGAATGGTAGCTTAAAAATAATTATGAATAAATTGTGAAAAAATAAACTAGATAATTTGAACAAATTTCGAGCTAATAGATGTAGATAAGTTGAATTTTGTCTGCAACGCACTTAATTACTCAGCATGTGACATGGTTCATTCATAGCTCTATTGTTCGTAATCAGTATCACTATCTGACACGTTTTTCTGACAGCGTCTTATATCCGTGAAGTATTTGTTACATTAGAAATGTCAATCAAATGATACAAGTATTTTTATCTACTATCTGGCAAGAATATATAAGATTATTCTGTGTACAAACAATATAGTAAATTAAAAGATCTTATTCTTAACTTTGCTTATTATGACAGTAAACATCAATAATAAAAATATACAATAATATTAATAAAATAATTATAATACCTTTTATTTTAGTTTCTCTTGTTTTTCCTTTCCGTCACGCTCGAATTTTCACATTTTTGAGTGAAGGTTCGACCCGATAAAAGTAGAGATCCTCGCCTACAAGCCACTACGCTGACGCCGTATGAAGAGTTTTGCTTAATAAAGAAAAAATTGTAGTAGAGGGAAATTAAATATAAAAAAAGCCAAGTTATAATGTAATCGGTAAGAGGATATTTTTAATTTTTTCATTACATATGTTAAGATGAAGACTAAACAAAAATTTTTGAAAATCGGATTGGAGCTTCGCGAGAAAATTGCATAAGTGCATTTTGATGCATTTTAGTGCATCGCTACACTATTTTTTAATATCTTCGGTCTAATAGTCATAGAAAAATAAAAAAATGCAAAATACTCGTGAATGAATAAACTATCGAACTGATCCGGTATAAATACTTCAAAAATGAATCCTAACCGCAAAAATCAAAATGTATGAAATTTCGTTTTTTTTCTCACTAAAAATGCAATAAATAATCAAACAATCGGCGGATTTTCATGAAAATTGAAGAAAAAGTGTACATTACGTCGGTATAGTGCAAAGAAGTATGGTAAGAAATATAGTGTTAAAAATGTTGTAATTAAAATATATTCCTTTCATAATACTGATTAAATCATTTTTTATTAAAAAGTTGGCCAATAAGATGTGCTTTAAGACAAAAAAATGGCAAAAAAATAAAAATTGAAAAATTTTCAGCCCTAAAATGGGTATTTCAAATAAAGTAACACATCCTTGCGTATGCTCACGAGAAAGTACATAAAAAACTTAGAAATTAAAAAAAATTGTCCTACGATGATTTTGCATAAGATGGCGGCATTTTGATTTTTTTCGAAAAATGCCGATTGTGGCCATAAATATCCAAATTTCTTTATGAAATATTAACCAAGTGTTTATAGCATCAACGTACACGTTTTATCATATTTTCATGAAAATATGCCGATTTTGTCGTTATTTATAGCATTTTAAGTGAAAAAAAATTTCATACATTTTGTTTTTTTGAGGTAAGGGTTCATTTTTTAAGTATTTATATCGGATCAGTTCAATAGTGTATTCGTCTTTTTTATATTTTTCTACAACCATTAGAACCGGAGATATTAAATAATACTGTGATGATGCACAAAAAATGCATCAATAATGCACTTACGTAATTTTCTCGCAAAGCTCCGGTCCGATTTTGCAAAACGTTTTGTTTAGACTTCATCTTAACATATGTAATGAAAAAATAAAAGATATCCTACTTACCGATCACTAAATGTCAATTTATATCTAAATGTCAATTTCCCTCTACTATTGGTTTAATGGATCAAGTTAAACTGTCCTATTTTAGTACTTCAACAAAATTTGAATAAGGATATATGTTTTAATAAAATCATATCTAATTTTCCTTTTTCAAATGGCGTTGCAAATTGCGTGTGAATATTTAGGGTTTCTTTTAGTAAATTTCTTTTAGTCCTTCTAAATTGGTTATACTCCGTAGGGTAGAGTGGAGCAAAAGTCCACTCGGTGCAATGATTTATTGAAATGTACCCTTTTATACATTATTCTAATCGTCTTAATTATGTCATGTGATCAGCAATTTCCATTTCTTTGAAAACAAAACACAAGCATTTATTCTTTTTTTATTAGTGGAGTACGTGGCTCCGTAGCTATTCATACTTGTGACACACACCCAATAATATTAGTATCAAGCTCAAAATCACTTGAGTTCTTTTGCTACGTTATATCTTAAAACAATATACGTGCACGCGTGCCGTGACCAGTTGACAGTCAACTGAAGGTCATTAGTATCAACTTGAAAAGTAATGGTGTATGAATCATCATTTCAGCTATAAGGCTTGACTGGGTCAAACCTTACAGTATTAAGGGGTATCGTGGCGAGATTTTCAGTAATCAGAGGTATTGCTGTGTTTGAGCGAAGGTCTATACATTTCTGTGACTCTGTTGACTGAACTTTAACTCTTTTGTACAGTTGAAATATTAATTCCACGAAGAAGTACAAGATTACTTTTTTTGGCAACGTTTTAGTTTTTGAATTTTTGACTAGTAATTTAAAATATTTTCGGAGAAATATAAACAGAAGTGTGCATGTAATATAACCTTGTCACAGCAAATGTCTGTACTTATCTGTACTAACAAGAGTGAATAATTTGAGAAATAATAGTTTTTGGAAAGCTTTTATCCATTAATATGCTGCAATCTTAATATCTCATATAAATATTACGTACAATTAAGAAAATATTAAAAAACACGAGTTTTTTTAAATTCGGTACTTTGTCCCACTTGAAATTTTTCGAAAAAATGAAATGTACATCGTCTGACAGTATTAACTGTACTTCAATATGAGAAAAAAATAATTTTTTGCACCCATCCAAAAACGTTTTTTAAAAACTACGATTAAATTTGAAAAATCTGTAAAAATTGAGTATTTTACCCAGCATCTTATAATTTTGGCATAGTAGACGGCGTTAGTAGGTGCGGTTGGTTGCCATGACGACAATTGTTTCCAAACACATCCCGTAATTGTGTTGTTATCAAGGCGTATTAACCGTTTATATTGCACTCTGATCGTAAAAAACCTATGATTGATCATTTATGTTGTATAATGGCAAGAGAGAGTGCTATCAAATTCCATGTCATATCAGACTATTTTTGAGGACAAAACAAAATTATTAGAGAAGGGATAGCTCTCCCCTTCATCCCATGACACATAAATACAAATCAAGAAATCTTAACTAAACTTTTATGTTCCAAAAAACATTATCTCATATATGCTTCATACTCAGGTATGCTTTATCCGGCACCTGGAAGTTTGTTTGGAAACACGGCGTGCGGTTGCTACGGACGTGACGTCACACTAATTTCGTCTATGTGAAAGAATGTACGTCCTTTCCATTATTTTAAACAGCAAGTCTGTAAATTTTTATGAATATAAACTCAAAGTTGGATCAAGATATTTGCCCTAGCGGCAGTGAGGATGGTTTTGAGTAAAAAATTTGAATCATATCTCATGAAAATCGGTGTAAAGGGGCTTTTTTCATCTTGTTCTGCTAGTCCCTTCAGAATGAGAACAATAAATTGTGAGCGTGATTAATACCTCGGAATTCGCCTGGAGCAAGCGACTGAACGTCTTAGTAAGTGCGGCTAACTTACCGAGCCAGGTAAATAAAGTCAGTAGAGCTTGTTATCTTAGTCGAGAATTGATTCAGAAACTTCGCTACAAAACCTGAGCAAAAGCAATTTGAAGAGTGTATTTTAATGAAATAAAACACCACTGAATTTTTCAGCGTTTTCTGGAAGTACTAAAGTATTGCTGAGAGTGGAAATGTTAAGACCTTTGAAAGCGAAAGCGCTGCATACTTGCCGCGAGGCGTAGGTGTGTGAGAAAGAGTTAGTGTGTGAGACCTTGCACTGGACCTTGGGGCTCAGCTCCTGTGTCCACGCGCTCTGACCAGTATCTTCATTAATTAGAACACAGCCGTCCCCCTTCACAGCCAAACAGTTGGTTCATTACATTTGTGAATCGAAACTTCTTTACCGTTGGGCATCACAAAACTCGAGATATAATGTCGAAAGTTACGCGTTATACCGTCATGCGTAACGAACATGCAGCGGCTACGTGTTACTAAATGGGCAGCCGAAATCTAGATCTTCCGACATTGAAGTGATAGATATTTAAGAATATACATTTTAGGAGGTGGGAAGATGTGTTGTACACATAGCACATGCAATTTGATGTTAGTATTAATGAAAGAAGAAAAAGCTTTAAAATGTTTAGGACATTATTATTATTATTATTATTATTATTATTATTATTATGACTTTTTGCACTTCTCAGCCAGCTGGCTGGGAAACATTCACCTGTCCCTGTTGTCAGTGGGATTAGGCTCTGAGGGGGGAAAGGATGGAGATAATCTCAAGTCCTCGGCCCTATTCATTGAGGGTTTTTCCGATAGTGTGGCAGGTATCCAGGATGATTGACTTTTGGATTAGAGATATGGAATCAGGAATTTTGAGGAGTTTCATGTTTCTTAGCGTGTTATTTGGTACCAGTCCAGTCGTTATCACAATGGACAAGATCTGNACAGCCTCTTGATTTCAAATGCGAGTTCACCATATTTTGCAATCTTGGTTTGATACGCTGTCTGTAGATTGTGGGATAGTGGGATAGAAATGTCAATAAGAAAAACTTCTTCTTTTTGCTTGAAGTGAAGGGTGATATCCGGTCTATTAGCAGCAACTGTGTGGTCTGTTCTAATTTCACGGTCCCAGTAGATTTTCACATTAGCATTCTCAAGAACTGGTGGGGGGTCGTATTGGTAATATGAGATGTTAATATGATCTTTTATTCCAAGATTGGGGAGAAACACTTTGAAGACGATTCTTCCAACATTGTTATGACGCTTGATATATTCCGAGTTTGCCAAGGCTGTGCATGCTCCCATAAGGTGTTCTATGGTTTCCGAAGTTCTATGGCACACTCTACATTTGTCATCTGGGAGGTTTCATTGAGGATAAATATCCTATAATTCTTTGTGTTTATCACTCTATCCTGTATGGTCATCATGAAGCCAACTGTCTCTCCGTAGAGATTTCCTTTCTTCAACCACAAATTAGATGTTTCCTTGTGAACTTGTGAGTTTTCCAGATAACAAGGATGAGTACCATGAATCGATTTACGTTTCCATTGTTGAATTCTATGATCAACTGAGTCGCATTTGCTTTCAAAATTATACACATTAATATGTGATGACGTAGCATCCACATCTGCATCACATATGATCTTATAAAATGTACATTTTTCTTTTCTTACATGGAAATATTTCCTCAAGTTATTAACTTGTGCATGTAGCTGGGTTAAATTATTATTATTATTATTATTATTATTATTATTATTATTATTATTATTATTATTATTGAACCTTTAATGATCCCTTTAGAACAAAATTTATAATCGAATTGTATGAAAATTCATCTTTTTTGCGTTGTACTTAATGAATTGTGAATCAAAATATGTTATAAAACTATAGGAAACATATTTACATAAAATTTCATTTTCTTCGCAGTCATGGAATCACGTCAATAGCTATCTTATGTGCAGGGGCTATCGCTTGGACCATCCAAGGAGTGGATTGACTCAATAGGTGTGACAATGGATCCAAAGAGTTAATGGATTGAATGAATCGAAGTGTGTATCTCACACATACCAGTCATGATTGCATTTTTAATAATTATCTTCAGTAGTTTTGTTGAACAAGCGTTCCGTTACATATGTCCACCACATTTACGAATACAGAATACCGTAGTAAATTTTATTCAATTCTACAGCTTCTTCTGCAGTCTCTCTCACCCAATCGCAGGGATCTCCCTATCTACCTCTAAGTCTACTTCTTGTCACTGGTTCTTCATTTCTTTGCTCCACCCATGTGTTATACAAATAATACTGAATATCTGTGTGACCGACCTTCGCTCGGATGGTTCACAAGATGGTCATATCATTTTCGATCAATAGTAAAAGTATTTTAATATACTACCGATGTATGACCAAGCTCGTCATGATCTTGACAAAATGAATTCAAAAAAATTTTCGTAAAGGGATTAAAACCATAGTTTATTTACTCAGTTACACTGCTGTGTAATAATGAATATAACAAATGATGATTCATGCTAAAATTGTTCTTAAAAAGAAAAGAGAGCATGTTATATCACATTTTTATCCCAAAATACATCTAATCTGTGAATTTCATTAAAATCGTTAGACGTTCTCGATTTAATTTTGACAAATACATAGCTAAATAGATACATACAATTATAGTTCGCTTAGTGTAGTATATGATATATTTACATTTTCTTTCAGTTTAAAAAAATATGATTTTTCCTTGCACCCTTGGAAAAACATTTTTATTGAAACCACCTGCGGCACATAGGAAATAATGTATGTGTTGGTAGGGGAAGATGTAGTATCGACTCCAATGGATAGAATCCCCCTCGCTCACCAACATAAATAATGGTTTGAAATGCAGGTTTGTTTGAATAAGATTTTATTTCTTACGTAAACCTGTTTTGAAGTTGAAGACGTGACGCCAGACGACTGAGTGTGAATTGTGAGTTCTCCGTGAACTGCGTATCTCACATATGTCGTGGAGACGTGGCGTTCGTGATAGCGGTCCAGTACTCTTCTGCTCGCAGATACTGGATGTGGAGAACCTTGGCGTCGTGTCTTGTATTGGACTCTGAATCCGTGGGCGCCGAGTCCTGAGGGTTGAATCTTCTCAGTTGGTGGCGCAGCCGAGGTCGGGTTTCAGAATGTGCTCTCTTGAAGGAGTAGGATTCTGGTAGCGGAGCGCGGCTCACGTTCAGCGTTTCGTACTTTCTTCGGAATTATTCGTATATGCGTCCCGAGTCGTGGAAGTGCATATTATTGAATGTAGTGGCCAGTATGTGGCTTGGAATTCAACTTAGGATTCCGAATAGTGAAATCTGACTTTGAATATCTCGGAGCAGAATATTGCGTGTGCTCAGCGAGACGAAGTGCAGTCGAATATATTATTTTTGTTACTAAGTACTGGAGTTATAAAAGAAGACATTTGAGCATCTAGGCCATATCAGACCTGATACGCCCTAAAAGGGAGTAGTTTTGAGGGCGCCGTTATAGCGTAGTTATTTACTAGCGGCTCCTGTGTATTTTTGTCCACAATGTTTTTCATAGAACCTGATTGTGAACTCTGCGTAGAACGGCACTTTGGAGGTGCTTTGGAGATTTTCCGGCCGTGGAAATGTCATGGCTCGAGATTCTTGTGTACAGGGGGACCATGCCGTGGGAGTTCGATAAATAAACAAACATGGTGAGTGCTTCATATCTGTGTTGAATACGTAGAAGCGTAGAAGTCGTCGGTATTCCTGTATCAACTACTTTGTGCATGCGAGCTGAGTTGAAAGGCGCGGGCGTCATGGGGAAGAAGGAGATGCGTATGTCCATGCGTTATGTAGTATTGTAGGAAGGACACATTTCTACATATGGTAGTGCAAGCAGCAAATATTTTCCCACACGTAACCTAAAATGAAATTGCTTCTCCACAGGTGTAGTTGCGAATTAAGAACGTACAATGTTTGCTCGAAAATTTTGAAACATGTTGGAAAATGTTCTCCTGTCGTACAGCACAACGAGGATCAAATATTCCACAATATGAAAGTCGTACATACGACTAAATTATGGTCATGAAATTTCTTAACATCACGAAGCGTTTTTCCATCGTCGGGTTTCTTAGTAAAAATGACCATTATTTTTTAATATATTTAACTTCCATAAGTATTATATATACATATTATATCTGTTTAACTGATCCGCTTCCATACTCATACTATCTGCATACATCAACTCATCATCGTCCACATACGTTAAATATTTCGTGTGTATTACACATTGATCCTACTCCTGGCGTTAGCTAAGGTTGTGAATGAGCTCTTCGTATTTTTCACTTTAATCTCCCTAATTATTTTATTTCTCTCTGATTAAGTTGTTGTATTTAGTTCCTACCTTTATTCTAATGTAAAAATTTGTTTGTTATGTGTGTGTGTGTGTGTTAAGTGAAGAGAACATTAAAAACGTTTCCTAGGGTTTATCAAACCCAACAGACCTAACATACTTCGTATTCTTTTCATTCAAGTGCTTCTCAAAGGTGTGATAAAATTTACTAAAGTACAAACGGAATCATTAATTTAGTTTCTTGGTGCATAAGGAGTAAACATTAGGGTGCATTTAGATTATCTCGTGCATATTCTATGACATAATAATTAACTTTCAAAGAAATCATGCCCCATTTTTGCACCAAAGTTTTCGTCGTCATAATTCCATATAATTATTATATCTATTTACAAATCATTTTTCTTGATTTTTTCATATTTATTTAGATTTTAACATAATGTAGAGTAGTTATTGTCGAATTAAATAACCTCCAGTTGTCCTCATAAATAATTGTTTCAGTCATTTTGTAGTAGGTTTGTTTATTTACTTATTTAATATCTCTTTTGTAATTTCTGTAGTAATAAATACATTATTATACTAATATCCCTCATTCAGTGGTATTTGTCAGTTTTCGTGTATTCTCAATTGCTTTTGTCGTTGAGTTGCTAAGCAACTCACAACAATGGACACAATCGCATTCCTCAAGCATTCAAAGCTGACCTTCACAAAGCGTACAATGACTTGGTACATTATATTGACACACGGATCAGTGCGCTGGAAGAGGTCAATAAGAACACGATCGGCGATTGGACTACATCAGAAATTCACGCCGTCCTTCCAACTGCTATCACCCGGTTAGACCAACGCAATGACACATGCACCACCCCAACTCTTAACTCAAAATAGGTCTACTGTGTTAGATGACATATCCCGGTTCCTTCTCTACCTAATTCTCATACCCATTTCATCCCTTCCCGTCCAGTACCTAAACATGTTCACAAACCACGCACTAGTAAGCACAGCCGCCCAAATCCAGGTAAAGTAGTGCTTTCCAGAGGTGAAGCCAACACTTCCACACAGAAATCAAACGTGCTCATATTCGCACGGTCGCCATATGTCCTCCGTTTTGCGTGGATTGCTTCTCAACCAGTTCTCAATTTCCGGTGTCTTGAAGCCAAACTCCCGTTTGGCTAAAGTTATTCGAGAACTGGACACCTACACCAAGACACTCACAGGAGCGGGACATAGTAATCATCATAGGTGGGCAGAACGATATTAACTTGGGATGACATTTCAACGCTTCTCAACATGTACAAAAACTAAAACCAGTCTCTCTGTACACGAACATAGTATTCTGAAGCCTGCCTTCACGTTTCAAAGTTCCACAAATAAACCACGAAATTAACCTAGCAAACATCTCCCTAAAATATCATCTGGAAACAAAAAATACTTCTTTTGATTTGCAACCACACCTGACTGCCAAGGACTTTACCCAGCACGGTTTACATCTGAGACCGACTGGTCAACATCACTTCGATTCTCTCCTAGTTTCACATCAGATCTCACTTCATCATCATGCCCCTTTACCCACTCCTACACCTCCTGCTCCTACCTGATCACCTCCTCCTCCTCCACATCCCTCTGCTCCTACCTCATCATCACCTCCTCCTATCTCCACACTCATTTCTTCTCCTGTCTGCGTTCTTTCACCTACTGCTTCATCATCCCACACGTCCTCATCTATTCCTACATCCATAGCTCCGCACGCCTCATACACAGTTACAACTTGCGTTCAAGAGTACGCTGTGGAGCTCGAAGATGACAATCACCTTCAAGTGCATTGTGCGGGCATGATCCGGGACTAAAAGCGGTGCCGAATTCAAATTCCCTCCACAATCTAACTTCGACTCCATTTCTCGAGAATCAAAAGTTCTTTGCGAAAATAAAATAATGATATTTCATCATAATGTCCAACCCCTTTCAAACAAATTGACAGACATTGACATTCTGTTACAAGAAAATCCATTCGATTTGCTATGCCTACAGACCATTATCTTTCAACTAACAGAATCAATGATACTGCTATTTCTAATCATTATTTAGCAAGTTTTTACTGTCGGCAAAATTTTAAAGGAAAAAATCCCCACGGAGGTACGTGTATTTATGTTCGTAATGATATTTTTTCTTCTCCACTGCCAGGCTACAAGAACTTATGTGTAGATAGTGTGTTCGTCCGACACAGGTATTGCTGTTTTGTGTATTTATAGACCTCCTCAATCAGATGATGACATATTTTTTCACAACTTCGAAATGGTTTTAAAACATATCACACATAAATCTGCTAAATCTATCGTTATATGTGGTAATTTCCTGCGTAATCCGACTCTGCACATTCACCAATTAATCGATTCAAGACTCTAATCGACTCTTTCTACCTTATTACTACGATAAACCACCCTACTCGCCTCTCCGGTTCATCTCAAACATTGCTAGATCAGATTATCGTCAACAATGGAATATCGTATCTCTCTGAAGTGATTATCGCCGGATACAGCGATCACCTTGCTCAAGTATTGACTATTAATAACAAACTAAAACCACTTAAAATCCTTTACAAATTTTCAAGAGAGTTAAATGACACAAATCAATTCATAGTTATAAATTATATGCGTGAAGAAACATGGGAAAATGTTTACAATTGCCAAAACACCGACGACAAATTCAATGTATTTATCTCAATACTCCCAAAACATTACAACTCTAGGTTTTCCATAGAACGCTAGTCAATTATCACAAAGAAATACAATGGACCACCCAAGGGATAAGAATGTCTTCAAAAAACAAACGCCGCTTATATTAACATTCAAAACTCTATAACCAACCACCCGAATTCCATAATTATTTTCGTAAATATAAGACTATTCTTCGAAAATTAGTCTATGCAGCTACAGTTATGGAAAACGACAGGCAGGTACTAAAATCGAACAACCGGATGAAAGCATTGTGGATTATTGTTAAAAATTACACGTCAACCTCTGATAATCGCGAAGAAAATATCGCAAATTTGTTTAATTCTTACTTCTCAGAAGTAGGTAAAATAACGAATTTAATATCTTAAAATCAATGTTCTCCAATTATATCCACCCTCGTACCCAATTCTATGTTCACTTCTTAAACGAACACCGGTGAAGTCATGAGAATCATGAGATCATTAAAACAAAATTTTCAACACGCATATATGATACACCCGAGTATATTGTTAAATTTTCGTCCCACGCTATATTAAATCCACTCATAACTATTTTTAATGGTTCTTTATCGGAAGGTGTGTGTCCTACCATATTTAAGAGAGCTAAACTGAAATATTTACACAAGAAAAGAAAAAAAATTATTGTTGGAAATTATCGACCAATATCTCTACTACCCATTTTCCCAAAAATCCTAGAAAATTGTTCTATAAGCGTCTTCTAGATTGTTTATTAANTTTTAGGAAATCCTTTTCCACTACAAGCGCCATATTTTCCTTCTTAAACGATGTTACCACATCTCTTGACCGTGGAGAAAATCCTCAGGGTGTTTTTCTTGACTTATCCAAAGCATTCGATGTCATCGATCACGAAATTCTCCTTTCCAAATTGCATTATTTAGGCATACGTGGACTTCCACATCAATGGCTAACTTCTTATTTATAAGAGAGATATCAATAGGTGGAAATATCCTATACTAAAAATAAAATACATCAGCGTTGCCTTTCAGAAACAAAGCCACTTACTTGCGGAGTACCCCAAGGTTCAATTCTCGGCCCTATACTCTTTCTATTGTATGTGAATGACATGTCATCTTTCACATCAGATTGCAAAATGGTTCTTTTTGCTTATGACACTAATTTACTTTGTAAACACGCCAACGCTCAAAACGTTTTGTCTAACCCTTCGACTTGGTTCCATGCAAATCATCTCATTGTAAACCCAGACAAAACAGTGTATATGTCATTTCACAATAGTATCACAGAATCGCTACCCCAGATTTCTCTTTCTTTAAACAGAATACAATTAAAATTTGTTACGAATACAAAACTCTTAGGTCTCCATATTCAAGACAACCTCAAATGGAATTGTCACGTTGACAATCTTAATTCCCAATTAAGCAAATTGTGTTACGCATTCCGAATATCAGTTAACGCAGTTAGTCCACGTATTTCCCGTTGCGTATATTTTGCAAACGTTTACTCCCATTTACGTTACGGCATTACCTTCTGGGGTAATTCCGGTCAGAGTATTCAAACTTTCAGAATTCAGAAGAGGATAGTTCGGATAATTTGTAAATCTCACCCCCGAAACTCTTGTAAACCTTTATTCAAGGAATTAAATATCTTAACACTTCCCTGCATTTATATTTATGAAACAGTCGTGTTTGTTAAGACCGAATTACTGAAGAGCCACCCTTGCTTCATACGAAACAGTCTCGTTCACGAACACAACATAAAGTAATAGTAATAATATTCATCGGCCTGGAGTGTCAACCACTCTTTGCAAAAATGCCCATATCATTCGGGAATCGTTCTATATAATTCCCTGCCCAAGAATATAAAAGACATTATGAAATTGAATCTGTTCAAATCAGCGGTTAAAAACTACCTCCTGCACCAGTGCTTCTACACTGTAAAAGAATTTATTGATTTTAATAAAAGTTACATCCGTCTTGTACTTTATTACTGCATTACTGTAGTACTTTTAAAATAACATAACAATTTAAAAACTAATTTCTTGCATGATTGTGTTGAGTCTTATGATTCATATTAATTTAGTTTTATGTGTACTCAACTTTGGCACGGTTGTGTACCATCCTGACCCGGGTATTTCTCCGGTTTTCCTACCGTTAGAGGCTGATTTCTCATACGGGTCGACTTATATGTCAGTTTTTTAGAGTTATAAAACAATTGAAATTCACAAACAACGCACGCATGAAAATCCGTAAGGATTACTTATATAATTAATTTCACAATTAAATTGAATATCGAAATTTAAGTGACTAAGCTTTTGTCTAGTTGCGCGTTTATTAAATCAAGAAATCGTGAATTTAATTTTATTTCAATTCTTATGATTTGTAAACACTCAGAATAATCTATAGTTCAATAATTATTCGTACATAAAATAATTTTGTGTGTGTAAAATTACAAACATGTTGATATTATATTAGTATTATAACTCGTAGCTAACTTTTTATCTTTTCTAGGAATTTTTGCTGAAATTTTTCAATCTGCCTCTGCCTTAGGGCCCTTGATCGCAATTGATGGGATGGTTCCTTTGCATACTTTCGGAGAGTAAATTATTTTATTTATTATTGGACCTCCACGTGAGCATGCGCAGTTTGTACTATAAAAAAATTATTTTATTTATTATTGGAATACCACTCAATACCAAAATAAGCAATTATCTGCAACACTTTCGATCTTTACTCTGATGTCACATCCTTTCAGTATTTGAATCACATTTAAGCATATACAGATAAGCGATCAGCTTCACAATATTAGCTCACTCAGAGCTTACTGCACGGTAATTGAATGAATCCATGTTACATGTAAATGTACGTTTGTAGTAGCACATTCCCAAACTTATCTCATCCGCAATGGTTGCGTACTTGCGGGAGATGGAGGAGAAAAAAAAACAATCGTGTCGTAAATTCATTTGCTCTTGACGCGTAGGTCAGTCGGTTGTACACTCTGTGGCGCAGGTCCGTCGCCTTCCCTACACTCTGACACGTGAAGGACAACTATAAAACTAGCACAACAAGTGACCTATCATCTAAATATGGGATAGCTTTCCTCGAGATTTGCGAAAAGTTGTTTGTAGAGGTGTGTGGAAGCATAGCAAACAAATGTCTTAAATAAATAAATAAATAAATAAAATATGCTAAACAATATCAAGATATGTATAGAATAAACGAATGAAGGTGATTGAGGGATATATGCGGCGCTTCAGTATTAAAAGTTACATAAATACAAGTCCGATCAACTTCACGGAAACTCTCTCGAATTGACTTATATGTCAGTTTTTTAGAGTTATAAAACAATTGAAATTCACAAACAACGCACGCATGAAAATCCGTAAGAACTACTTATATAATTAATTTCACAATTAAATTGAATATCGAAATTTTCATTAAAATTTCTCCAGGATTAGAAGACAATTATCTATGTCATAAAACAGTTCAAACACTGAATATACAATGAGAAATCCTACACTATTAACCGAGAAAATGAGAGGTACTATCACCGGCTACCAGCTTCTCTTGGCGACGGTCATGCGTATCTTTAGTGGCACTTGACTGGCCATGCGCATCGTATTCTTACTTCAAGAAAAACTTTATTTTGAATTATAGCATGCATAAATTATAGAACGGATTAAAACGAAACAGTAACGATTGAAAATAAAAAAAGTTTCACGGTCATATTCTTTAGGTTTGCAGATATGATCGGAGTTATGTTTCTTTTTGATACAACTGAGTCCGAAGAATTCGAAATTCCAAACAGGACTGTTCCAATTTAATGATAATTTTCTCTCTCTAAATTACATTCAGAATTATAAGCCACCCACTGCACATGAAACATATCATTACACGCGTCGCGGGCGGGCCGTGTTTGTGTGCAGCAAGGCCTTCTCAGTGGTAAGTGGCGGACATTGCCCCAGGCAGCAATAGAGAAAGGAGTGGGAGGAGACATCGCGAGTTCGCGGTTTTGCGAGGACAAGATGCGGGGGTGGTATCCACATATCACAAGGCCGAAGGCGACGAGGGAAGAAAACGGAAGAGAGAGAGAGATAAATGATGGATTCGAGAGAAAGAGAGAGTTCGAGGTTATTCGGTATAATCCTTTGATGAGCATTTAGAGTGGTGCTATTTAAACACTTAGTTAGCCGCATCTTTCCTAGGGATGATTCATCATTGGTAAAGCGGAAGCATCTTAGTCCAGTTGAAACCTGTAATCTTCATATTTGTTTCGCATGATGCATTAGTGTGCGATTTATATGAATTATGCTCCACGTTTTCATAGAAAGAAAGTTTTCAGTTTTACCACCATTACGCTAGTAATCGCTCACCATTTCACATGGTCACTGTAATCCAACTCACATACATATCTTGTCTTCTACCTTCTTCATTACTTTTCATTTTAACGACGTGATAAAACGACCATGAAATGTCGTAAGTCCTTTACGATGATTGAAACTCCTCCTCATTAAAAATTCCATGACTTCTTAACCCATCTCAAGAATACATTATATCTCGAATGTGTTTTCGTAAACTCATCATTTTACAACGAATTACGCAACGTCATTAGTGAAATAAATATCTTATAAAATAGTGACCTATTACGCGTTTATGCGTGGATTTCATGTTCATAATATGCATAAATATACAAAAATAAACGAATTAGTATAAAAATTGTGTGAAATCTTCCAGTCAACTGACTGTCAACCGACTGTCAATTATTCCGGAGCCATATTGTTAACATGTTAGTTTGATATACTTACATGTGTGTTATGTCCGTTGTACAGCGAGTTTAGTTGTAAATGATACACCAATCACGCATCCATAAAGTATTTCTCTGTTGTTGTAATTCTTTATCAGAAATCGAATTTTCGTGCAAGTCCTCTCCTATTTGCACATCGTTTTGCTTTTCGAAATGACCAAAATAGTTAACAAAATTACATTTGAGAAATAATACATAAGAAGATATTATCGTATCATACTAACAAAACAACCACGTGTGAAGTCGGGCTGGGTCGGCTATATACTAAACTGTGATGCCAATAACATTTTATGAGTACTATAATCAATTTCACTATTGCCAATGGAAATATTTTATCTACATTTGTATAAGTTTAACTACTCTCATTGTAACACACACTAAGAAGATAGTTACGAGACCAAAATTCTAATTAAACAATTTTGAATATAAATTAATTTTTTTTTGTATTTATATCATTAGAGTTTACATTAATTTCAGAAAAATTCCTTACTAACTTGAGCCATATTTAGAAATATTTTTTAAGCAACGCACAATTACATAATCTACATTATTGGTTCAATATTTGAGACCTTAACCATATTTTCCTCCTCATAGTATTTACTTGACAATATGTTATTTTCTACCATAAGATTAATACTCCATTATAGAACCTCTTCATACAATAAGCTTTCTCTTTACTAGGAACAAGAAACAAATACTTATCTCACGACTTTCTCAAATACGTTTAATTGCATTTAGAAATTCTAAAACAAGAAATCCTTACTTATTTTAAGTGTATGGTAGGGTGATGAAAGATATAATTTCAGCGATTTCAGCCTTTTTAGACATCATAATTGCCCTTTCTTAATTACAGATCACAACAAGAATTATTTTCATTGGAACTGATAGCTCAAAATATCCTTTTTCTGGTAGATCTCTTTTGGAGAAAGAAGTTTTTATACAACAACGAAATTAAGATTTCAGATTTGTTGCTGAGATATTTTCTGACAGGATAATTTGATTTGTGTTAAATTTTATGCCACTTACATCGACTAATCTTCATTTCACTTTCTTAAAACTTTGTTTAGTGCAATGATTTTTCATTATTCAATTTATAACGGTTTTGTATTATAAAAACGTTCAGAATACTTTTCTGAAATTCTTAAGAACATAGAATATGCAGTTCTCAGTAAATAAAAAAATTATATTGAGACTCCTAAGTAATTCTAGGTCAAGATACATAATTAGAAAGTAAAACTGCTACATTTTTAGACAATTATGAAAAAGACTAACATTTACAAGTTGTCTCATGTTTTATGAATATGAAAATTATAGGAATTCATCTTCTGCGGAATAGGAAAACCGTTCCACAGGTAACTAGCAAAAAACAGTCATCGTGATTGCCGGTCATTTACAACTGTTAAGGATCGGTTCCTTCCAAAATTCGTTTGCACATGTGCTCGACGGAAATTTACTCTATTTTAAATGTTTTAACTATTTAAAACAAGACCCTGATTTGCATGGGCGTTACCGAGGGGGCAGGGAGGTATTATCGCCACCTTCTTACCACCAGATAACTCAGAAACCAAAATGGAGGAAAAACATAGACACGAATTAAAATTTTCTTGGTGTAAATCACACATCTGGTCAATAAATTCACATGCGAATCTAACATCAATTTTATTAATTAGTTATCTTTTTTTGAAAATTTAGGATAAGAGGGGATATCGCCGCTACTTCAGTATTTTGTCAAATTACCACCTTTTCTGGCTAAATTCACGAGCTCCAGAATCTGTGATAGGGGTTTGTATCATGTTTCAACGCACGTATTGCCGAGATGAGATGATGTATATACTTTATTAGGACAAATAAAAATTATAACTCATAAATATTTTTTCAAAGCGTAAAAAAATTATATTTTGGGTAATAATTTATCTGATAATAGAGCAATAATTGTCATTTTAAATCACTTATTCTTTATAATAAACATGAATTTACTTTCCCTTTTCATCAAGGATGATCTTTCCTTGATGCAAAAGATCCCCTTTTGGCAAAAGAAAAACCTTCTCACCCCCTGCCCCAAAGCCTGACTACGCCCCTGATATGTATAGTTTCTTGGAACATCGAATAAGTTTTGCAACTGTATCTTTTTTGTTGACAGATACAATTAACGATGTTATTACTCCAATCACAATTAGTTACTATGGCGAGTTTTAGTGCAAAATATGTTCAGGCAATGTGAGTATTAACAAGACGACCAATACAATTGTTTTTGATTTTACAAACTGCTTGAAAGTGTAATTTACCAATTATATTGTGTTTAATTACTGTTCTTGAAAGATTATTTTCATAAACAATCTTATGTACATATATGAAATTCAGTACGATTTTCTCTAATATAGGTGATGGTGAATAGGAGAACATAGCGATTCATATACTTGTTTTTACCGCGTCAGAGATAGAAAGATAGAGGCACGACGAGAGAATATTTCATAAATATTTTCTTACTCTTTTTTAGGACTTAACAGGTTAAAAAAATATATACCCAACGGAAATCAAGCTAATTTTACATATACAAGTATTTTAATATTTATATTTTAATATCCAAGTATTTTACATATACAAGTATTTTAATATGTATATTTTAATATGTATATGTATTAATAATTGCTTTAAAGTATAGAGAAGAATTAAAACCTTCGTATTACAACACCATTTCAAATTAACAAAATGAAAACAATAAGAACCAGGTAAAGTGAGAAGGGCATATTGCTAGCAGTGGGACACAAGGGTATTCGTGGAAATATCAAATGTGTAATTAACGGAGTTAATCGGTAGTGCGACTGTTCTAATACCTTGTAACATATACGTTTTGAAATATTTTTGTGATTTATAGCTCATTTATTCTCCTAAACGAGAAGAGAAATATATAGGGCAGGGCTCAACGAACGTGGGAATCCACTGAGAGCGAAACTTGTCTATGCAATGCTGCGTCAATAGTAATATACCGCAAGTGTATTCTTAGAAACTTAGAAAGTACGAACTCCGATACTTGTTGAATCATTTTTCTTCGCTACAATCCCTCCCTTCTGTTTACCGGAAGCTCGCCGTGAGGACGCGCACGTGTGTCCTTAGGTTCCTTCCTCGCCCTGTCGAAGCGAGCGGAACACCAATCGGTGGCAATCTGCAAGTGGCGAGGGCGAATTCCTAAACGGGAACTTCCCCCTCCCTTTTACTTCTTCAGCATCAAATGCTCGCGGCGCGGAAAGCGAGTAGCCTCGGAAACAACTGGTGGTGACCGCCACATACTACGAGAAATCGCGAGTACGATCACTCATGAACCAATTCACCATGAACGTATATATTTCGAACGCCTTCTTGTCAGGTGTCTTAAAATGGGAAGAATCTTCTCCACTAAGTAGCTGTCCGTTCGCAAAACAATCCTATGAGATTTTTTGGTTCAGGGATACTTTGATATATTTTATTCACAGTAGTGTGAATATTTCGAATTGTGTGATGCATGGACATATGATATGATTTTATTTATTTATGGAACAAACAAAATACTTATAAATATTTTTAATAATTATAAGCACGTTTCTCCATAAGGAACATTAGTAACCACGACTCTTTAAGATTCTTAGAAATTCTACCACAATTAACGTCCATTATATAATCTAATTAAATAAATAATGAAAGATTTACGACCTTCTATGGACGAATAACATATTTTGTGAAAAGAGTATTTCGTTATTTATTTAATTTTTAGAAATTATTTTAAACATTCCCATGCAAATTTAAAGAGTGGAGTTCGAAAAGGGTTACAAGACCTACGCCACAGATTGTTTAGAATGACTTAAATTCAATTGTTGAACTCATTTAAATACTTTCTTTCGGAGAACTGTCATATTTATAAAATAAAATTGCACTGAAAACCCCTCTTGTCCACTCTCTTTTCAACAAAAGTGGTTTCCAATGTTCTTACCTCTTTGTATTTAATACTTGTCACAATGAAGTCTTCCTATCGTTTAGGTTAATTATTTCTCGGGCATTGTCTGTACTAATATATCGTTTTTCTGATGTAGTCGCTTCTTAAAAGAAAGTGGAAAAACAATCCCCACAAGCGATTCATTCATTTGTACACTTTCTGGGTTGATAAATCTTCAAATTGATTAAAAATTGTTTTCAAAAATACTTAATAACACTAACGCAATTTCAATACACGTACATGAGAATGGTAATCCACCCCAGGATGCTTTGTCAGCACACTTTTTGGTTCTGTGAAGAAAATTTACTGAAAACTTAGGAAGAGCTATTTTACTATTATCAAATAGAACATAGAACAACAAATAGTCGAATTAAGGTGAAATTGTGTTTATTTCTAGTTTTATATTTGGAACTTTTTTATTTATTTTGAACTATTCTTTATCATTCCTTTCTTCAATTCCCCTGCTATTAAAATTTTATGCGTGGAATAAATTCAATTTTAGTGAAGTATTAAATCTTCCATTGGGAGATGCCAATCAATAATTGGGGCAAATTCTTTTCAGATTATGAATATTTTTAAAATTTTCTAAATCTAATTCCAAATCTATCAAGAGTAGACGCGATAAATATGGTATATTTCCTTGTAATACGCATACTAGTATTCATCCATCGAGCATACAAAACACGACAAAAAGTTGTGATGAATTTTTACGTTTAATCGTCTTGGTGGAGGGTTAATACATTGAAATATTGCCCACACTAGCGTTGATTTATCACAGAATTATTGTCAGTAGCAAATAACACAACTTATTATCTAAAAAATACTCTTCAACTAATTTCTTATTTGTGATGAACAAAAGACTGAATTTTAAAAAAATTGCTAACTCGACTGCTATTGGTCGAAGGATAAATTTTGTTTCTTCTATATTTGTGTATATACCAGATAAGCTAATAAAATTAGAAATTCGTACAATGCACAGCGGAGGATTCAGCTTAAATTGTTTGGTACCGAATAAATACCCCTTTTTGACATTATAAATATGGATGTTATAATCAACGGATGTTTTGCGAAATAAAAGGGGGCAAACTATGGGGTCATCCAAATAATTACACTTTTGATGTAATGCGGCAATTGTTACCAAAAATGTCGGTATAAATAATCAAACATATCTAAGCTATTAATCAACGTACTGGACTAATTTTTACGCCGATTTTGCTACTGCAAGGACTACCTGTTAAAAACATAAAAATAAAGTAGAATTGATGTTTACAATGAATATTGCAAAAAAACAATGATTTTCTGATTTTTTGCAATAATTAAAAAAACTGAAGTGAACGTACGACGTCTCGTTTTATAGATTTTATAAAGACGTTCATCTCGCTAATATAACATTTTTGTCTAGGATCAATACCCGAGTCACTAGATAAAAAAATATGAAAAATAGCATTTTCGCACTTTGACTGTTTATTGAAAAAATTTGACCACCTCTACGATCCTCTAAAAGACGTGGAGAACCTTAGATTTTTGTATTTTACGCAATAAAATTATGCCCTAACTTCTTAAATTGTTTTCACTTTTTTTCTCCTCATTGCCCAGCCTAATTCAAATTATGTCAGCTATTTCATCCATGCTAGTCATACCACTGAGTCAACATACCATTTACAAATAATGCAATTCAGATCTGCACTTTCCTTATCTTTTCTCTTCCCTCTTCCCACCAGTAACCTCATTCACTTCACTTCTTGTATCTTGTCAATTCAGGAGTGGAATTGGTGTAGGTGGTCGTCTTTCTATTTCAATAAAAGTATTTTGTACATTTTGTACAATATGTGAAGGTTTTTGATGATTTCAAATGCCAGACGTGATTTTAGTATAATTATTTAATATTTTTACTTCTAATTGTCATTATAATAATGTAGCAACCTCCTCATTTCATTGGACACTTTTGGGGTGTTTAATGTACTCTAACTGTGATAAACGTTAGCTCACTACGTAGCTCTGGACTCAATATACGCAAATCATAATTTTATTTATTTCAGTTAAACACAATGTTGTACTAATGAAATTTGACTATCATGTATAATAAATGTCTTTGATTTTTATATTCTACGAGAGGTCAAAAATGTCTGTTTTCTTTTGATGCAGTATCTATGTGGAATATATTTCTTTTGTACGAAATTCTGAGAGGACGTTATGAGTACGGTAGTTTTGTAGAAATTTGGAACTATTTGTTCGAAATAAATTGGAATGGATTGAGTATAAAGTTCTGAGTGTAACTGGTTTGAGATAAAGCAGGGTGGCTTAACAATTTTGAGGAGTTTCGTAAAATTTGATTTATAATTAAGTTAAATTTAAACTTAAATAATAATTCACCTCAATATTGCTCTAAGAAGAGCACTGGATTGCAAATAAAATGTCGATGTCTCTGAGATACCCACGATAGGAGATTGGCTGGGGTACAGATCTGGCTGGGGTTCTATGGACCCCAGAGCGAGTGAAGTGATTCGATAAAAAAACAAATGAACAATACAATTTCAAAAGTAATTGTATTATAAAATAATGAAAGTGATTCGGGCAAATCGAGTTTTAGATAAATTAAATGTGGTTTATTTTTAATTTATTGATCTGGAAAAATAATGTTGATTGAGTATTTCTAAAGAAAAAGTAACCAAAAGTGGCACACGAGTCGAGTGCTTGACTATGTCAGTAGTTTTAAAAGTACGTTATATTCAAAGAGCATTTGCCATAAAACGTGTTCTCTTTGAGGTGACCCATCTGTAGTGTTACCTCAAATCAACAACCTCGCCACGTTCGTGAACAATATCCAATCGAACATCCATAGCTACCATCGCTTCAATCTCTATTTGCCATTTGTGGATTTCGCAGAGGTCCCAAGGCAGCGCCTACAGCAGCATCTCGCTGAACGTCGAGAGAGCAATGAAACGACCAGTCGTAACTAGTTTCGACCTAACAGTTGCTCCAGGAGAAACGTAAGTGTTGAAGCGGAACTGGATTTGCATGGAAGGGGAGTGACCGTGGCGCACTCTTTACTGCCTCTTCCCCTTCCATACGAAAGCAGTATACAAACGACGCCGCGTCATCCACATTGCTGACAGCGGGAGGATGGATTGCCGGGATTCATACACAGCCAACAACCTTGTTGTCACATTCTCAAGGATAATTTTCTTCTTGTTCTTAAATTAACAATAAAATAACATTCATTGTACTTGGGACTACCTCGATTAACTTTTGGCTCGCTATTTCGTAATATATTTACACACAAAAATTTAATTTATTCTCTCTGCTCCCAACTGGTAATTACTAAACAGAACTTCATTGAAATCTGTAAGTGTATCCCTACCTCGTTTACGTCCCTCTCCCAATATCACAAGTTATCTTCTCCTATATTTAAACTAATAGATGAGCCAGAAGTGCATTACGGTCTGCACCTTTACCATTGTCACGCCCTTTCCACATTCCGTTAATCCTTCATATTGTGTCTCTCCAACCATTTATTTCCTGTTAATTCCTAGAACTTCCTGTTTTGAAGATACCCTTGCTTCTATAATATGCCATTGATTGCTCCTTTATGTGACCTAAATGTAGTACAAACGAGTTTTGGAGCATTTATGTAATTAAAATTTGCATGTATTTCTAACGTCGATTAACGGGAAAATTGGCAGTTTCTTAAATAGCACCGTTGAATATATAGAACCCATCTAAGCAAGACAGATCTTGTATTTTAAGAACAATTCCTATAATTTGAGTTCTTTTTACTCTACCTCGCTGCTAAATTTATGAAAATAACTGTCAGTTAATAAATAAGTTGAAAGATGGGTTTCATGGAGCGAAGATCACTTCTCTTGATGGCTTGTAAAATCTAAATGGCGGAAACTTGAAAATGCCGACGCACTTCTATACTATTTTTAAAGCGCGGTAAAGACATTAAATTACAGTCTAATTTGAAATCTCCAATTATTTTCAAGACCCATACGTGTAAAATACTGGACAACCTACGGATTTTTACCCACCCTTAACTTATTTTTAAAATGTTTTCCATGTAACACATAGTTTTGAATCTTAATACCTTATTACCTCATTATTACCAGTTGCTTTATTAATGTGAACAATTTATTTTGCGGTACTCCTTTACATTATAATAAATATTCATTTCTTTATTCTAGTTGTTTAATAACTTTATTTCAGTTTTCCTTTTTTTTCTTGATTCTAAAACCATGGTTTTGATATTTTAACAATTACATTATTTGGGAGAGTGACAGAGCGAGTAGCTCTGAGCCGTTGGCTGGATGACAGGGATGCAAATTTTTTATGAGAACATGAGGAATACCTAAACTCCAAGATAGACTTCCATTCCTACTCATTATGCTGTAAAACGAGTACTGGATCTACCAGAGATCAAAGCGTCCGGATCGTGGTGTGGGCCGAAGCTCAAAAATCATGAGCTCTTACTCTCCATGAACCCCCAAGATTATCTGCAAGTGGGTACTTGCAGTAATTCGATAACTTCTAAATTTATTTCCTTTCAAATATCAAATGGTTCTTGAGATGTGCAATTTTATGTGAAATTGTGCAGAGAAACAAAATATTCCTAATGGATGATGGAAAAATTAATATATGAAAAGTGTTCCATGCTCCTTACTTTCCCTTATCCTTTGATAATCATGGAAAAATTACATACTTGTTTTATATATGCCAATTTCACCACGTTAAATTAATATTCTTTGGTTAAAAGTTATGTTAGTTTCATCAGTAACATTACCCTACAAATAATAAACTAACTTTTTTCACTGTATTATATAACACACACAAATTGGGGAATTTTTTTAAATAGCATAATATAAGTACACAGGCGCTAATCCTGATATAAGTGCGAAAATGAGGAAAATTTATTATCAACATCTTCCTTGTATTGTACTGACGTACCAAAAGTAATACAGCATATTTAGTGGGTTACGAAAATAGCACTGAAAATGACACAATAATCATAATTCTTCTTGTCAGGCTTAAGCAATACCTATTCCCGGTGATATATCTACTGTGAACGCGTGACAAAAATCTGTCAGGTTTATTTCATTATTCCTAAAACAACTTTAATTGGCAAGACGTAATTCATAGGGTAAAAAAGTTTGGCGTTTTCAGTTTGAAATCTCATCCTGTCTTTGTGACAAAGGAACAACTACATTTTGAAAATATTTGTGTTAAAAAATTGTCAGTTTTTTAAATAAATATTTAATAAGATTAGAAAGTTTACTCATCATCATAATCAATCAAAGAGCTTCTAAACCCACTATTTGTCTAAAGCCGCTGAAAAAAAATTAAATAAATGAATTTATTTAAGAAGTATTTGGCAAAGTATACTTGTTTGGGTTTCTATAATAATCTCGTATTATCTCGTGAGTCATTCGTTTAAAGAGACGCAACAGATCATTTCCAAAGATAGAAAGTAAACTATTGGTCAGTACAGTAATTTCATGGGAGATATCGCTTTCATTCAATCATCCGCGTGTCATATTGAAACTCAGGGCTGAACAAATAACTCACGTCTACAACTGAAGACTTTTTAACTCATAACGTCCGAGTACCTACTCGTGGAGGAGTATTTGCAACGTCAACAGCCAGGTGAAAATTGCGAAGGACCGGGACTCGAGGCGGGTGGTGTATTGGATAGCACACCTGCGGCGAGAGCAGAAGGTCCCGGGTTCGAGTACCGGGAACCGAGCGGGGTATCCCGGGTTGGAGCCACCTGCGGTCACTTATCCCCTGAAGGGGGATGTGACTCAGGTTCACCGGATCAGGCCAGGTGGAAGTTGCTTACGGACTTGGGAGTCGAGGCGGGTGGTGCAGTGGATGGACACCTGCGGCCAGAGCAGTAGGCCCCGGGTTCGAGGCACGGTCCGTCGCAATTTTCACCTGGCTTTTGACGTCGCAACTTTGTCGGCCAAATTACACACGTGATTTGGAATTATTAAAGTATTGATGTTAGTACTTTAATTAAATGTATTGATGCTATCATTTCGTTCTTGTAAATGTTGACGTTGGTTGGTAACAATTTATTTGTTTACATAAACTGTCAAAATTGTTTGACAATAAGTGGCAATATTTATTTTTATTTTTTTGGAAGAAACGGACCGTTTTATTGTATGTGATACATTCAAAATTATGTTTAATATACTTTCAAAATGTATATTTTCATTTCATCTGGGCAAACCTTTACAGTGGTATTTTGCATACTAGTACATATACTTGTTTTTTTTTTAAAGCAGATTTCCAAAATGAGCTTCGTTTGCTATTAAAATACATTGTTTTTAATGATGTATGAAGTTTTGACATGTATGTATATATATTTCAAAGGGGTAACTTCAAAATACAAACAACAGGAATCAAATCCGTCGTTCAAAATATTATATGTTACATCTACAAATTTTGGTTTAAATTTCATTAATCAAGAGATCGATTTTTTCGCTAGTTTTTTTAAATTGAATAACAATATTTGTGAAAATATTTCACGTAAAGTTTTTCAATTAAACTTTTTTAAAAACAAAAGTCGTTCGAGTACGAACTTATGATTATCTACATTGTACTCTCTAATTTCTAGAAAAAATCGAATAAATTAGTCAATGTCTGACGTTTGCATGGAATCTAACTTATGTAACTCGCACTTTAAATTTTATGAGCTCTGGAATGATGTCGGTACATTTTTTCATTTTAATACCGTGTTATATAAACCTATTACGTTTTAAGTAAGTGGTGGGATTTCCAACAAGTTTATACCCAGTTGTGTTGTTGAAGCATTATTATATGTCGAAGAAAGTTCATAGAATGAACTTTCCACATATCGTGTACTTCATTAGCTTTGTTTACCTCAGGATTTCTAGAAGTCCCGAAAGCGCTTCACGCAGATGACACCAACTTACATCAAAACAAGTTCAAACTGTACTTTTTCTCTTCACAGATGCCTTCTCCACAGTCTGTTCATGGAACTAAAACTCAATAATATAGGAATTTCTCTCCCCAAATACGAACACATCTCCATTGAAAGTCCTGCAATCCACTGTACCATAGACCCCTACATCCAAATAATTCAAATATTATGGACTCCGTATTCATGCAAAACTCGCCTGAAAACTTCACATCACTCTCAGTAAAATGCTGTAACGTATTACCAAATAAAGCTTATCCACAATAGACAATTAGCCAATAATATCCACAATATATCATCTTATATTTGAAAAGATGTCCGACTTTTACTCGTACACAAACTTACTTTTGTTGTAGCAATAAAAGTTTGTGTACGAAAAAACGTGCAGTTATGCAAAACAATATTGTGATATTACTTACACTTGTTCCAAATAGGGTTCCTCATTCTATAGCAATCTGAAATCTGAAACCCTCCCAAATATACAAGTATAACGAAGTCTGCAGACCAAAAGTAAATATACCTTGATATAAAATATTTAGGATTCTTACATTGGCAAAAATATACAACTGTATTTTCATAGTGTTAGTTCCAGATTCCTTACATATCATCTAAGCACAAAATGAAATAAAGAAAGATCGAGTAAAAATTGAAATAAGTATAATGTATAATATATAGATATACAGCAAGTGTCATTCGTATAGTGGAGGACTTCATTAGGGTAACCTCATACGAGTATATCATTCGAGTTATGAATATGCATTTTTTCTGTATATTTAATGTGTTCCCAACAGTATAAGAGACGGTATCTGCAGAGGTGTATTATGTAATCGACGTAGCAAATTGTCTGTCGAGAAGATGGTGCTGTATTTTTGCGAGTTTCCAATTGTAGCAAATGACTTCGTCTTCTAATCCTCAGGAGCGTTAAATTGTGCGTTAGGTGTATGTTGGATTTCTCCAAATCAGCGGAAAGAACAATCATCACCCGAGAACCGAGCACGCTTCAACAATTTCACGGGGATTATCCATATTCAGTTTTCACAGTCTTCCACGTTGCAATATTTTCCGTTGGTGTCAGAATTATGTCAGAAAGGTGGGACACGAAAACATCAACCATGAAGGCGCACGTTGCCACCTGCCATGCTCACGGCTGCGGTAATCTCATTTGTCGGAAACACGTAAAATTGGTACTGAACTGTTGATAAGCGAGAGAACTGTGTGTCATTATTCCCCTTGTTTACATCAAAGTTTATATTTGATGGGTTCCCAAGCAACTGTTAGAAGGTAGAAAAGCAAACTAATATTTGCTAGATCCAACTGCATTTATATCTGGGAATTATGTTACATTTTATTCAAATTACTGTAATCAAAATACATGTAGTAGTCTTTCATTTTGGAAAACATTGGATATATTCCTTCTTTATATTATATATTGTAATACCATTATGTTTTTCCATTTTGTGCTCACCATAAAAACGGAAAGTCCTCCTGTAATCATTAAGAAAACTGCCTCCGATACAAGTCTTTTCTAATTCACTTATTTGAAGATAACACTCTTGAGGAAACCGAGGAAATTATTTTTGGAAAGGAAAAATGGTTTAATATCCCATTGATAATGAAGCAAATTTTAAGACTTCTTGAAATAATCGCTGTATTTTCATTTTTAAAACTAACTTTTAGTAAAGATCTCTTTTTTCACCCTCCATACTTCACTTATTGTCAAAAATTAGGTTTCCGTAACAAAGATTATTTTTCGACTTTAGGAGGATCGTGCTAATGCTAAATGTGAATCCGAGTGAATCTTTCCAACAACTTGAAGATATGGGGGAAAGTATTTTTTGCTATATTATTCAGGTAAATAAAATAGTCTAAATATAAGAAAACATTCACATTTTTCATACAAAACATTATTCAATTTTGTATTTGACGTCAATTTGTGGTTGACTCTGTAATTTTGAACAAGAATGTTTATCTCTTCTTCAATTTGCATTAACCAGGGTAAGGTCACAATCGGATATAGGTCTCACAACATCTTTCTGGCCTTACTTTATATTTTTTTGTCCTTGATATGATAGCATGCTGACTATATGACCTCAGGGAGAGTATAAGCTCTATTGTGTCAGAATTGTGACACAAGATAATGCCTGATTTGAACAGATAAACTCTAAGATTAGAAGAGATTCATCCTCATCTTTTCGTTTTCTTGAGGATGTATAAACAACGGAGTCAACATTGTGTAAATGATAAAATAGGTCCAATAATAATGTATTAAACAAAGTATGTCAACAGAGGAGTAAAATATCGTCACTTCACTTTGACACTCAATACTGCGAGTTGAGGTCATGGACAACCCTCTCAGCCAGTTGGTGTGAGAGTCAGCTGAATGGAGGGGACCGCGACGGTGTAACTCAAAAAAAGGAGGGGCGATAGCGCTACGCCTTCGCGTTATGCAACTCTTTACACTCCCGACCTACTCAAAGCGCCCATACCGCCTCCATCTGCAAATACATTATGCCTCCCACGGTGCCCTAGACATGTCCAGAAACTCATTTGGAATAGCCTCGCTGGATTAGATAAAGAGAAGCTGGTCACGTTGAATTAAGTAAAGAATTATGAATGAATGAAGCGACTAAATGGTCATAAATAACGTAATAGTGTTGTTTAAGCAATCAGGCAGAATGCAATTTATGCAATGGAACACTCACTGTTGACTCTACTACACCGGTAACGAAATTAATACTCTCCTTAAATAGATAACAAGGGTATTAAAAATATTGGAACAAAAACACAAAAGAAACGCGGGCAAAATTGCTGTTATTCAGTTAGTTATGGAAACGCTTTGCTATGACTTCATCAAGCAGATGGAAAAAAATGTTCACATCTGTTCGATTCAAAGTTCGGTCAAATAGGTGCTCTTTGGACCATTTTGCTATTTGGAGCACTTCTAGCCGAATGTCACTAAGGAGTAATGCATACAGAAGTAATGAAGAACAGAAGCGCAGTGAACGCGAGACGCGAAAAGCGACGTTTCCATGTCTCATCTATGCACACTATGAGCAATTGCCACTGATTGTGAGTGAGATGACGAGGCGCTGGGGCTCACTCCCTCGCCCCCGCCAAACTTCTTCCTTCTCGGGCTTTTCTGAAGAAGTTGGCTCCCATCGCGCTCTGTGTTAAGTACATTTTCATTTCACTAAAACATGTGAGACGTCGAAATCTTCCAAAATATATACATTTTAAGTTCCCTCATAACTACGGTAGGTCTACTACTCTTGCTGTTTTTCTTTCACCAAGAGTGCACCCAAACCTTCCTCTGATTGTCAATGAGTTCGCATACATTTTAGCTGCTCTGCCCACAAAGATGTTATGAAAAATTAGAAGACCGTTTAATCCAACTCGGAGGCATGGGAGACATCGGGTGAATTTTAAACGGATCCGCGATTTTTTCCATGAATTTGACTTTTGTGATAGTTTCCCATGATGTTTACTAGAACAATTTCAATATCTACAGTACGTTAAATATGTCTGTCGAAGTCATACGCTGGTTTGAAGACAACGAACATGACTGAGGTGTTTCAAAATCGTCTGATATTCCAGATTTGTTCGATGCAAGATTATCCTTTCCTTGATCCTCCCATATACTCCCAAATCTGCAGGTCCACTTGTAGTTCAAGTCTGTTTAGTAGAGCTTTGGTAAATATTTTGTCCGTAACAAGGAGAAGTAAGATCCCTCTATAATTGCTTGGATCTGTTTGTCTCTTTTTTATGGAGTGGGTAAATAATTTCCATTTCATAAAACATATTTCCATTCTTCTGGGATTTTCTGTGTTTGCCATATTTACCAAATGGTATAGTAAATTTTAGGTTTGGTGTTTGGGTGATCCATTTTTCAGATTTTCGAGAAGATTCCATATTCGCTGGCCACTTTGTTGTTTTTCAATGTTCACAATTTCTTCATGTGTTGATGGGTGTGAGACTAAATTTGGCGTGGGTTTTTCAAATTATTGATCAAGATTCGCAGCTGAGGATTGTTCTGGGATCTAGTACAACTAACACAGTTGCTTTTTGTGTTTGTCTCTAGGGAACCGTCAGGTCATTGAAACGGAGACTCGAAGGTTGGTAGCAGCTAGATTTTCTCGGAAGATCTCGTAAAAATATTTATATTACCCGACTTATGATACAGCAACGATCAATTCATCAGACCACTTCTTGATACGTCACAATTAGGTTTAGATGCATTTTCAATATAATTTCATGTTGATTTCAAAATGTTAAATACATATTCTTTTATTCAAATTTAAATTAAAAATTACAGCGGGTAATACTAAGTAGGTGAGACATTATATATCAGCGCAGTCGACAGGCCATGAGAGTCGGGAAGGTGAGTTGAATTAAAATTGCATATATACGAAGATTCCCTAAACATTTATTTTTATTTTTAATTTTTTTAGATACAGTTCTGTTATTTATTTAGTTTGTAAAATGTTTTTACGTAATGCATTTTTAACTCAAGTAAATTCAAATTTATCTTTAATAGTTGAACCAAAACATGAAAAATTCCACTTCACTTCCATACTGAATTTCAGAATTCATCATGAGGAACTTTCTTGCAAATTAATTTCATTAGTGCTAGAATTAATTCGTCCGTCAAACAAAATCAGAATTACAATATGACGTCGTTTCTTTTACCAAGAGGTAAAGATGATTTGTATTGATTGAAATTATTATAGAAATTTAGGTTACTTATACATTTTCACCCTTAATTTTACTAGTTCATTTCTTGCGACAATAGTATTCTCATAAAATGTTGAAAATGCTTCTCCATTTTATCTCATTGCTTTGGCGAACGTAAAAACTCCGATTTTCAAACATCCTGTATTGAATTTTTGAAATGAGAAGTATATTAATATCATCCAACACGAGAACGTCCACAATGTCGACATGGCTAACTGTCAGAGCTATGCCATAATATTCCAGAGGCATCGTTCACAATTTCTTATTTTCATCGCGCTGTGTGACCTTTCCCAATTGTATCTCAAAGTCAGATGCTTAACTTTTTAATAAGCATTGCAGGATAACAGGAAGAGAGAGATTAGCCCTCAACGGAAGTTAACCTCTAACGATCGCATTCCAACAGTCGACGCCCCTCCGGAAACTCCCAAGCAAGCGAAAAAGATTGCGTTACGAAACATCACATTTATGTTCTTCTTTGAGTAAAGTTCAACTTCATCAACCTGTCAGAAGTTATGCCTGAGATCAGTGGCCAATCTAGGGGGGGGGGGTAATTGGGTTATAGAACCCCCCCCATTGGACATTGGACCTGAACTTTCAACAGATAATACTGAAATTGATAAAATGTATCTTTATACTTTAATAAGTATTTGCCATTTTAAACAATTTATAAATTTGGTCACTATTAAAGGAATTGTTAGTTATCTATTTGATGAATTAATGTATTATATTAAAAACAAAACCGCTATAATATTTATAATAATATTTACAATAATGTTTATAATAATNCCCCCCTCCCATTGATTACGGTCTAGATCCGTCACTGCCTGAGATAAAACTATTTTCATCAATGGTAAAAATTCACGTTTATTTACAGCACTTGTCAAAATTGATTACATTACAACTCTTCCTTTCATTAAATACTTTTGAATTTATTATTTCACCAACTAGCGCTCGGTTTTAATTTCGATATTGGATATCCGTTTTCGAAATAAAACTCGGCAGGAAAGAACATAAAAATATTTTCAAAATATTAATTTATCTTTGTGTAGATAAACACGACCACTCTTCCCAAACACAGTGTTAATACTTAAAAACATTACATTGAATAAACTACGTTTCGTCACTACTTTGGTGTCATCTCTGGTGCTTATACGTATTACATCTATGTTGTTAATCTTCACATCTATAACACTTGTTAACATTGTCAAATGTATTTATTTTTATTATTATTTCCAGCGCGAATGGTTATACATCATATTTATGTTTCGTGACAATGTTGAAGAGACATTTATAATGTAGGGCGAAATAGTTACGTTCTACTGGCTTCGTAACTCCGGAATGATACAAAGAGCTCTATCTCCAATATTACATAAGCTTTTCACGTTTCATTTCTTCTCCTTCACACCAATTTTCCTCTAATCTGCCCACGGAAATAACACAAACATTCCTGTTGGAGATATAATTTTGTATTCTTAATTCTGTGTTTTCTTTCAAGTTGGTAGAAAAATATTAATTTTATGATAAGTAATTCTTTAAAAATGTGTAGTGTTTCCCATCATATCTTTACAGAAGCCATGATAAGAGCGTGTGAACTATTCATGAAGTATTGGATACTAAAAAAAATAATATATTATACGTGATATACTTTTATAATGCATTGATTTTTTTTTTTAATGTATTTTTATAGACAATGAAAATAAAAATGAAAACATATTTGTCATTTATCGCTATTAAGAGAAAACACCCAAGTCATCTTCATTAGGAATTAAAGTAAGGTTCCATCTTTGGGAGCTGAAAGAACGGGTTGGTTTATAGGTAGTTCGGGTTGGTTTTAAGAATTTATGAACATAATACGTGAAGGTGTACATGGGAAGGCTACTTATCTACAGTAATAAGAAATCTACAAAAGCTAAACTATATTCAGTAGGACTATTGATAGAGGAAAGTGTCGAAATCAGGACTCTTCCCCTAAAGCGGACCTCCCGGTCTCCTGGCTCTTTATTCTCTCATGACCCTTTCTTTATTCTCCATTAGGATCAATTGTAAATAATAAAACAGGCATCTACCATTCCATAGAGTAGAGTACATATTTTCTGCTACCCTTGTGTCTCTTAAATCCCCCATTACGTTTTTTTAACCGTGGGATAAGTTTAAACATTGAATTGCATTTCTCGAAAAAACGAAACGATATAGGAAGATATCTATGTATCACACCCACTGGCGTTTTATGTCGTATTAATTTGTTAGACTCTTGTCCACTTATCACAACTTTTGAAACTAAAAAAATTATTTCCGGGCATTTTGAAAATTTTCGAGACAAATTTGTTTTATAAAGTGGTCTTCCTTGCATTTGAAATATTTTGTCGACTATTGAAAAATTAACTAGTATTGAACTTCGTTAATAAGTCCAGATCAACGAAATAAATTAAGAAACGAGCCTAAGGGTTTAAATACTTAATATTAGTTTTCTTTAAGAGCTACCGATTCGCGTTTTTTTTCGATTGATTCTTTATGTCCAAACTTTTAACACGACAAACTTTTCAGATTTTCAAAAATTAAAGAAAAATTAATTCCTTCCGGTAAATTAGGAAATATTTAGGGACAAGAATTTTGTTTTTTGTCTAGAAGAAATTCCGCAACTATTTGCTTGCATTCTCGTGTTGTGTCTTATTATTCATATGAGATGAGTTTAGTTGTATATGTACTCAACCTTGGCATTGTTTTGTGTATTAGTACGGTTGCCCCATTCTGGCTCGGGTTTTTCTCCGGTCTATTGAAATAATAAATCTCGAATTTTGTGTTATTTTAATACTTTATCAACAATATTTTCCAAATAATCTATAGCTTGATAATAATGTGTGCTTCTGAAATAAAATTTTTGAGATTTATTAAATAAAATTTGTTGGTATTCTATTAATATTATAACATGTTCCAAACTATTTTTATTCGTATCTTAGGACAGTGCTGAAATGTTAAATCCGCCTCTGCCTTAGGGAATTGGATGGGATGACGTCATGCTTGCTTCCGGAGAGTAAATGAGTTTTTTGTCCTCCACGAGGTCGTACGCAGTTTGTACTGCGTTTTTGACAATAAACTTATTATTATTCATTATTATTTTTCAAAGTCGACCTTTTAGAAACATCTTGTTGACTATAAAAAATTAACTAGTATTGAATTTCGTTTACAAATCCAGTTCTCCATAAAATAATGCAGAAACTCAGTGATCAACCAAAATTATACGTACAAGGTTTGTACCTACGCCCTTCCACTTAGCGGAATTATGGTAGCGAAGACGCTACCACTAGACCACCGCTGTCATTTATTGATTAGAATCAAAATATCTCGTTAAAAGTTAATAAATAAAAATTCGTTTTATTCGTCTGGCGAAATATTGCCAAACCCCATTCCGTGCCGCACGATAAATCTAAAATGTATTGAAAATTGCCCGCGAGCAAAGAGAAGTTGGAAAGCGCTGGTTTGGAAGAAGACCAGCAAAGAGTTTAATGTTCTGAAAAGTTTTAGGTAAAGATCTTGAAGAGTTGTTTCACTATCTATAGATGGACTTTTTTTTGGTAGGGGAGGGGGGACTTACTCATAATGAGTTATAAAGTATGGTCGTACAATTTGGTAGAGAGAAATAACATTGAACATCCTTTGAAACATAAAATAGCTGGAAAACAGTGCGTTTGTCTTTTTCTTAAAAGCCACAAACCCAAACAGTCAGAAACGAAACGTACAGTAACATACAACGGCTGTTGGGTTCAGCAAAGAAAACACAGAGAAATTCTATAATAATCTGCAGTAATATAAAACTAGGTTTTCTCTGATTTAATTCCTTCTTCAATTTTGTTTAGTTGTATTTTCATAATTTTTACTAGGGGCCCTATTTCGGCAACTGTTTTCAAAATCGCCAAAAACTCTTGAAAATAAGATTATTTATACAAGCGTGTCATTTTTTTCCCTAAAAATAAAATGTAAATGGTGTATAAAATTGTAAAGTATATATTTACAGTGAACATATTTCTAATACATAATATTTTCCTCCTCTTATTCTTTTTAATTAAAAGCAATATGGGAGTCCAATTTTGGTCACTTTCCTCTACTAACAAGGGTATAGTGATAATAATGGTCAGAGGGGACACGTCGAAACATGCCCTGATATTTTAGTAGAAAATATCCATAATTATTTGTGTGGACACTTAGTTCCAGAGAATCACTTTCTCTGGAGCTAAGTATTTCTTTTAATTGTTGGAAATGCAAAACATTTGTGAGTATTTTGTGAAGGAAATGTGTGCAGCCAAACGCTCGGGTAGGAACGGAACATAGCTACCGATAACAAGGCATGTCATAATACGATATATATGCCATTTACTTGTGTATTTTTAATTATTGTCACTTTCAATGAAAAAAATCCAGGCAGGTTTCGATATTTCGCCTCTGACTATTTCCATAAAAAAAGGGTTCTGGATATTTTTCTTTATGAATTTTACGTATAAGATGAAACTGAGGCGAAGAATTTTGATGTCTTGCTGTCTGAGTTCTTTCTATTTAGGAAACACTTTTTTAGTAGATCTGGAGGAAGATCAAAAGAACGAGGTTTGTAAAACTGGTGACCTAGTTGGCGTTACAATATAATATATTATTAAATATTTTAACAATTAAGGATATACTAAATGTATATTCAGTGTTTTGAGTTACCGTTTAAACAATTTACAAAAGATAGGTGAAGAAGACTCACCTGTCCAAAAAAACTAAATTATTCTTTGTCTATCTCCAGTTCTTCTGCTACTGGGGCTGGAATAAGTTAACTTGACTAAGTGAAGAGGCGCCATGCAATGGGTAGAAGTGACTTGTATTACGTTGACATTGTTGACTTATTTATTTATATTTGCGTGATTAAATATTTCAACTATTTAAAAAACATGTATTTGTTGTACCTTACGAAATATTTCTAGAAAAATAAATCACGTATGTATATCACAACGAAATTCATTTTAAGGCCACTGATTTAAAAAAAACAAATACATTTAGATTTATTTCATAAATGCACAGTAAAATAAAAATTTAATTTCCTCTTAACTTAAAAAATTGTCTTTTAGTCACCAGAGTAATTTAAAAATAATTTGAATTCAATTAAGACTATTAAATGATACCAGTTATGGTTATTGTCTCCATTTCAAAACACAGGTGACGAAATCAGAATGAGGGTGATAACATTTCTTGACATAATTTAAAGCAGTTTTTTTCGAAAATATAGAAAAGTTCAAAAATGATTTGATTATCAAAGTTGATTTTCTGACGATCTTCTTATCCACAAATGCAAAATTTTAGTTAAATATGTGTGATTGTGCAAATTGTTTGAAACTAATAATATTAAGCATGGCAATGAATGCACCCTATCTACAAAGAAATCGTGATTCTCTTAAGCGAAAGAAAACCTATAATTGTAATGTTATACACTTCATTTCAATTATAAAAATACATTAATAAGATTTAAGTAGCATGAGTTCATAAAATGCGAGAGGTGAACACGTAGCAGCATCTTGCGTAATATTTCAACTCATTGCATGACGAATAAGTGTCACGAAAACAATTGAGAGTTTCAAAGAACAGAGGTAAACACAAGTGTTACGTACTCCTTGTAACCAACCACAAGATTATGAACGACTCATTAAAACACATGAAGGATGTAAAAAGTTTCATAACTATTTCATAGCGATACCTTCAGAATATTGATATGTGCTGACTGACATGAATTTTATACAGCTGACTATCAAGTAATTTTCCCAGTAACCAATGATTAATTCAAGAAATGCCGTTTTGGAGAAACATTCATGATGTACTTGTATATAAATCATTAACTTACAAATGTTAATCGAAACCTATTATCAGGGATCTCTCATGAAACAATCAAAATACGATTTATCAAAAGTGGTTTACCAAGTTATTTCTAAAATTTTGAAAATTTCCCACAATTCTTGTACCATTAAAAATAACTTTATGTATTTTTCTAATATAAAAATTCATTTTATATTTTACTTTACAGCAATATTTTCAACAGATCAGACATTTAGAGATAAAAAGTAAGAAGTTTTATAGAAAGTTTTGAGCAAAAATATTTCCGGCTCAAAATTGAGCGTGGAACACGGACAGTTCATTTTGCTTCTTCTTGGACGTCAAAGAACTCCTCCATGTGTAGTTAGTGGTTCTATTGCTGTTTCCCAATAATTTCGAAAAATTATAGAACATACTAATATCGATACAAAGACTCTTGTAATGAATAAGTTATAAGTTTTCAATGTGATCTAGTCTAAAAGTTTGCGATGCGGTGACATTAGAATATCCGCTGCGCCAGAAAAAATAATTGTATGTAGTTTATGATTTTTATTCATAACAGGGGGGAGGGGAGGCGCAAATATGATAAATCTGCCTCTGTCTTAGGGACCTTGATCGGAACTGATAGGAATGGGATGGTCCCTTGTTTTAGTAAATTAGTTCATTGTCCTTCACGTAGTGATATACAGTGGTAACTGCTTTTTTGACAATAAATTTATTATTTATTAATGTTTAGGGAAAACAGGTTGAGATTGAAAATATACAATAAATGAAAAGACAGCAATGTATGAAACGCATCTCAATATTCCAATCGACTACACAGTCGTTACGTTAACTGTAATTCAACAACGAGGACTAACTAATTGGTCTGAAGATTGGATCGTTGGAGAAAAGATGTGTTTTCAGTCAAGGACGTAATGTTCTATTTTGACTTATTAATGTGACCGTACCAGGACACAAGAGTTCTTAAGTTTTGGAGATACACAAATTAAACATAATGTAATCCAGTATTTCCCAAATTATGAAGTAAAAGCTACATCATGCAACAAATAATGTACATGTGTAAAATTCTGATTGGTTATTTCACAATAATTGGGTCCTTTGTGAAGTGATACGAGAGTAAATGGCATTTATTCGTAATTGACACAGGAAATGAGAATGACTATTCAATTCAGTGATTTGGAAATTCTATTCGCAATGTTCTGAACAGTTCGAGTGATAAATGAAATCGTATCAACATCGCTTCTGTATTAAAGGACGTACACTGCTCAGGGGGTACCGCGTGGAGGTTCTTCTAAGCCCTGGCCGCCTCTTCTCAGACGGCCTCATCCTGACGGGGATAACAAGTATGATGAGGGATGAATGGTGGTAAGTGAATGTTGTGGTGGAATGAAAGGCAGGGGAAACGGAAGTGGACACTGAAACCTGTTGCGAATCCCTCTTCGACCACCACAATTCCTACTTGGATCAGACAGTGTTTCAATCTGGGTTTGAACAGAGGTAGAAGACGAGTACGCTGGGCACTACGCCACGGGTCGCGGGCCACAGTCACGGGTTTGGGTGGATTATGAGGAAATGGGATATTAAGTTGATTTAAAATAAATTGGGATGGAAATCTTACTATTTCTGAACTGTTGAAACTTATCTTCGACATTTTCTGAACTGTTGAAATAAAACTATATTATGCATTGCTCTCACAAGAATATCTTTGTCAAATTAATTGTTTTCTACAAAATTTTTGTTAATATTTGCTTTTGTTTTTCCTACATATACGATTTATTTGTTTCATAACTTCTTTAAGCAACTACTATCCCACTAAACGTATTTGATGAATTGTCCAACAATCATATGATACATTCCTATTTAAGAAGACCAGATTTTAACCGCAATATTTTTCTTTGTATAGAGCTCGTTTTCTTGGATTTTATCAGACTTGTAAGTCATAGTTCGTTTTTTATGTGTATCAATTTGAACTGGCTAAAAAACGTAATCTCCATATATACATTATCTGACAGTCAATTGAAGTATACCTAATGGAAGGCTTACAATCTACTTGAAAAAGGAATGTTGCTACACCTCTGGTTCCGAATTAGGTATTAAAGGAATGAAACTATAATGAAACTAAAGCTTCTGTAAATCTCTTTTTGGGTCTGGTTTGAGACTGGGTGTGTCAAGTATCTAAAAATTCAATGTTGAGGACTCACATATTTTCGTTTATATTCGGGCGCGATAACTAACCTTTATCTTCAACTTATAAAAGTTTTCAAAGATCAAGATTAGAGAATATAAGAAGAATTTCAAGAAAAGATATGCAGTCTTTGTCAATAAGAAAATTGTTTGAAGGTCATTTTATTGTACGCGTATGATTCCAACATTTTGTTGCAATAAGAAAAATAAAGTTTTCCATATTTTTATTATCTTTAGTTTGTACTTTGCGAAGTTGTCTTCGTCGTACACAAGAACTTCCTACTTCATCTTTCAGAGCCATTACTTCGACGGAGATGCTTGCTTTTCTCCTCTGCGACGCGACGTATGGGCACCCAGATGCAGCCCTGCAACGTCGTGTGACGTCACATATGGACTGACATGTAATTGGAGGGGGGAGGAGGAGGCCAGCGGATGAGCAGTAGACGGATTGAACCCTGCAATAGGCAAGTGGGGTTAAAGCGGAGCACAGGAAGCCCTCGCTTCACATCTCAAATGAATGAAGTCTTTTTACGAAATTCCTGCTCAGCACAGTGTACGTCAAAAGTAATCTGATACCATCGGTTCAGCTTTAATTTTAAGATTGATGAGCACATTGTGTTCCCGAAATTAGCAAGGATCAAACAAGTAGCATGATACTTCTAAATTTATTTTCTACAAATTTTTGCGAACTATTAAAGGAGATATCCACTCGAAAAAAAAAACAATAATTGTAAACATTTTTTTCTTTAAATATTCCAAGAAAAAGATTTATACCGATTAATACATAGAAAATAATTGTGTTGAATTGTTTATCTTCGCTAGTTTAGTTTCACATTCAGTGCTTCATATAACCAATGAATCGCAAAATTATTAATCTCTGATATTTGATATCAAACCTATTAAAACCAAACCAAGTCTATTAAGATGCATAAATATAGTATTTATGGCTCTTTATTAAAGTACTTTTAAGTCGTGTAACAGCATTTTTCCAGATGAATTTTCTAACACCGCCAATACGCTTAACATGGGTCATAGGCTCCAGCGAACATGAAACGACCCTGATTGAAGATTGCAATTTCTTGTTGGAAAATAATTTACATATTCCATACCTCCCGAAACATTCTAGTTTCCATAGCATTGAAACGAATTGCCAGAGTTATCCCTCGGAGAAAATCAGTAAAACGAATTCTTCACGTGAAAGAAAAAAGAGCTGTAAAGTAAAACGGGGCTTTCCATATGGATGCGACGAAGAGCAGAAAATCACTATACAATTCGACGTGTTAAGAAAAAAGATTTAGAAATATTAAATTAATCTCATTAGTTGTGGACACAAATATGAGGGAAAATTTTTAGAAACAAATTCCTTTTTTAGAATAAATCAAAGTGAAAGTAAAATTGACTATCCTCGCCGAAAAAGATGTGGAAACCTTTTAAAGATGGCGATTATTTCAAAAATGAAGAAAACCTGAAACAATTGTTACAATGTGAATATTTATCATGCGTTTTCGACCCTCCTTGAAGATAAAGTATTTTTAAAATAATTTTCTTCTATAAATTTAATTCATTTCTTTATTTACTCATGCACCTACTCAAGTCTACTTGTTGCAATATAAAAAAACCCTTGAAACAAATTTCGTTTCACTTCTTTCATTTTGTAATGCTGTTCCCCTTTTCCCAACCATTCTTTAAAAGATTCTTACATTACACATAACAGAGAATATATAGAACGAAATTAGACTCTTCTAAGGAAAATCGAAGATCTGTACTCACGAGGTTCAACAGGTGAGAAGAAGACATCGTCCATATTGATGAAATGGTATATACATTTCCATACGACAAACGCACACAAGCCTGAAGACAGACTGGGGGGATGTCGCGCCATCCAAGGGCATTCGACGGGCGTAGCAACGGATAGTTGCTGGCTGCGGCTACAGGACCACCGGCGACGCAGTGGAGACGGCAGTGGCGGCAACGGAGGCGGTGGAACGCGGGTCTCAGACGCCGGCGCACCACGAGCACTCGCTCACACTGCATGCACGGAGAGGAAACTATTAACAGTTTGATAGTTTCACTTCCAGATCTGGACACATATTAGGTCGTCATCGGGCATGATACTGCTGTGCTGCTTCAGAATTGCTAGCGAGCAGAATTGCCAATGCTCGTCAGGTATGCACAGTGAATAAAATAAACTAAAATTTTAATTTTTTTTTAACAAGCTTTCATAAACAAAATACTAAAAAGTTCAAATTAATTTTTTGGTAAAATGGAAAATAAACAAATAATATAACTATCAACAAGTCCCTTTCTTCGTCATTCATCATAGGTGCAAGTACTTAGAAGATACATAAACGTAGACAATTTTAAAATATGAAGAATAAATTTTAAAAACTTCGAGCATTTTTAGAATTTTTGAAGTAGTAATAGTACATACGACGCTTGACGCCTCAAGTGGAAATTTTTTTATGTCATCTTATAAGATATTATAATCTAGCGAGAGTATCGATTGGGATTATCACTGGTATATAAAAAATGTATTAGAAATAGTTAGAAATCAATATTTTTCCTTGTCGTCTCACCAGGGACTAATGACAACACAAAGAAATCGAAGTCAAAGATAAGGAGGAGGATAATTATTGTATTTGTAATATTCCCAGTGATATAGAAGAAAAAACCTTCGAATTGCTGTCCATTGCTCTCTCTTATATCACATGAAATCATTTCTGGAAATAACGATCTAATTCTTGAGTAGGATGAAAGGAATATAATCTACACATTTTGCCTCACGTTCGTCAACCTGAATGTGTTTGAGAATGACGTTTCAAGGACTTGATAAAATGGATGATAATGAACGTTCTCGCCAGACGTGAATATTCAATAGAAAGGAAAACTCGAATTCAGTTTCGTAGGTTGTCATAGTGATTTGTGGTTATCTATCATCTCATTACCTTTCGGTCTTGTAATTGGAAAATCAACTATTTCCCTCAAGTTTTTGCTTGGAGACTCAATCTTTTTGAATTAACATATCAAAAGTTTAATTAACCTGTCGCTACATAAGTTGAAGAATACACAATTCATGCACAATTCATCGAGTGAACTGTATTCTTTGGAATTTTTGTTGAGAAAGCGTGAAGTAATCACGCGTAGCACAAGAGCAATCATGAATATCATGTATTTTGAGATAAGATGATAATAATAATAAACTTTTATTTCGTAGTTAGACTCAAGCTCTTCCACCTTACCACCATCAACAAATAAAACATAATAATAAAACATAAATAACAATACATACATGAGTATATTCATAAACATAAATTATACCACGAAGAGGGAAGACTAGAAAATTACTCTACTCTGGGGATCGAACTAGGGATCATCCCTGTATTAACCTAAGCAATTGAGGAAAACCCAAAAAAAGAACCTCAATTAGGACGGCTGAAGACCGAACAAATATTAAATAATATACTACAAAGTGTGTGATACATAATAATTAAATAAATTGCAAACTTCATCGTTTACAATATAATATTATAACTTATCGCGAAGAATATTACATTACATTTTAAATTACAAAATAAAAACTTACAAATTTATGACTTTAAATCTTCATAACCTGTTTATCATAAATTATCAAATATTATTTTCATAATAACATTAAACATATCTAAATTTATTATTGTACAGTAGTAATAGTAACATATAACTGTTTTATTTATATTGAATTGAAGTTTAATATTAGGACTAACCAAATAAATTATAGTGTTTAATACATATTTAATAGTTTTTAAATCATATTATGGTTAAATAATAAGATAAATTTATTATTAAGGGCACATTCAAAATAGTGTATACTACATAACAAAAATCAATACTTTCTATGATTAAAATAAATAAATAAAAATACAGTACATTAGACCTATTTTATCTTGAGAGTTTTATTGAATTTCTTGCCTGGACAAGACAGCTACTTTTGGAGAGATTCCGAGAGACATATTGTAAGAACCTGTTTCTTAAAAGAGAGTATTGATAATAAGGAACTTATTTTAAAATCCCTTTAGAAAAAATAAACTGCATACTAGAAATCAAAAATATCTAACTGTCTCTACGAACATGCCCTAATATGCACCGATGAGGGTACAAAAAGGATAGAGTTCCGCGGATTCTTGGCCTCGTTACAAAAAGGAAAAATGACAAGTAAACACGCTTCAGCCGATTTTCCCCCAAATTAAGCGCTCAGTTGAACTGGAAGTCAACCTTTATCGCTACAGGTAAGCAAGGAGTTGCTGAAAAGAAATTGAATGTTTATTCAAGTGTGTTCATGTGCATTCTTTTTTAATATAGCTCGTTTGATAATTCGTTAACACGCGGAAAAGGAAAAAAGTTTCGTTGAAAATAGTATCGCTGTAACTTTCGACAAACTTAAACATTCCAACAAATTAAAATCAAGGAAAACGGAGAAAATAATTTTTGAAGTGGATGTAAACAACAAGATCTAATGATATGTACATAAACAAATGTTCATATTAATGTGAATATGCAACGTAGTGCTTAGAAAATTAAGTAGTAGATAAATATAATAGTGTAAGAAGTATAGTGCAAAAAAACTGATAGAAAAAACGTAAGTAGAGCAGACCTTAGAAGAAAAACTTCGTTTACGTATATTCAAAGAACTGCCATATGTTTGTGAATAGGCATGGAGAAAATCACGCTCATAAACTTAGGCACCAAACCACTTACGTCTACAACCAGCACCTGCCCAATTTAAAGGAAGGCTACTGGCGCCTCCTACGGAGGAAAAATGAACTATATACCTGTAAAACAGGAAGAGTTCCCCCCCCAAAAAAAACACACACACACACAAGATTCATAAAGCTAGGTGTTTGAACTTTTTTGGGGAGAATAATAAAGGCGGCATAAGCCCCCACACCAAATTTCACAACACTTGGACAAACAAGGTGGAAGTAATACGTGAATAGCTCGTGGGAGGGAAACGATCCTTTTTCTAAAAAAAATGAAGCCATATCTTCCGAACGGATAGGAATTTTTGAATATGGTAAAGACCGGGGGAAACTATAAAGTAAGGATAACAAAACTGGTAAATAATACATCAAGAAAAATTAACAATAATTGGTTTTTTTTAATAAAAGATTGACCAAATTAAACACTAATACAAAATTAATCAAGAGGCACTGAGAGGTAGACGGAGTTCGTGCAGAGCAAACATACACCAAGGAAAGGGAATATATAAATAGGACTAACCACAGCTGACTAGTTATCAATAGGCAGAACATCTACACATCACGTGCAAATTACATTACGGATACTCCAACAAGAAGTTAGGCACAAATGGAGGGAATACAGGTAACTAGAATGAGCAAAATTGAGTGAAAATAACTCATCACGAACCCGTAACAGTAGTGATTACAGCACAATACGAGATGAAGAGGATGGAATAGCAACACGCACTCGTAGAAAGGGACGGCGACACGATGCGGGTAATGCAAAGGTAGAAGCTGATAAACCAAGGCAGACATTTGATACGTTGATGACAATATTTGCTGAAGAGAAGTTTAAGAAAATATCTGGAAAGCTGCAGTAAAAAATATGAGATCAGATGAAGGATTTATGGAGGCATTATACACGGACGGGAAAAGAAAATAACACAGATTAGAGGTAGAGGAAAATACGATATTAAAAGAGACAAAGAAGACAATATTGGAAGTAAGAGACAAGTTAGAGAAATTCAAGATCGACGGTTTGGTAAATACTATAGAAGCTCTAGAGAGGAAATTAGTGAAGACATAAGAAGTTAAGATCGAAAAAATACAACATGAAATGAAGATGAATAATAGGAATAACATATATTGAGGAACAGCATAAAGCAACACAGGAAACATGTGCAAGTAAAATAGAAGATCAGTCACAAGAGAGTAGACAGAAAAATAGCAATAGAGAGGGATAATTAGGAACTGCAGACAAAACATATGCTTTAACTTATGCAGAGACAGTGCGCGGTGCAGTTAGAAAGAACAAGCATGTATACTTGGTAGGAAGAAACCCGAGATCAGAAAAAAATCAATGTAGAACAAATATTTAGACATATGATTCAAAAAGACGAAGGAATTATTAACATAGAAGAATGTAGGCTTACACGTGGGGATAGGTTGTTAGTAGTGTGGAGGGTTGAGATATGAGTGAAAGGGTAGAAAAGATAGAACAAAATACAGACTTAAAAGTAGAAAACCCCCCAAAAATATTACCTAAAATAATAATTTATAGTCTGTCAGGAACAAATGAAAATGAAATACTACGGAAGATATGACAACAAGATGGAAAAGTAAATGATAATGAAGATGAAATACGAGTAATAAAAAAGATAAGTGCGGAGGAATGGTGAACCCGACATAGGGTGATCAGAATTTGCAAAACAAGTCCTTCAAAGAGAACGTGTTTATATAGGACATAGCTCGTATCATGTAGAATCATTACGATGCTACCGTTGCCAACGTTTATGCCATCCCACTGAGGAATGTCATGAGAAGGGGCAATTATGCGGGCACTGCGGAAGACCAGGACATGACTTAAGAGACTGTAAGGCGCAAGCTAACGCACCATACCTTCTAATTTATATGTCAATCCTACTGTCTAAGTTTCCCTGTCATTCTTTCATTCCATCTTTTATTAACCTTATTTCATCTATATATCTGATTTTTCTAAAAAAAAGCTAAAGCACCAGAATGAGTAAATTGTAAAAGGAGAAACATGGAATGCGCACATAGTGTGAGAAGCAGGCAATGTCCAAAGTTGAAGCGAATATGCGAAATAATACAGAACACTACGGACTATGGAAATTAGGATACTTCAACAAAATCTACAGGGCGGATATGAGGGAACAATAGATAAGATCAAGTATGTAGGGGAAAATAAGATTCATGTTTGCGCATCATATCATGAGAACCATATTTGCAATATGGACGATTAGAGAAAAAGCCGTTGAAATATAGAAATATACACGTATGGGAAGGTAAGTCTGCTATGCTAATATGTAATAAAAAATAGAAGTGTTGGAATTACAAGAACATACACAAAAATACATACAAGCAGTGAGATTAGGAAAATGTTTAATGGACGTATTGCTTATAAATGTTTATGCGCAATATAGGAAAAGGAAAAACACAATATTCCAAAAATTAGACAACAACTTAAAGTAGTACAGAGGAGCAGAAACATACATAAGTAGAGACATGAACGGACGATCTCACTTATGATACAACACACTGTAAAACAAAAGGGGAAAAGAAATTGAAAGATTATTATTTCATAATGATATTAATATAGTAAACATTTATGGAGTTTGACATTCAACACATAATAGGAAATCAATTATTGACCTAACACTACAAACGAAAAACAATAAAACAAATGTAATACTGTGGTACAAGATAGAAAGTGACCACAAAACATTACTATACACAGTAGAATTAATAAATAATACGAATTGTGAACAACAGGAAAGGATAAATTACAGGAAGATTGATAGGAATAGTTTACGAAATAATACGGAACACAGTAACATATACAATGTAAATACAGACAATAGTGATATTGATGACAGAATAGGTAAATTGCAAAAGGACATGTAACAAATAGTTCGACCATACTGTGGAACCTATAATGATGACGTGGGCAATCATGGTGGGACAAGAATCTGCAGCTGTCGAAAAAACACCGTTACAAGCTACGGAGAATGTATAAAAAATGGAAGCCAGGGTCCAATGATAACGAGGAAAAAAAGAAAACGAAATATCAAAAATGTCTAATAGAATTCAAGAAATTGATAAGAAGAAATAAACGCCAATACTGGGACAGAATTGTACAAGAAAGTTTGGAAACCAATATCTGGGGAATGCTGTATATTATATGACGCGAAAAAATCAAAACAACGATAGTGTGGAACATAATATGAAGTAACATGACTCTAATGCAAGGTTGTCAAGACACAGGGAAGACAATGGTAGACGAAATATTACACGGAGGAGATGCACGAGAAATTGATGGGAAAACATATAGCTATATGGAGATAGAATTTTTTTAATTTTTTTTTTGTGGGGCTTTAGGGCTCGTCAACATCGAGGTCATTAGAGTACAACTTGTACAGGTAGGGAAAATGCAGTTACGCACTAGAGAGAGCCAACATGACTCTCCCCGCATGTGGGACTCGCCGAATGACTCAGCCATACCCACTAAAAACCCTCCTGAATTACAACTCAAAACTCAAATCCTAACATATCTCAAGACTTTACTAAAAACATTATAAAAAAAAAGAGGAAAGAGGAAAATGAAAGATACCCTAGCTCTAATAGCGTCGGGATCGAAAAGAACAAGAGGTGACCAAGGAAGGTCAGAAAAGAGAAAGGAAGGAGCATGGCACAAGTAAGTGGAAGTAATGCCAGACTCAGCTCGGGGCCCCGTGTTCGCCAAACACGTACTTACTAGATGTTAGTCCCCTGGGGCGAGGTAGGAAAATGAAAGATACCCTAGCCCTAATAGCATCGGGATCGAAAAGAACAAGAGGTGACCAAGGAAGATCAGAAAAGAGAAAGGAAGGAGCATGGCACAAGTAAGTGGAAGTAATTCCAGACTCAGCTCGGGGCCCCGTGTTCGCCAAACACGTACTTACTCGATGTAAGTCCCCTGGGGGGGGAGATAGAAAAGGACGACATAGTAACACGAGAAGAAGTACAACAAGTCATCGGTAAAGTGAAGGAAAATAAGAACCTGATATTCAACAACATAACAAATAATACGATTACACAGCTGCAACATCGATATATAGATGAAATACAAGACATGAAATAAGTGTCATAGAATCGGGTATTTTCCCCGAACATGGAAAATAGGCCAACTAAATTTTTTTCTCACACTAGGAAATAGAGACCACCAGCAAAGTAAATCATACCACCCCATAATGTTACTCCCCTGCTTAGGCAAGCTATTAGACAATATAATGACAAATAGGATAAAAAAAGAACTGCAAGGGAAATTTCAGGCAAATCATTACGGGTTGGCGCAACACCGCAGTACAGAAAATGTAATAGAAAAATTACCCCAGAGGATAAATAATAGAACTAAAAAGTATATGCTTGTTGCATTTGTTGACTTTCAAGGCGCTTTTGATAGCGTACAATAGCACATAGTTCTACATGAATTAGAACGAAAAGAAGATCGTCATGTAATTCTTCACATAGAAACAGAACGAATAATAATTTAAGTAACGCAAGGTTGTTCACAGCGCAGTCATTGCGGACTAATATTATGGAACGTCACATTGAACATCATACTAGAAATTATGTCAACAATTAGGTATATAGGTTATAGCACATGCACCTGACATGGCAATTTTGATAGAAGGAAGTAGTAGACAAGAATTAGAGAAACAGGGAGCTACAACATTAATAAAATTTGAAACACTAAGCAAGGGCATAGGCCTCACTATATCAAAAACAAAATCAGAAGGGCTGATATTTGGATATTCAAATAGAGCGCAAAGCAGGCGTGAACCAATCATTTGCTTACCAACATGGCAACTAAATATTTTTTTAAAGCCGTAAAATACTTGGGAGTCTTTATCGATGAGCGATTAACATTCACTGAACACATTGACAACATAAAATTACAACGTCAAATCCTCGAACAAATGCTCTTCATGGAGAATTATATTTTCATTTACTTGATCGTAAACTGTTTCCAGTGTGCCATAAAACTGGCAGAGTGACTGGCTAAAGTTTTATAATAAATAAGTCGAGACGGTTGAGTTCCACGTTTAAATTTCTTATCTTATAAAATTATTAGCAGCGCTAAAATGGTTTAAAATTTTAATTTAAAATTAATTCATCAGTAATAAGTGGAGATTGTCAGAAATAAATTTTATTTAAAACCAACAAATAGTTGTTTTTCTCATACGTTGAAATTGCACCGTCTTCGGATTAGAACAAATATAATAACTACACTATAATTCAGAAAAAAATTACCATTCAACGGAGACTTCGCCTATCAAATAATTTCAACCCTTATAAATTTCCTAACTTTTTTCTGACGTGAAACCTTTAAGTATTTGAAATCAGAAAAAACAGATTTCTTCTACTTTTTACTGCTATTTTCATGACATAACTCTGTAGCGCTTGAGAAGAAAACATTTATGTACAGTGCATTTATTGTATGCTTTTATATTTTTCTACTGTTTCCTCTACTTATTGCTATGAGAAATGCAATGCTAACAAAAATGTGGATTTGGGAAACTATAAAAGGAAAAACATACATTTTTAAAATTCTTATGCTTGGCTCAAAAATCAACACACTGGTAAAAAATATTCAATAGGATTAAAGTTTCTGTGTTATGGTAAGGAATCTGCAATCATGTCCTCTATCCAGCAAGTAAACCCAGCACTTGCAAGTTTCTAATATATATTTCAATAAATAAAAATTTAATTAATAACATATAAATAGAAACTACACATTTTAAAGTAATTAAAAATAACTTTTTAAAGTTAATAAAAGAACCCAAACATTGAAAATTTTCCACCTGACCGTACTTTTCCTATTAATAGTGACCAGCTATGTGGAAACATTTTGTTTATCACTCTGAGATCACATACATTTTGTCTCGAATTAACTGTAAGGTCCATATGATCGCCGACTTCTTGCATTTCTTTATAATTTCTCCTACGTCAGAAAGAGAGAGGTCTTAAAGGAGAATATCATCTGCATAGGCTAAAAAAATATTATTTACATCTATTAAAGATAGTTCCATCAGGATTGATTTTTACCATGATATCCTTAAGTCTGTTTCTATCAATGCTATCATAGGCTTGCTGAAAATACACAAAGAATTAATGAACAAGGGAGTTAAATTCTAACATTTCTTTCAAAATTCGCCTAAATGTGGAGATTTGATCTGTTGTTGATCTATTTTTCCTGAAGCAACACTGGTACTCACAATACATTCCTCTGCATAAGGTTCTAGTCTTTTATGCTATTAATGAATTAAATATTTTGTAATTTACATTAAGTAAGGATATGCCTCTATAATTTTGGCATAATAATTACCTTTTTTATATATCGGACATATTAAAGTATTGTGCCAATCCTCGGGCATTGTCTCTTTTTTTTCAAATCTTGGATATTATACCATAGGGTATATCCACCTTTTCGCATCAGTTCTGCTGTAATCCCGTCTTCCCCTGGGGCTCTATTTTTTTTTTAGTTCCCTGTAGTATCAAATACTTCTTGACTGTTCGGCTCTTAATTTGTTGTTCAAGGCCATATGGGTTTTGTTTATTGGCCAGGGATATGGTTGTTAATGGTTTGTTCAGCAAATGAGCAAAAAACTTTTCCAGTGCATCAGGATGTCCGCTTCATCGCTTATTATGATACCATCTTCATCTTTACATAAATTTGTCCTTGATTGGTATACCTTTTGTTAATTTCTTCAAATTCTCATAGAATTGTCTAGATTCATTTCTGTATAAAAAATCTTGTGTGATTTTCAGAGTTTTCTCCAAAGCTGATTTCTTTTTCTGTTTACATATACTTCTGGCTTTCGTGCTTCAATATATTCCGAGTAATTCTGCCTGGTATTCCTCTGTAGCTTCTTAAGTCTGGCTTTTCGAACCTCAGTCCTCATGAAGCACGCACGCACGCGCACACACACACACACACACNTATATATATATATATATATACATACATATCAGCTTTGGAGAAAACTCTGAAAATCACACAAGAACATTTCTACAGAAATGAATCTAGAAATTTCTATGAAAATTTAAACAGTCGTTTCTAGGTTTTCTTTCTTCCGAAATCCAAAATTATCTCTGGCAGCTTTGTGTATTATGTCTTTTATGTTTTTCCATTTTTCCTCCACACTCTTTCCTGATCGATTGTCATTGTTTTCTTGCAGCTTATACTTTATATTATTCTTATAGCTACTTATAGAGAGAAGTTCCTGCATTGTATGCTCATCATAACTACGGCTAGCTTGACCTTTATATGCCAATAACGAGGAGATCCTTGGATTGTATTACAATCAGCTCCCCTGTAACTCCTCACATCAGTTATATAGGATTTGAGTCTTTTATCTATTAGTACATGATCTATTAGTATTTGATTGGCTGTTTTGTAATCTGGAGTAACTCATGTAGCTTTATGAATGGGTTTATGCGAGAAATGAGTGTTACGTATAGACATATTCTTAGTTGTTGCAAGATTGATGAGCCTGACTCCGTTGTTATTAGTTTCTTTATGGATGGTTTCTCTACCCGCATATGAGTATGATGTTTTATCTGTGCCAATCATTGCATTCATATCCCCGAGTACTATTTTAATGTCATATCTGCTAGTTCTCTCAATTAGTTGATTCAATGTTGTATAGAAAGCAGCTTTAATGTCATCATCCTTATCCTGGGTTGGAGCGTGAGCACAGAGTATTGATATATTACAAATTTCCTGTCAGTCTTATTGAACAGAAACTTTCCTTTTCTGGATTGAAATTAATCAGGTATTTTTAACGATTTTGTGAATAAAATATGCTGTACCGAAAACCCTGGTGTTTATTGCTCCACTTTTACATATTGTGTAATCTTCATAGTCGTAAATTTCCTTCCCTTTCCATTTGGTCTCGCTGCAAGACTTATTTTATATTCCGTCAGTGTATTAATTAATTTCTTAAAGTTGCCATCCTCATTCACCTCTCGCATATTCCAAGTAGCCAAATTCCAGTCCTTATTAGAGGTCAAGTCGTTTCCGTTTATTGGTCCCGCTTTTGTATCGTAATGTGGCATCTTCCATGTGGTCATAAGTTCTTTAACATAGAAACTATGATGTGAAGAAATAATTTGATAGGCCGAAGGGCTTAACTGTGAGTATACTCCTCTGACTCTTGCGCATAATCTCCGTCATTTGGGATTCCCTCCAGAAAGCAGGCGTTGTCCTCTGTATCATCCTTACGTTGGAGATCCGTTTTCTTGACCCTCCTTGGGACGATTTCGAGGAGTGTTGACCTCCAGGCACTCAAGACCCACTCACACATCCAACTGGCGTATGTTCGAGTTGGCATTCAGACACCCACCTCGAATATTGTCTTACTAGATCATTGAACTGTTTGTTAACACACCCATAGAGGGATTGCGAACAGGCAACAGCTCACCAGGAATTATGGCCAAATCAGTTCTTCCCTCTTCCCAACCAGACTCCACCACCTCCATTGCAAGTCCTCGAAAACTTTCTTGAATGAAAAGAGACTTCAGACGAAGTACCGATCCAGGTCTCCTCTTCCTATTCATTTTAACAGCTGGTCATTCCCCGTTTTCCCTGTGCCTATATACACTTCCCGGCAGGAAATTTCAGTACTCTATAAAGGGTTTTCCTTTGGAAAATTATGTAAGGCAGCAGTTTCCTTCCATCAGCAATAATGAATACCATGACTATGCACAGCTGCTTTCAGCACCCGAAATTTATGTACACAAGAATATACCTCAAATTCCACAGTCGTAAAACTCAACATTTTGAAATACACCAGTGTGTGATCAACTTGAGATAAAATATGTTCATTTTTCTCACACTGTAATATCACTTTTTTCATAAGCAAAATAACTTTGTCCGTGTAGTCACCTGTCAGCTACTGGTGCAAAATTGTACATTTTCTCAACGACAAGTTGTTCCTTTTCATATTTGCTGTCCCATCCCCGACTTACTTTATATTATATAAGTGCAATGCCGTATACTTAAGCGATTTGCCTAGCACGAGTTAGGAACATTGCTGTCTGCGATGCCATTGTTGCGTGATCCTCGGTCATAGCTCAGCAGCTCCTCTTCTATTTTCGAATGTTTTCTTCCTTAGGACACCGTAACGGTAGAAACTCTTTAACGTTCGACAGCGCATCTCTTTGTTTCCACTAATACCTCACATGACATTCCGAATCCCTACCTTCCTCTCAGCTGAGCGGTTCCCGTTCTTTTCTGAGTTGTTCACTTCTCGAGGCTTAAATCCGCAGTGTAGCTATTATACCGAACTTTCAACATGTTAAAACATATTCACAATTATAATCACAATTTCCAAAAACGTCCACTTCTTACTTACCCGATTAGCTGACGGACTGAGAGCGAAGTATGATATTTAGTCGGTGCGAAGACTAAAATGTTTGCTGACGTGATTTCTCACCGCATTGGCTTCTGCGGCAAGCAAGAGAATGAGAAGTGGTTGTAGCTTGTTCAAGAATAAATTGGAAGAAATAATGTAAAACTAAAAAACAACAACAGATTTTGTCTTTAAAATAGGGGTGCGAAAATTACGCGAGGAAATACGTTATATAAATTCTCAAAATTCTATTAATGATCTTTTCTCATTTAACAGATGATAGTTAAATTAATGTTTATTTTCCAGTCCCGTGTTTGTTATTGTTCATCCTTTCAAAATGATTTCTTCTTCATCGCGTTCTCAAAACGACTTAAGTTTTGCAACACCTTAATTAAACAACCTTCAACGCTTCAGGTGGCGTTTTTTTTCAACAGCAGGCATACGATTGGAAGCTAGATCTTACGCAGCGCTAAGGTCAGACGCCACCGTCCGATGAATCTCCGCCGCCACCGCGCTCCAACCTCCCTGCTCCGTCACCGTCGGCGGCGTAAAGTAGTCAGTGACATTCGCAAATCGTCAGACGAAATTTGAATGTTCTTGTATTTACAAGTTCATTTCTCTCATGCAAACTCTTAGAGAAATTAAAATATTGCCTTTTTCAAAATTGGAGCAGTTATTCGTTCTACAATGAGTCCGCATCATGTAACTACACGTTAAGCTACTTCAGTCTTATACCGCAGTCAACACGCGCTCGATTGGCACGCACGTGTTGCATTACTCATGCACATACGCTATCGAGAATAGCATTTTCGCGTCCATATCGCTCTTGACTTCTTGCTCTGTACTTTCGTTTTTCAGAACAGTTTTGTTCTTCTCATCGTAAAATTCTTGTAGAGTATGTGTCTCACCTCTTCCAGTTCACTCTCTCGCCAACTGCTCACATCTGACCTGCGAATCTCACCGAATACTCGCTCCATGTCCAATCGACTGTCCAGCCTTTCGTCATGCTCCCGCACCTTCCGTCCGAGATCTTTGTCCAATCATCTGTCAGGTGTTGTGGTTCCTGTTGGTAATTGTAAGCAAGTGTCTCGCCCCTCCCGCTTCACTGAACGTCTTGAGTTGACACTAATTGATTTTTACGACAGTTGAAGAGAGAGTTTGACAGACAATAACTGTACACTTGGTAGAAAACCTCTTACGCGGTACATTATCTTATATTCGCATTTGCCCATACTTGTTCACGATGTAAGATTTGAAAAATAATGTTTACCATAGAATTAACAAATGGGAACGTATGATTTTGAAATTGGAAACCAGTAACTTTCATTGCGCGAGTTGAGAAATTAAGTAATGGTATCCATGAATAATTTACTTCCAATGAGGAAAATGGTGTAACCCCATTTTTCTCGTTTATATGTGTTTTCTTTTGGGCGCAAATCAAACCTATGTTTAGAATGTATTCCCATTCAGTAGTAGTATATTAAATATTTCAAATGATTTGAAACTTGTTTTTTGCATTCTCTTGTCTCATCCATACTAATATATAAATGTGAAATGTGAAAGTGTGTCTGTCTGTTAGCTACCCTTTCACGACTAACTCCGATCATGGTGAAATATGGCAATAGAATAGTTTAGATGTTCAGGGAGAACACAGGCGAACTTTTATGTTAAAGAATGGGTAAATAGAAAGATAGAAAATGATTTTCGACGACAAATATCTATGAAGTCGGGAAAAAAGAGAGGTATATTCATTCACTTACGTTGCCTAAATGGTTGGAAATAAGTGGCTATATTGTTCGCCTCAAAGAGTTTTACAAAAAAGCTCGCGACAGCATATGTCTACCTACTAAGGTTAACCTAAAATATCGACAAATAAGATTTTAAAACTACGAAAAGTGTAAAAATTCTTTAATTTAAGAGAGAAGTAAAAGAATAAAATAAATAATAATCAATCATAAAATTTAATTAGATCTATTATTTGTGCATTTAAAAAAGTCTTCAAATCGTAAAAATCGGACGAATAGTTTAGATTTTAGAAGCGTATAAATGAAATGGTGCAGCCGGCGTTGTGTCTTGCCTCCAAAGCGAAAATTCGACCGGCACGCCTCCCAGCGAGTGGGTAAATACTACCTGAAATGCTAAGATAAATACACATACTTCCTACTTACATCAGTGGGACTGAAGGAGTGGGTAAACAACCCTAGAATCCCCACGGGGGAAGTGGGGAAGGAGGGTCATATAAAAATGTTTAATCGAAAAAGACAGATTTTGTCCATACATTTCTGGATCTTTCAGATCAACAGAGATATGATACCGTATAAATACAAGATATGGGTGTTCAATATCCCTAATTCTCCCAAAGGTGAAATAACTTTACGTTGCTTGCTCGAGGATGGTTTCATCCAAGGATTTATTTATTGTCAGTGCTAAAAATGAAACTCAAAATGATATATACACTCAATTTTGTACTAAAATGGAATTGTTGTAATATGTAAAATTAGGATACTTTTTAAAACCAGTAAGTAAAATTAATTTGATCCTACGAAGTAGACAGATTTTATTTTTTCCTAAGTAAGAGAAGATTGACCTGAGAAAAATCACGGGTTTCGCCGGGTAATCAGCTATTCTCTTGTAGATGCTGCCAATCAACATTTTCTAATTAATACATAAAATAATCTATAATTGGGATAATGACATCAATATAGCAAGATACAGGCAAGAATCTAATAGCAGAATTGTTACCACGACATACAGTGGATGTGACATTAGAGAAAAAGAATATTAGGGAAGCAGACGAATTTCAAAAGACATCGTATGATAAATTGGCAAATTTGCTTATGTTGTTAAAAAAGATAAAGGGTCCTGATTTTGATAACGTATGAAATGATTAAAATTTCAATTGGGGTTTTTCGGAGAAACATTGTTATAAATTTATAACTTTTGCTTATTACATGGAGAATTTCCGAAAATACGGAAAATTGTCATGGTAAAGATATTTTTAGAGGGATCAAATAGGAATGTACAAAAACGAGCTCTTATAGTCATGTTTTCATAAAATATTGGACAAAATTATAGCAGCAACACTAAAGGATTATTCGAAAGAAAATAAGATTTCAGACTATCAATATGTGTTATATAAAGGAAGAAGTATGGGTAAGCTGTTTTACAGATATAAAAGGAGCGTTTAAAAATGCTCAGTGGATAAAATTATGAAACATTTAGGGACTGCCAGGTTAATATATTTGAATATAACTTCTTTGTGAGTTAATTGAAAGGCAGTGAAGTTTTATTATTATTATTATTTTATTATTAATTTATTTTTATTTTATTATTATTATTATTTTGAGATTTGAGAGAGAGATTATTTAAAAAACGTAATAAGGGGTGTCCCCAGGGTTCACACTGTGATCCACTATTTTGGAATCTGAAAATAAATGGTTTATTATGTACAATTAATCAGGAAGGAAAATTATGTAATGGTTATGCTGACAACGTTGTCATATTTGGGAAATGCAACACTCATAATTACTTAGAAATAGAAATGAATGGAAATTTACAACTGAGTAGTAATTGGTGTAACGAAAATGGTTTAGAAATATCAAGAGAGAAAACTGTTGGAATGGGTTTTGGAAAGGAAAGAAAAAGAGGAATCCCAATTTTTAAAAGTTCACAAGAAAACATAAAAAATAGTTAGAAAAATAAAATAATTAGGCGTTATATTATTAGATGATAATTTGACTTTTCAGTCATATTTGAATTAAACTTTTGAGAAAGTTAAGAAATTGTACAACAGTGTGTTGCAAGTTGGTGGGACAAAATTTAATGTAGAGCGAAAAGAATTACGCGAAGTGTACAAAGGAGCTCCGAAAAGATAATTGTGTATGGCAGTAAAGTTATACACAATGGCATAGAAGCAAGAAGAAACATCTTAGAAACACTGGGAAAGATACAGGGTATCTATATACTAAAATTAGGAGGAACATATAGGACGATGTCAACAGCAGCAAAATAAATGAGTAAAGCGATAAAAAAATATTGCTTGTGGCGTGGCAGAAAAGTGAATTTCAGTCATAGAAAAGCTTAGTATTTCAATATATGTCAAATTATGGAAAAATTCAATGAATATTTATATCGAAGAGAGAAGAGGCAGTAAGAGGTGATGAAACAAATGATCATGCTTTGTGGGACTGGAACTGTATGGCGCAAAGAGGGAGAAATATTTCAAAGAAGTATTCGCAGATAATATTTTTAATTACAGAGACAAAACAAATTTGATAAAAAATGAGAAAAATATCGTACATTTGTAAAGTATATAGAACTGCAAAAGATTTGAAAAGTTTTGAAACAGCATATTATAAATTAACGATATGAAGATGCTGCATAAATATAAAGAGAGTTGAAATATGATGAGAGAAAAGTCATGTAACGTCTCACAAGTATGGGGCAATATTGTCATGCAAGAGAATCTTAACTCTGATACGTTTTCACGCAGATATCCATCGATCATTTTGAAACATTTCTTTATCTACTGCCATGTTGATTTCTGACATTGAAGAACTTGGACCGCCATTCGCTGCCCTATCTTCTCTCGACGTTTGAAAAGAGCGACTCCATTTCGCTACATGATGTCTGCTCATCGCTTCTTCACCATAGATATGACAAACGCCGTGAGCAAAAAACTATTACTAAATACAGAAGAAAAAATACGAAGAGTATTCGAAGAGTTTGTGTGTAAAATAGGTGTATTGAGAACTGTGTATCGGAGATAGTAGAGACAGCACATACGTCCACGAACGGCTACGGACGGGCAACGCCACAAGGGCAGCAGAGATGTGTAGCGTTGCAGAATGAAAAGAGTTAAAGAGGAGAAAGAGGTAAGACCTTGGAAAGAGAATGATATAAAAGACAATTTATTGTGAATGTCGTGTGATAAAATAATGTATAATGTCGAGATGTGTAGACGCGAGACAAAATAAATAATGAAAACAAAATGTTTTTCATCATAAATATCCTCGCCTTGGCTGTGAATTTCAGATGCGGGCACATTCTTTTCCCATGAGAAAGGAATCACTGCTCGCACCTCCTAGCTAGATCACTTTTCTAAACGTCTAGTCATTTCAATCGCTTTAACGCGTCTGCAAACGTACACTACCAACCCACACAACCGCTGTAAGACAACTAGAGGCATGTGTCTCCTCTATGGCTCAAAAGAATGTCTAAATATTGCTTCCACAATAATTAATTTTCAAATGCTGCTGCTTGTAACTATTGTTTGCTCTTCGCAACACGCTTCACTTATTTGCCTCCATACAAAGTGCACCTTCTTCAGAATTGTAGTGTCCGTCATTTGTCTTTTCGTGATTTTTCTGTATCGTGTGTCGACTACATTGCCTCGTGCTTGTCCGCCTTTTCTTTGTGTAGCTTTGTTTTAGTATAACTAATAAATTTAACACAGGGAGTTTGAATAACTAAGCGAAGCAATATTGGAGCAAAACACCGCACCGGATTGGACTCATGGTCGTATCACACTTCACCAAGCTCAACAAGACCAAGGAGAGAATTACGTCGGACGGAGCGTGATGAAATGTCGACGACTCACACCAAAACAAATTCATGGTGAACATGAACTTCAGCAACTCTTCTTATCAGGAGAGACCTGCGCGTCAAACCAGCTGTCTCCAGATCGGAATTCGTAAAGTAACTTGTAGAATAGACATTAAGATACTTTTTGAGTAAATAAATTACAGTATATTTCACAAATGTTCCCTTTTTAATAACACACAAATATAAACTGTCTTCACTTACTGTTATGAACAAGTACCGATACAAGTGGATGTATCAAAGTTCCTGTGTATATCATAGGTTTGCTAATAATAACAATAAAAATCTAACACTCATAAAGAGATGACCACTCATACAAGGTAGCTCATAAAATAAACACCGAGACACTGTGAATAAATGAATCAGTGAATATTTAACATATTCCGTTTTTTATATCACATAAACAAATGTAAATTTTTCTAGGTACAGTAACTTTGACAAAACTTTAACAACTTTGACAAAAACTTATCTAATTCGTTGCAGAGATAAGACACCTGCTCAATGACACAAACGGAGCAATCGTGGCGCGGCGCGAATAAATTGTCTATAGACCGTAGCGTTGGTATAATGAAGTATAGTGAGTAGTTTTGGCCAACGTGTACAAATTGTACGGGGTCAATTCCAGAGATGATAAGAAACAAAAAAGATCTATTGAATATATTTCCGGAAGTGCACGAGTTCCTTCCTAGAGGATGCTTTTTCTCCTTCTCTCATTGTATTGGCTTCATCGGTAACATTACTTGTCTGCTCTAATTCTCTCGCTGATTCACTGTGGAGCGGATGTGATGCAGCACAGTTGACGATGGCTAGGTATTCGAATTGGGAACCAATATGGTACGGAAAGGCAAATGGCAACGTGTAGCAGCAAGGATGTATCGGGAAACTTATTCCCACCAACAACGACATACAATGTTTGCTAGTGAAGACCGGTCCCAATACTTCAAGTAGCTGGTCGCGAGACACAATGTAATTGCTCTGTTTTCTCAGTAAGAAATTATGAATTAATTAAACGGATTCTAGCAGGGATCCATGTATTTCTGGACATAGGTTCAAAAGACATTTTTTGTTCCTTATCCAAGAAGGATTGATCCCCTTACGTTTGTACACATTGGTCAAATCCCCTTCTGTATGAGTATAAAAGAACATACCATGTCGGCGGACCGGTCTGTACGCCAGTTCCTCCTAAAGGTTACAATGATCTTTTTACGATAATCGGTTATTCGAGACCTAAAAACCATCCCCATTCACCGTTCTTTACCATCGGGGGTTACAAGAGCTGCAGTGTTTGGAATATCTCTCAACTTACACCAGTTTTATTTATTTATTGTTATATCAATGTGTGCTGCCTTTGAAAAATCGGAGGTTACCCTTTACATATGAGGTACAGACAATAATATAACATACATAACATCACATAGGTACAGAAATTAATACAACTAGTTTACAATAAAATACAAAAGAATAGTATGAATAAATGAATTGAATTATTATTCATATATTGCCGTATTGGACTTCAACATACGCTTAAATTCAGCAAATCTCGCTCATTGTCTCAAATTTAAAGATAGTAAATTCCAAACCCTTCTATTGCTAGACGCATCAAACCAGCAATTTTTATTAATGCATTGCTGTAAAAGAGATCTGGGATATTGGAAGTCAAAATTTAGAGTTCGTTGAGGACACAGGTCGCTAAGTTCATCACATTCTATGTCTATATAATATGCCTCGCACAGGAAGTACATCATTATAATTATGTGACGATTTTACACATATATTTAGTTTGTGTGCTATATCGGTTTAATCATGATTATCAAATCTCATAGTTTAGTCATGTTTATATGACGCATACCTAAAGAACTTATACTGTACAGACTCAAGCTTACGAATTTCATAGTCGTAGTGTGGAGTCCATATTGACGAGCCATAAGACAAGTGAAGAACAGATAAGGCACAATCTTTTAATGAAGCACATGTTTTAATTTTGATCTAATTTCAAACAATTGCGAATAACTTTTTGTTTCTAATCTTATTTCAAAATTTAGTTATAGGAGATACTGAGCAATTGTTTTAATGTAACGAAGAAGAAGAAGAGAGGCAATGTCCGAAGAGACTCACGATTAGTAGAGAGTGATGAATCAAATGTTTATTGTAATTCTTATTGATGAAGCAAAAGTTTTATCTCATCGATTCGAATTTCTTTTCAGTTAAAAAAATTGGTGACTTCGTATACTAGTAACATAACAAACATTTCTGTGAATTGTAATCATAGTATTTCCAACATAAAATATTTTAGGGGATGACGCCCGGACTAAGGAGTATTCCAGACCAATCTTTACCCTTTTGTCTCCGAGTGAAAATTCCTTAAAATAATGTTATTTTATAAATAAAGCATTTTATAAAATATATATTATTGAATAAACTTATTATTATATTTTATTATGTTCTTTGGTGAACTCATCTCCTTTATTTGCGAAATACGAGGACCTAGTTACAATCTCCATCTTTTTCTTAGCGCCACTTCAGAGAATTGCCCGCCTCCGCCACCAAAAGGCGTGCGCTGTTCTTCTAGTAATACATCTTCTTCAATAGTAATCCCTCTTCTTTTCCTTGTCTCTTATTCTCTTGTTCCTTTGCACATAATGCAACTACTGTCCACCACATCTCAATAAAGGTAGCTCTCATTTTCTTGAAGTAAGGCACACCTAGAGAAATTAAGCCCACTACTACCACAGCTGAATTTTCTGACCATCCGGAGTAGGGCAGAACCAAATTAGGCTGTAGTAAAGATATTCTTTAGTTATTTTGTAAACGCTTTTGACAATCTTATTTTATTTAGTACTACAAGTAAGAAATAGCCCCTTTGTGTCTAATTTCATATCCCTCCGATTTTAGTGTATACCTCTAACCCTGAAATCTTTCCCTGCCTTTCTTGAAACCTCAAAGACAGTACTTGCAATCTGCTCACAAAGGCAAAATGATCATCATCCGTGAACATCCGTGAAACTCGGTTCCTCATCACTTGGACATTACCCAGGGTTTTCAACCCTGTCTTCTGTTCCTCTGTTGCAAGAGCATGCAAGATGGGTGTATTATCTAATGGTACCGTTCTCTATCCGCCCACCTACCCCATTCCCCATCGCATCGAAGATCTCGTGCTCCGCCCCCACACTTCCGCTTCCGGAGAGTCAGACCGTGGGCGAGGGCAAGGGCAAGGGCAAGGGCGACGGCGAGGACGAGGACGTCTTCCTGCCGACCAGTGGCTCGCGAAACGCTTCTGCGAAGGACATCCACATGTCCACAGAGGTCGCATGTGAATGGTCTCCATATGTGCTAACGACAGGGTTATTTAGTAGAAAGCAAAGCATTGGTAATACCGTAAAATCGTGTGCACCTCGTAAGTGACTATCATTTTGCCATAACGCTAGTTATTTTCCCATCGTACGAAGCCAGTGTTTTGCAAACTTTTTTGGCGATAGACGGAATGTATACGACATGCAAAGCCGCGCTAAAAATTTATTTAATTGAAAACTGAAAATAAATTTTACAAATTTGAATACATAAATCGTATAATTAGACTAAAAATAATAAGTTATTTTAATTATTTTAATTTAAAATCATTACCAAACAAATTCATACAACTAGTAAACTATTGTCGTTGACACCATTATTGCCACATGCCGCGCAAAGATACTTTTGTATTATTGACCATATTTTTATCTCTAGCAACAGCGTCTCGTCTGTCAACTTCTTCTCTTTGGCGACGTTTAGAAACGACAAGTCCACTTCCGATTCTATCTAGAAACAGTTGTTTACTCGGAAAACTAACACTCTGGCTTGCTTTAACAAAACCTTCCATTATTCCTGTGTCTAGACACAATCGAACAATGATTCTAGCACTGTCATAGCATTCTTTACTACAAACCGTGGACTCTGTAAGACAATATTGTATTATCTGTCAAAGGTAGTCCGATGCAGTTCTTAAACTCGAAACTTCCTGATGGTCATAAAGTCGGACAAGGAATTAAAAATTTTGGGTACCACTAAACTCGACACTTTGTACCTGTTCTAATGACTTGCCACCCCGCCGCTCACCCTCATACTGACCTACCGAATGGATTTCGTGAGCCACTTACTGGAGAGTTATTTAAAGTACTATTAATTAAGCATTTCTATTCCTATTGTCTTATAATTTTTGAATTCCACACATAATTTCAATAAAAATGAACTCAAAATAATATAACATACTTATATATGTTGTATATAGAAATTACTGTAATCGCGAAACTTGGATGGAAATATCTGACAGTAGTCTCTGCTTCCGAAAAAGTGGTGCATAGAATTCCAATTGTAATTTTCTTGATGCTTTCATAAAACATGTGATTGAAAGGAAAATAATATATTTTGTTTATCGTACTGGGGTAAATGCATCATTTCTCGACAATGCTCCAGTGCTCAGCACTTCTGGTTTTAGAACCAAATAATTAGGCTTTGTAGTATTTCTTGGCTCCAGTTTTATTTTTGACACAACTTTTTTCCTTCTAAATCATGAAAAGTACGTTTTATGCATTTTATGACAGGAATGAAGTAATAATACATCTCTGGTCATTCGTCTGAATGTCAGAAATGAAACGGGTACCCGTTAAGAAGGCTTTGATTGAACTTCATGAAAGTTTTTGTGTTAAATTCATAATTATTCGTTCTGTTGTTAGTAAAGTTTAAGCGGGCGTTGACTACAAGAGCGCAATTTTCTACATGTTTACGAGGTCGTCACGTAAATTAAGAAACATACGAACAACAGAAATTGCATAGAACATTTCTATGCCATTGATATTTCGAAGCTTCTGGAATTCTCGAGCAATTCTCGAATAGTAAATTTAAGTTTCCAAATCCAGTCACTGAAGGTTCTTAAAAATATTCTAGTATGTCGTATTTTATTGTTATCAATTATTTTTTATAGCATATGTAAAATGTTTCTCTAATATTGTAAAGAATTATTTCATGTTGAAATAAACAGAATTGTTACGAGAAAATAACATTACCATTTTGAGGTCCAAAAAACGTAACTACTGGTTCATTCGTTTTCGACAATATCGACTACTGATGCAGAAAATGAGTTACCAGTTTCTATTATTTTAGAAGCAGCTCGATAATTTTTAATTTAAAAAACTACCAGGGAAACAAGAAGGTAGGGGAAAACTAGGGAAACTACGGGCTCAGAATTCAATAATTAACTGAAATAACTTTGTATCCATTCTCGAATTTTTGACAATTTCATCGCGCTCTTGAGCAAATTCCCTTCGTCTGGCGACAAAATGATACAGAACATAATTTATTAAAAATTTAATTTACATTATTTCGGTACAGGAATATTGTATTCTAAAAATATGTTTTCAAGTTATTGCCGAAAAACTGAAAAATTATATATGGAGAAGAAACTTATTTTTCGTTGATTTGCTTCTTTTTGTCACCTAATTATTGAACTTGCAGTAAAATGTGCATTTGGTGCCAGTAAGGTAGTGTTTGGTATAATTTTTCACAACTTTTTGTGTAGATTTCAATTATTCTAAAACAACAACGCAATTTTTTTTAAATAAAAAAATATTTTAGTGGCAAAGCTTCTCAATGATTCATTACTGAAACAGGGATTCATGCGATGGACACAGGTAGTCTCGCGAAGTCCGAATCCTTAAGGAAGTGTCGAGATTAATGGTGAAATTATCCTTTTACCTGAGGATCTGTCGAGTCCGATGAGACGGAGCGTAGTTCGGAAGAGTCCAAAAGAAATATTATAAAAATGAATGGTTCAACTAAACTTAATGCCTTACAATACAACGTTTATGGTAGTTGGACTTATATTATCGTTAGTTATATCTTAAAAACATTTTCCTAAAATCGGAAGTTTCAATGTAAGGTTATCTAAGACTATACAATGTTTTCAGAGATTTCTGCATTTTTCATAATCTCTCTTTAATTGTCTTATTCTTTTGAAAGAGATATATTGAAAACACTCCGAGCTCCAAGAACTATTGCAGCCTTTTCCACTGTGATTACGGTTATGCGGCATGTTTACGAGTTACCTTAAGTCTACCATGCAAGGTTGCCAAATATGAAGGCTATGGTTTGTAGTATAGAAGACTATGGCACTGTATAAAGCAAAATATCTAGGAAATTACACAATCTGCTAATTGTGTAGCGTCACGAGAAATGACGCTATTCGCTACACACGGTCACATTTTTAAAGGGCTGCTGCACACCCGAAGCAACATATCACCCATGGCGATTGTAATAAACAGGGGTTACAATGTAACGACTACATGTCACTACTTGGGGAAAGAAAGCTGATTTACATTAGCAATAAAATTATTTACACTTAATTGAAGTTATCTTAGTATAAAGAAGTGGTTCTCAAACTGTGGGGCGTGTCCCTTTAAGGGATGCATGCCGGATTGCCATGGAGGATACAAGGGATTCTTGTAGGTTTCCATTTTTATCGCTAATTTTTATATTTCCTGATATGTATTTAAATCGCTTCAACCAGCAAAGAAAAGGGCTTGTCGTGTCAAAATCGTATTTAAAACGTAATTCAAAAGTCACTAGTTTGAAATTTTTGACATGAGTGCAAAATGAGACAAATTTGAAGGAACAACGAAATTGTTCACCTCTTCAGTCCGTCGAGGGCATTTTCCCCTCACAGTCATGGGAAGGACGACTTTTATCGCCTACCTCTCTGATTTGAAAAACTAACTTTAAATAGAAAAATAATATTTAACATTTTACAAACATTTTAATCCGTTTGAATAAATCATATAAAAATTGATAGAAGAAAATTCTTAATACATGTGACTTATAAATGCAGAAGGGCTGTAGAAAAAGATCAGTTTCAAATCAATCTTGATTCAAATTGTTTACGAATTAAATGTCATCATATTTTTAAGTATCGATAAATCTATACCATTGCAAGTATAATAAACCTCATCGGAGTTATTGCATAAGAAAATGGGGATTTGCAAAGGATTTCCACAAATGATAACCTAGTCAGATGAAGAATTTCCACAAAGGACCCCCTAGCGAAAAGATGCAGTATCACCGGATGAGATGTTACGAGTGGTGCGTAGAGGTCGTGTGGGTGGGAAGTTCGTAATACGTAGAGTAACAGAGGATGGAGACATTCTTCTGCTCCCCATTTAAAAGCAACATATTAAAATGACAAATCTACAAACCAATACTCTTTGGATTCACACCATTGGCAAATTTAAAACTACGCACCACAAATATGTATATATGCTGCCAAGTTTTTTATGTTATGACTTAAGCATGATAATACATGATGGACACAACCAAGTTAAGAATATGATGTTGACATGATTTCTCCGAACTTTGACTGTTGTGCAGTTGAAGTAGCTTACAGGTTAGATGAGCACCATAATGCTGTATCAATAATGAGCACCATAATGTAGCTCTCGAAAGCTGTATTCTCCCTCTTGTTAAAGTTTGTGAATAAAGTAAAGTGAATAAATGAGTTAGTGCGGCTGAAATAAATTATTTAATTATATCTATACCAAACTTTCAAGAGAAAAGGCGATGGTGCAGACGTAATACATACTAATTACACTTAAAGTACATAATACTTTAAAGTACATAAAAAAAATTTGGAGCAGTTTTTGAGAAACTTTTGTAAATGCGTTTGATCGTCATATGAAGTACCCTTTAAATTAAAGTTTAAAACATTCACAACACGCAAAAGCTACGCTAAGTACATGTTATGAAGGAAATTGACCTATCCGTTTAATCAGAATCGATGTGGACAGACGGACGGACTGTCTCATGGACGTCGTGCTAAATAGTATGAGGGACATCCAAAACGTATATTTCGTCAAAATCTCGCGATTGAATGTATTCACCACTTTCTCCACACTATGTGAATAAGAAAGTAAAAAATAATGAGCAAAATATCAATATGTACATCAGACGCATAAGTAATCTCTCGCAACCAAATTTTGACACACAATAAAAGTATTTCAAAGGAATAAAACTCTCCCAAATTCTTAATCTAAATGGGAAATATTTCAATTATCACCAATGATAGAACCTCTTCAATTCCTCATTTTGCACACTTCACTGTGAGTTTCGCGTTACTGCCTTACCCTGACCACCTCGCTTACGAGTATCACTCTCGTCTGATTCAACCAGTTGATTTTTCCCTCGCAATTGACGCGTCTCGTTCGATTTCGGCCATACCTTTATCAATAACGTCACCACTTCCGAATTCCTAATTGTTTGGACATTTGGTTTTAGATTTGTCAAGAGATTTTTACTTTATCCGAAAGTATTATAATTCTTTTTCGTATAATTATTCTTAGAGAAATCTATATTCTCGTATATGCACCTACATTGGAACATTTCACTTTTATTATTTATTTATTTTATGTCAAGGTCCTTGAGGCCCTTTCTTCCACTTAACCGTGACGAGTGAAGGAATTGGGAAAGAGATATATCGGGTGACAGGGAACTTAAGGTAGGTACCGAACTGAGTCTTGTACTCACAAAAATATTATTTTCATCCAGTCACTACATTTTTATCTGCAATCCCATCTTTCGCCAAGGATTTCACCCAGGACGGCTTACGGCGAAGACCGACTGGGAAACAACTCTTCGCTTCTCTCTTATCTATATACCTCACGTCCTCCACCAGTCCCTCCACGTACACCAAATCTACCACCCACTCCTATTACTACCTCGTCGGTTTCATCTCCTCCCATTCCCATTTCTTCACCCGTCCCTGACCTGTTTCTACCCCCATCTCATCTTTCTCGTCCAAACCCATTTCATCTGCCGCATCCACGCCTCCTTCCGCCCCCAAGCATGGTTATAACATGCTCGAGAGTTAGATGTGATGTTCGAAGATGACAATTAAATTCAAAGTCTCCTCGACCCTCTCAACTCAATTGCGTTTCTCGAGAAAGTAAAATATATATCTTTCATCATAATGTTCAGCCCCTTTCAAACAAAGTAATAGATATTGAAATTCTATTACTTGACAATCCATTCGATATGTTATGCCTAACAGAGCAATGGCTTTCTGATGATGACATCAACAGTACTTTTTTTTCCTAACTATTCTTTAGTAAGTATTTATTGTCGGAAAAATTCAATGGAAATATTCCTCACGGTGGTACATGTAGTTACGTTTGAAATAACATTTCATCTTCGGCATTTTAGGTTACGAAAAATTGTGCTTGGATGGTACTTTCGAACTCTCGGCAGTTTATTTGACTAACATAGGAATTGTAGCTTCATGTGTTTATAGACCTTCTCAATCAGATCTTGAAATATTTTTTCTAGATTTCGAAATTGTTTTAAAACATCTAACCTGGAAATATATAAATCAATTGTTATATGTGCCGATTTCATACCGATTTCCTCAGTGAAACGTATTCCGCACACATTCCCAAGAAATCGATTCAATAATCTAATCAGCTCCTTCAATCTTGTTACTACCATAACGGACCTCACTCGTATCTCCGGCTCATCTCAAACATTGCTAGCTAGATAATTGTCAACAGTGGACTCTCATATACATCTCAAGTATTTAACACGGGATACAGCGACGAATTTGCCCAAATATTAAATATGAAAGATAAATTAAAACCACGTAAAATCCACTACAAGCTTTCTAGACAATTTACGGAAAAAATGTATCAATTTTTACTAATTTGTTACGTCAGGGGAGTCGTGTATAATTCTCAAAACATCAACGATAAATTCAATGTATTTTATTCAATATTCTTGAAGTATTGCAACTCTAGCTTTCCCATAGAACGCTAGTTAATTCAAGTAAGCATTAACTATAGATAGATAACCCAAGGGGTAAGAATTTCTTCGAACAAACTTCATTTATATTGTCTTTTAAATCTTAATAACCAACCGTCCGAATTTTATGATTATTTCCGTAAATATAAATCCATTCTTACAAAAGCAATCTATGCAGCTAAATTAATGGAATATAAAAGACAGATACTAAAATCGAACGGCCGAACCAAAACCATGTGAATATTGTAAACAATTACAAGTCCCCTTCAGAATATTGCCAAGAAAACATTTCGTTTACGGTAAAATCGATAAAACATTACAATAAAATAGTATCAAATCCAAAGGTCTTCGTAAATTTGTTTAATTGTTATTTCTCAAAAATAGGTAAAATATCGAAATGAGTAACTGAAAATCAATGTCCACCAAGTACATCCATACATGTGCCGCATTCTATGTTCACTTCCGAGACTACCGCTAGTGAAGTTATGAATGTCATCAATTCATTCAAAAGAAAATTTTCAGCAGGGATAGATGACATACCTGAATATTGAGAAAAATCTTCCTCCCGCGTTATATTCAGTTCACTCACTCATATTTTCAATAGCTCTTTGTCAGAAGGTGTTTTTCCTGACATAATTAAGAAAGCTAAAGTGAAACCATTTCACAAGAAAGGAAATAAAAGTAATGTAGAAAACTATCGAGCTATATCTTTATTGCCAACTTTCTCAAAAGTCCTTGAAATAATCTTCTATAAGCGACTTTTAGAGAACTTATCACATAATAATGTTCTATCAAACGACCAGAATGGTTTCAATACATCCCTTTCTATTAACAGGGCCGTATTTTATTTTTTAAACAATGCAACTATTTTTATTGACCGTTGAGATAATCCTCAAGGTATTTGTATTGATTTATTGAAAGCATTCTATGAATCCGATCACGAAATTCTTCTCTCAAAGCATTCGTGGATTGGCACATCAATGGCTAACTACCTACTTGAAAGATAGGCATCAGCAAGTAGAAATTTCGTTTATTGAAAATAAAGTTTTCCAGCATTATCTTTCAGAAAAGAAGCTACTTATTTGCGGAGTTCCTCAACGTTGAATTTTAAACATTATCTTTTTATTGTACGTAAACGATATGTCATCCACCTCATCTGATTGGAAAATTGTGCTCTTTGCTGATGATACTAATTTACTACGTAAACGTGTCAATGGGCAAAAATTTTGTCTAACATCTGGTCTTGGTTTTATTCAAATCGTCTCATTGTTAATACTGAGAAAACAGTAACATTGTCATTTCGCAATAGTGTAACAAAATCTCTTCCTTCTACATCACTTCTACATCATTCCTTTTAATCAAATGTTTAGGGCTCCATATTCAGGACAACCTCAAATGGAATTGTCACATTGATAATCTGAATTCCACACTAAGTAAATTGTGATATGCATTCCGAGTTCTAGTCAACGTTGTAAGTCAACACGTTTCTCGCTGTGTGCACAGTGCAAATGTTTTTTCTTATTTACGATGCGGTATTATCTTTTGAGGTCTATCTGTTCAGAGTATTCAAACTTTTGGAATCCAAAAGAGGATAGTTCAGTTTATCTTTAAATCTCACCCGTGAAACTCATGTAAACCTTTATTTTGAAAATTAAATATTCTCTCTCTCCCCCCGCATATATATTTATGAAGTAATCATGTTTGTTAAGAAATAATTATTAAATCCCACACCTGCTGTAGAAAAACCAGTCTAGTTCACGAGCACATCACTCGTATTAAGGCTAATATTCATCGTCCTGACATGTCAACCACTCTTTGTCAAGAAGCGCCATATCATTCAGGAATAATTTCATATAATTCCCTTCCAAAAAATATAAAAGATTTTAATAAATTGAATTTCTTCAAATCCGCGGTTAAAAGTTTCCTAATGCCCTATTGCTTCTATAATGTGAAGGAATTCACTAATTTTAATAAAAGAAGTTAATAAGAGAGACAATTTACCAATAAATATTGTTATAAATATAAATACATTTATTGTCAAAAAACAGTACAAACTGCGTATGACCACGTGGAGGAAAAAAAACTAATTTACTCTCCGGAAGCAAGCTAGGGACCATCCCATCAATTCCGATCAAGGGCCCTAAGGCATGATTTCGGACGATGTAAGTAATGTTAATTTCTTATAATTTGTCGCGCCATTCTCATGCATGTTATTTTGATCCTTTATATTTATCATAGTTTATTTCTAACTGTGTGCAACCTTGGCAATGTTGTATACATTATCTCTGTAGCACCATCCTGGCCCGGGGTTTTCATCCGTTTCCCTCCGAGTAGTGGCGGAATGTCATTTAAAACTTTTGATATTATTAATCTCGAATTTTCACTACACTTTATATCTCTGATTCTTTCCCAAATAATAAATGGATAACTTCATATTATATTATTTTTTTACCTTCCAATTACAGAGTATATAAGGAAAGTATTGTAATCGGTCGAAAAAAATTGAGATCTCTTCGGATCTTTGCGAATTGGCTCCAGGAGAATATGTTCTAATTTTAGCGATGATGTCCAATGTCGTATGTATGTATGTGTGTGTATGTATGTTAATAATTTTGTTCCCCCGATAACGTACGAACAAATTGATGCATCGAAACCAAACTTGAGATTTGACTGCGAATGCGTTGGGAATAGAAACCTGTTTCTGGTCAACTCATACCGACTTCCAGTATACTCACACCGCGCTTCACTTCCGGTTTCTTAATACTCAAATTTTTGAAAATATGCATGGAAGCATTTTGATTGGTCAGTTAATTCTGCGTAAAGATTGCTAAACCGCATTCCTGTATGTCTCATCGTTTGTGAGATACAGCGAAAATTGTTTTCTCAAAAAAGGGCTATTACTTTCCAATTACACAGAGTGAGCAAGGAAAGTATTGTAATCGGTCAAAAAATATTTGGATCCGTCTTTTCTAAATCTGCCAGTAAGGCTATTGCAAGGAGTTCAACGTAGAAGATAATTAAAGCTATCTATTCTTGATAATGTTTTTTATGATTTTTAAGAGTTTACCCTGTACTGTGATGAGTAATATTTTTTAACCAATTGATCGTTGAAATATATGTCATCTTGTTTAATAATTATAATAATGTTATTTCTTTTTTGAAGTATTTTTATATTTTTCTTACATTTTTAGTGTTATGTGGGGTGTTTAGTGCCATGAGGTTTCGATATGAATTGTAATTGGAAAGTTGAATGGGGCACACTCCATATTTTTATATCAGTATCAATTCCACCACTGTCCTTCGGGCCTTGATCGGAATTGATGGGATGGTCCCTTGCTTGTTTCCAGAAAGTAACTTAGTTTACTATCCCCCACGTCGTCATACGCAGTTTGCAACTCCTTTTTTGACCATAAAGTTTATTTATTTAATATACTTTTAATTCTCAAATAAAACTTAGTAATAAAGTTTGTCGTTTAGAATCGTAAATAAAATACATACTTCCGCAAATACGTACCAACTTCTCACTGTCCAATGAAATTAATTGGTATCCATTTTTATAAACATTTCGCGCGACGAGCTTTTTCAACACAAATAATTCAACTTAAAATATTAAATCATTTTCAGCGATAAAGATAGTAAGTACGTATATTTATTAATTAGGATCTACTAATATGAAATATGTACGGAGGCATTAGCATTTGACATTGTATTACTTTAATGAAAACTTAACTTATTTTATTCGCTTCAGTTCATCGCTTAAATAAAACCTTGTATTTAAAAAGGTCTTTTATTTATTATTTTATTCATATTAAGTACCAATGATTTAAATAGAATTATATTTATTAATATGTACACAATCACACTTTCTCTGACTATCTGATCAATATCATACATAGGTTGCACCGTGCCTTTATAGGCAGTCAAAACACAGATTTACATTTAATCAATATTTCTTTATTTCATCCATTATGTTAAATGTGAAGTTGACAATGACCACGTTTCAAGGCTCTCAATTACGGTCTCCTCTTCAGGTCTTTTCAGTTGCTGTCATCACTACAGTACATAACATAGTAAATCTTACATAGTATCATCACACAGTGCCTTCATACAAATAACAGAAAACAAATTACAGAAAATATAAATATCCTTGCCTCAAATACCCTAATACTTCATGTTTTGTGAATATCAATTCATACGTCATACATATTACATAAAACATTTTCTAAATTTCTAGGTATTACATTTATTTCTTTTATTATTATTATTATTATTATTATTATTAAATAAATTACGTAAGTTGACCTACTCGTACATTCTATCCCTAAAACAACACAACCTAAGCATCCGAATGAATATCGCCCAATTAGCATTTTACCCGCTCTCTCAAAGGTACTAGAAAAAATCGCCCTCAAGAAAATAGAAGACTTTATTTTATCTAATGATTTAATGAATGAATTTCAATCGGGTTTTCGAACAGGAAAATGCACTGGGACAGCCCTATTAAGTGTTATCGAAGATATTCGTAATGCAACTGATTCAGGAAAAATTACTATTTTAGTTCTTCTTGACTTTAGCAAAGCCTTCGATTCGGTCGATCATGATATTCTTCGTGCAGTTCTACGCGCAATTGATATATTATCACCTCAACTTTGGACTCCAGTCAGTGTAGCAGGACCAGACTATTTGACCGCTTCAGCGCCGCTGCTCGCTAAATGAAAACACAGTTGTTTTTCACTTTTTTGTGGTTACATACTAAGTTTTAAACGTTTAATTTCATTGATCATGTAATCACGGCATTTTGCTGAAGGCGACAGTATAAATGTAATTCCTTAATAATGTGCCTGGTCGTTTTTAGCAATGTTTTTGAAAAAGTTTAATAACTCATTATATTTTGCATGTAGAAATTCGAAATGTATTCGAAATTTTGAAATGTTGTCACAAACAAAATAGTTAACATTTGCTGAATAAGAATTATTTTTGACACTTACAGTTTATTTTATTAAAAAAAATAGGAAAATCGACGTATCGGGAAAAACTGTGAAAATTTCGCGTTTTTTGAAACATTTCAGTATTAAAACAGTATTATTCATTCTTAGAACCATTTTTTACTTAAGTATAAGCAGAAGAATAAGACAAATTTAATGGTGTTAATTAGTTTTTTCTACTTTTTTTTGTGGCATCTACAGCAGATCAAAGTGAGGGGTCTATAATAAACAATCCGATAGTGAGGACATTATTTACTACTTATCGATTCTCATTTAGTACTACATTTTTAAATAAATGAACTAGAAAAAATATTAGGTATTTAGTCTAAACAGTCTTTATGTTAAAATATAATACGAGTACTGGTTCAAAACAATAGTTTTATCTAAATAACAATATATTCGTATGTATAGAAATATTTTAGAAGGATTCTTTTTCACGGTGGTTATGATATTAGAGACATATTGTACGTCCGCTGAATGATAAACAAGATTTGTCATGTATTCAATGCTGTTACTATGCACGTAAAGTCTTAACACGTTGTGGGACAGAATACACGAGGAGTAAGGATCTGTACTGGAGGTGACGTTGCCTCACGAGCCTGAAATTTGAAAGTGGTGCGGAACGAAATATACAAAATGGCGGCACCAATGAGAAGTGTCAACTGGTCAGCAGACTCGTCGGCGTTACTCTACTTATAGGAACTCTAGGATTTATGTACTTGGGTGCTATCTATCGGACTTATGAAGTATCATTCACACTTAGTTACCTAAGTATATCCTAGAGGGCGCTTATTCCTTATTAAGTGTACTCTGATTGAGTGCATTCAATCTATCTAGACGCACTCTGATTGGGTGCAGCAAGTGTAGCCGATGCGTGTTCAGGTTCTTGATTGCCTAAGCCATTTTTCCGTCAAGGGGAGGGAATTTTGAAACTCAAAGTTTCCATAGCAATCACATCTATATGTAAAAATACTACCTGAAATTTGGGAATAAATATTTTTGTATACTTTTCCCAATTAAAAATAATTTAACATATTATTATTATTAGATAATAATCACCCCTAGAGTGTGATTCCTCGGTGCTTGCATGAAGCACTTCTATAACAACAAATATTACATCTGTTCTTTTGACGGCATGCGGTCACATTGTACACATTTCCGATGTAAACAATATTTATAACAAAAAGACAGTGACATATTGGAGTTTGCTCAATTAGCACAGGAAATTTAAATGTACATTGTTACTTCAATTTACAATAGTACATAGCTATTTCTCTGCACCAGGTCTCTTTCTACGAATGGAACCCAAATATTGTTTAGACTGAATTTTCAAGATGACCTCAAATGTAATTGTTGCATAGGTTATCTAATTTCACAATGTAGCAAATTGTGTTATGATAATAATAATAAATTTATTATTTAAAAAAAGTACAATCTGCGTATGACCAAGTGGATAACAAAAAAACTAATTTACTCTCCAGAAGCAAGCAAAGGGACCATTCCATCAATTCCAATCAAGGGCCCTAAGGCAGAGACCTATTCAAAAATTTCAGCAAAAATTCCTAGATAAGATAAATAGTTAGCTGCAAGTTTTAATACTAATAGAATGTCAATATGTTTGTAATTTAACACAAAAAATTTATTTTACATGTACAAATTACTATGGAACTATAGATTATTCTGAGTATAGTGTTTAAAAATCATAAGAATTAAAACAACACTAAATTCACGATTTATTGTTACTATAAACATGCCCCTAGACAAAAGTCTACAGAACCGGTATAAGAAATCCGCCTCTCCCCGAAGGAAAACCGGAGCAAAACCTAGCCCAGGATGGGGCTACAGAATTAATGTACACAACCGTGCCAAAGTTGAGTACACATAAAACTAAATTAATATGAGCCATAAGACATCACAATCATGCAAGAAAATAGTTTTTGAAATTGTTATAAGTTATTTAAAAAGTACAAGACGGATTAAACTTTTATTTTTGAAACTAATCAATTCTTTTACATTGTAGAAGCACTGGCAGCAATCTTGCACCATATGTATTTAACCGCAGATTCGAAGAGATTCAATTTCATAATATCTTTTATATTCTTGGGCAGGGAATTATATAGAACGATTCCCGAATGATATGGTCCTTTTTTGTAAAAAGTGGTTGACACTCTAGGGCGATGAATATTGTTACTATTGCGAGTATTGTGTTCATGAACGAGACTTTCGTATGAAGTACTTCAGTAATTCGGTCTTAACAAACATGACCGTTTCATAAATATAAATGCAGGGAAGTATTAAGATATTTAATTTCTTGAATAAAGGATTACAAGAGTTTCGGGGTTGAGATTTACAAATTATCCAAACTATTCTCTTCTGAATTCTGAAAGTTTGAATACTCTGACTGGAAATTTCAAATGCTCACACTTCAAGACCTATCTTTTAAAAGTGTGGGAATAAGAAAGGAAATGACCTGTCCGTGTCAGTAAAGCAGAATGCAAGAAGCAGCCACACGAACTGTCATATCAAATGTTGCAGAGTCAATAGACTGATTATGTGGATTGTGAGGAGTTGAATGACATTAATTTGGAGAATGTAAACAAAAAACTTGATATCATTTGTTTTTTTGACATTTTGACATAAAAGATATTAAGCGCTCTACAACATTTTTTCATTTTACAAATATGATGCAATAATAAATGAAATAAAAGAATTTAAACTTTTTAGGGAAATTGAAAAAATAAAGCAAAAATGTAAGGGAGTAATGTATTAGGATAAATGAACGGAAGCAAAATGACCTCTGTATGAATCTTCAACAGCAGGTTATAAACATGAGATGAACATAGAAGGTATTTGTACAATTATTGATTATGCAGGTGCAAAATTAATAAATTTGAACAACCTAAGAACCAATACGAGCCAACAAAAACAAATATAAAACATTTGTTAACTTTAACAACTAAATAATTGGAAACAATTCTTGAAAATTCTAAAAACAAGGAATTAAAGTTGAAAATCAAATATTATATTTTTATGAACTGTTTTGAAACTATTTTGGAAAGTAAAGATTAAATCTAAAGGAAGAAATTTTATATTAATATGGATAAATTTTTATGGGGCTTTAGGGCTCACCAACATCAAGGTCATTAGAGCCCTTAATATGGATAAATAAGGTAAAAATTGTTACGAAGGGAAGTGAAGACTTACTTCATTTGAATTATGAATGAATGTAATTTAGGTAAAATGTTTAATTTTCAAGGAAAATATTATTTTCAAATAAAACTGGATATAGAAGAAATAGAACCGGTTGAAATAGAACAAGAACCAAAATTATTTTGTTTTAAGGCAGTTGACAAGAATATAATGTTAATATTATACATGTAAATATAAGGCCTATTGAATGAAATTGGAACATGTTTGCTTATGAAACCAATAATACATTTAAAATCTAGATATAAGAATTCTAACTGAAATTAATGTGGAAGCAGTTGAGAAATAGGAATTGCTTAATTTGCCAAGAACAACTTTTCACAGAACTGGTAGAAGAGAGGAGTAGAATGATGTATGCAGAGACTTTAAAAACAGCTATCATTAGACCAATTTTTAAAGTGGAACATTTTTGTACTATAACAATTTCAGATTGTTTTATATTCTACGCTCAATGGGGAGGATTTAAAAAAATACAAAAATATTTCATCATCAATTGGCTCAATAATTATTATGATAAAATAATTGCACCAAAAAATCCAAACTACTAATTAAAATTATGCTAGCAATCATCATGAACTGCAAACATCTTCCTTAGTAAACTTTTTAAAGTCAAATTTTATAAGGAAATAGAGGTAGCAACTATATCGTGATATGTGCATTGAATCGATATTCAAATAACAAACAGAAATAATGAAAAAAAGTTGTGAAATGATTCCTTTCTTTTGTACTGAGTAATAATTTCTCTTAATTTTATCTCGTAATGCTAGGATATGTTCCATGAGGTGTAGTTTTTCATCTATCCATATTCCAAGATATTTGATCTTTCGCACAACCCTGAGGTTTTTACTGTGTAACTTTATGATTGGATTTCTTGTGTTTTTATTGGGTACTCCAAATATCATTAATTTTGTCTTTTCCCTAGATACCCGTAAGCCCTTTTCCTCACATAGCATCAAAAAACTTGTCAAACGCATTTGTGCAGATTTTACTACCTCTCATCTTGATTTTCCTTTCTTAATGAGCACTACATCTTCAGCGTACGCTATAATATAGCAGTACCTATTGCCATCATTCTTGTAATTATGTCATTCAACATAATATTCCAAAAAGTAGGTCCGTTTGAACTTAGTTGTGGAATCCCTTTTGTTGTCCTATATATTATCTTTTCTCCACTTATATCGAGAAGTACGTGGTTGTTTATTAATTATAATTTAACAATATTCGTGATATACACATTTTTTGTAGTCCATTTATAATCAAATGCCACAGTACATTGCCAAAGGCGCCCTTAATATCTATAAATATACATTCTTCTTACTTCTTTTCTTTGGTTTCTACTTGATTATTACATTCTCCAATGCGTCAGTTGTCCCTCTGTTCTTCATAAAGTCGTATTGCTGTTTGTTCATAGCGTCGCTTTTCTCCATGTGTTCAACTATTCTATTTGTCACTATCTTATCTAATTCTAGTCCGTACGTAAGTAAGAGACATATCGGACGATATGATTTATATTTCGCTGGATCACGTAAATTTAATACACTTATTATCCATTGAACTGGGAAGTAACCTTTTCGGAAATAATGGTTGTATATCTGTGCCAACAATTTCACGTTTTTTTTCATATAGTGACGTGCCATTTCATGGCTTATATTGTCAAACCCTGGGCCTCTTGTTTTTCTTAAAAAAGTGTCTATATTCTGGCGAGACTCAGATCTTAAAGTCTGCTCTTCCGTCTGAGCATTTAAAACATTTACATTTTAAAATACAAGATCAGAATTAGTAGGATCGTATTTACATTTAACGCTGGGAAGCAAAACTAGGGACTATCGCGGTGCAAACGTTAAGCGATTGAGTAAACGCAGTAAAACCCCAATCAGGGTGGCGGTTTAGTGCCGAACACGGGATAACAGCAGTAACACAGCTGTATAATTATGAATATACAAAGAGTAAAATATAGGCATTACTACATGAGAAAGAAAGCAAAAGAATGAGGGAAAGAAAAATAGACTGAGAGAAGATGGAGAGACTAGAGGTAATTGTTATTCATCCACTCTGTAAGACGTCACCTGAAGGAAGCAAAAGTTGATAGAGATTTTAGTTGAGCAGGAAGTTTGTTCCAAGCTCGTATTGTGTATATAGTGAAGGATTTGTGCCATATCGAGAAATAGACAGATATGAGCCTCGCGCGCTATCCAATTTCAAAAATTTTAAACGTTTTGCTTAAACTGTTCAATGTACATTTCTGATTACTTTGTACAGAAGAGATAGGCAATACACCGTTCGACGTTCCTTGAGTGTGATTGTTCTGGATTTTTTGATAAACTCTGTCACATGGTACTTCCTGAGATCAAAAATGAAACGAATACATGAGTTCTGAGGCACTTGTAATTTACGCTTTAGTTTTTCCGTCAAGTCAGTCGTAAAAGGAAGTCGCAGTAATCAAAGTGCGCCATAAGAGACTTAATAAGCATTTCCTTTACTCTTGTAGGTAAAAGGTCGTGTAGCCGTTTTAAAGAGTGGATGGTGGAGTTAACTTTTTGACATGTTTTGTCTATTTGGATTTGCCAAGTTAGCGACCTTTCAATATAAATTCCTAGATTTTTCACGTGACTGCAACAAACGAGAGAAGTTTTATTAACTAATATATTAGGTAGAGTGCAATTTGAAAGTTTACTAAGGGTTTTCTTTGAACCAAGCAATGAGCATTGTGATTTAGACGGTTTTAATAGGAGGCTGATAGATGTTGCCCTCGTACTGAGTGCTGTGAGATCTTCGTTACGTTCTGGCGGAATCGAAGTTATGTTAGACTGTTTGCCATTAATATAAATTTGAAGATCATCGTCTACATTTGAAATTGTTTAAGGGATTCGTTGACATCATTATCGTAAATTAAAAAAGCAAGGGGTCCGAGGACACTTCCTTGCGCAGCACCACGCACCACTTAAAGGGAAGATGATGTGTTCTTTCCAGATATTGCAGTTTGTTTTCATCCGGTTTAATATTCTGAAAACCATTTTATTGATGGCCATCCAAAACCTAAAGACTTCATTTTGCAAGTAAAATATCATGATCAACTGAATCAAAGGCTTTGCTAAAATAGAATAACGTTTCCCACGTCAAACGATTGAGGATCTTCTATAACATTCAACAAGGCGGTCCCTGTACTTCTACTTGAACGGAAACCGGATTGACATTCATTGTTAATATTTTTGTGATTGAGGTAGCCCTCCACTTGATTTCGAACAACTTTTTCTAATATTTTTGACAGGGTGGGAAGAATACTGATTGGTCGATACAGAATACGATTTGGTTTAGAGGGTTTTTTCTTAAAGTTATTGATAACATATTTCACCTCTTCCTGTTTTATCGGTCTCCTGTTCTGTACTGTCTTTCACTTCCTCAAGTTGGAATTCCATGATCTTCTGCGCCCCTAGGATATCCTCCAGTAACTGCTCGCCTGTTTCAATCCAATCTAGAGTCTCCTTATCTACTTTCATTATTGTGTTCCATATCATTCTACATTTTAATTTTCTCTACCCTATTATATACGGTAACCCCCATACATTTTGCTGTGTTGCCTCTTCTATAAAATCGTTCCAATATTTCCTTTTCGTTTCCAATATTTTTCACTTTCATTTGTTCGTATATTTCCCTACATTGCTGCTTCATTTCATATTTCCTTTTTCTTCTTTGATATAACCGTCTATAACGATTCTTTAGGTACGTAAGCTCTTTTGTCCGCCATGTTTTCCCTGTCTCATATCCATCGCTCTTATTACCCGCAAACTCAGAATAAGTTTGTAACATCTTTATTTGCATCTTCTCTATGCAGTCATCTACACTTTGTTACTTCTTCATAGATCTCCATTTCGCCGTCAACTACTACTTTATTTGCTGTTTCTTCCCAGCGTATATATCACAAATTATTTCTGACATATTATATTTTGTTTCCTTGATATATTTCGTACTTCAAATTTAAATTCTTTATGATCACTATGTAAGACTGTAATCTGCAATGTTTATTCTTTGTAATTAGTTGCCCAGCGTTAGGTCAATCACTGTTGTTCCATTTTCTCCAATAAATGTTTTTCCCCATAAGTATTTAGTGTTTTATGTAATATCAGTTTTTTCGTTTATTCTCCTCTCTTGTTTGTTAGTATACCACCCCACATAGTCGACCGACAGTTACTATATCTTCCACATTCTTCTAGTAGGTCTTCTAGTATACGTAATTGAGCTTATATGTCCTCGTGGATTTGCATATAGCTGTTCACTAACAAAAATTCAATTTTATCCTACTGTATCATGTACACTTGTAACCAGCCTAGTATACTTACATATTTTGAGTACATCTATTCTGCACTATCTGGATGAAAGTGGCAAATAACTCTGTGATGTTGTGTAGGGTCCTTGCACTCAGCAGATATTTATTTTGTTTCGTTTTACGCAGTAATTCAGCACTGCCTAGCTTTGCTTTGTAGACTTTTTGTAACAATCTTAGACTCAGTCCTAGATTGATGTTTTGTCGAGTTATTTCTCTTGTCTTCTTATATTCATCACAATCCCGTCTACGTACTGTATGGTTACTAACTTTCCCTTTTTTCAGGCAATTTTTACATCTTTCCTCTCTATTCTTCTTCATGTATTTCTTAAAATTATATATTCTGGAATTTCCTCGTAGAATTTTCTTACGTGATGAAATCTTTGACACCTGAAGAAAATTCTGGGTTCTACATATTCTTGTTCAGTAAGCCATTATATCATTGTACTTCTTTCGATCATATTTCTGTTCATTATGGATTTTTTCCGTATACTTCTATAACCCAGTGCTGTTCTTTGTCTTGCTGTTCTTAATTTATTTCCTACTATCACATCCTCTCTGGACACATCACTACAATTAACATTTTGTTTTATCAAATTTGTTGAAAAATCACTTTCATCAATATTTCTGTTGACATCCTACACTCATTTTTGCTTTAGTACATCGTATTTCCCTTAATCGCACTTCTTCATCACCTTTCATAATACTTTTCAAGTTGTTTAATTCATTTTTATTTTCAAAAGTTATTACAAATTCATCGTTCTATGTGTCTCTTATCATTTCTATATTTATTTATTTCATGGGTATTGATTTGAACTTTTACCTTTTCTCACACATCTATTGTCTCCAATTTTTCTTTTTTGCCTAATATTATTGTATTTTTTGTTTTATTTTTCTTCTCTATCTGCTGAGGCCACTGAACTACTTCAACATAACTTTTCCCATGTTGTATAATTGTATTCTCAATTCGTGGCATGTCTTCTTGGTCTGCTATGGCGTTATGTTGCGACTTCCCTGTTAGGGTTTTCAGTTCTTTTATTTTCTCTTTCCACTCACTGAACAATTCTGCTGTCTAACCTGTCAACTATGTTATCCTCCATTTTCCTATCCTCCAATATTTTTAGAATTTCATATATTTCTTGTTCTTTATTCTCTCACTTGATGCTATTTATTCATCTCCTTTATGATCAACGTACCCATTCTGTCATTGATACCTTTAAAAATTCTTTCTTCCATTGAAAATTACGGCAATTACAATGGCTTTGCTTATTGAAATTGAGTGGATGCTATAGAAAAGTATCTACTGATGCATTAGAGGTGTTGTAAGGAATTTGGTCAATAGAGTGACAGGTTCAAAAAATTGCATTTCGGAAAAGACTGGAAGAAACTGGAGAAATAACACTCAATGGGAAGAAGGTAAACAAAGAAGATAAATTTGGAAGAAGAAAAATAACACAAGAATTAATAAACGGTAGGCAAATTCGATGGGAGAAGACATGTAAAGGTAGATTTACATATACATATATTCCTTAAGTGAAGAGAAACAAAAATGGTTCAAACCAAATAACATATTGATGGAGTTTCTCACAGGCCAAGGTAATTTTAACAAATATATACAAGAAGATCAGAAAGGATGTAGAGACGGATTGTATGTGAGGCAGGCGTGAAGAAGATGAAAACCATGTACTCTGGGAATGTGATTTTTATGGCGAGGAGAGAGCAAAATTTCTTTCAGATTAGACATTTAGACGTTTTTGATGGCAAGTACAAGGAAAAATTAATAGAAGATCGAGCTAAATTTAATTTATTTCTAGACTACGACACAAAAATTGGATTAATTCGGGATGCCATGAAGATTGAATAGAACAGGAGTGACACATCAATACGTAAGAAATGAGAGTTCAGAAAAAAAAAAATTCAAAAACAGACCCTGTAATGACGTGCCATGACAAAAACAGCCATGACAAATAGTTTCTGTAACTTGAACAGAAACATGGTTGAATGAAAATTTTTACAGAAGGAGGCATTTGTTTCTGATGTATTAATAATTACAAATGTCTATTCTAGACAGACCTCTTAAAGTACAAGCGTTAGATTAACAAGAAACATATTGTAATAAACAAAATCCTTTAAGATTAAATTTATAGGTTAACATGAATTAATAGGCTCCTACTAAAAAAATTGGCAATGAAGGATCAATAGAATTTGGCAGTATCCAGGACCAAACTGAAGGATATATAGAATTTGAAAATTGTCTTTGAACGACATAAACATGTGGCCTCGAATTCGTCCATGAATTTGGACGTATCCGGTATCCATAGGAAATTGACCTCATCCGGCTCGAAGGACCAAACTGTGCAAACAAATTTGTCCCGTAGAACAAATGAGTGCACGAAAAAATAGATAAAGCTCGAAGGACCGAAATATGTGCAGACAAATCTGGTCTTGTCTGCACATGGGATGATTGTAACAAAATGAAGAATGAAGATGGGATGATTGTAATAAAAATGAAGATTGAAGAAGGATGAGATGGAATTTAAATATTGATTGCTAACAAGAAATAAATAGTTTAATGAAACTTGCAATGAAAGCTATAAAGAATAATGATACAGTACTGGTTTCCAAGGGAGCTTGATGAGATGAGATGACCTTGGAAAGTCAGCTTAGGTGATGTTGAATGGTAGAGTTGGATCGGGGTGTTGATCCGAAATCCAAGGTTTGAAGACCGATGTCAGAGTGGACGAAAGTGCCTTCTCTCGCGTTGTAGCGAGGGGTTGAGCTCGAGAAAATGTCGGCTAGCATGCCGATCCACTGTGGAGGTAATGTGAGGCTCCACGATAGAAGTGATGAGATGAGATGTGTCCTCTGAGTGGCATGGCGCCAGATGAGTACATGAGAGCAAGTGATGTTGCTCATTACTGACTGCGAGAGAGAAAAGCTGTGTTCTCTGGCGAGCAGCAGGCGAGAGAGTGTGTCGCTAGCATGCCGACCCACCATGGAGGTGATGTGAAACGAAGTAGTGCTGACGAGAGAGTCGTGGCATGGCGCCAGAGAAGAGGCGAGTTATCGACATGATGTAGCTCGCCTGGATGATATGATGAGCGTGAGAGCAAGTGGTGTTGCTCGTTGATGACTGTGAGAGAGAGTGTCGGCTAACATGCCGACCCTCGATGGATGTGATGAAGTAGATGACCAGAGAGCGCCGGCTAGCATGCCGACCACCATGGCGGGTGTGTTATGAAGAAGGGGCTAGATTCTCGGTTGACTCCTCGCAAGAGAATGTGTGTCGGCTAGCGTGCCGACCCATCATGGAGGTGTTGGTATTCTCTGGTGAGCAGCAGGCGAGGAAGTGTCAGCTAGCATGCCGACCCTCGATGGAGATGATGATGTTCTTATCTCTCAAGTAGCAAGAGAGAGGGTGTGCAGGCTTGAGCAGCAGGCGAGAGTGTGTCCGTCCGACCGTCCTCGCGATAATATAACACCTGGCCAGGCTCGCTGTGCGAAGACTCGCTCCGCGAGTACGAATTGGCGCCAATCGCAAGGGCGGACGTCGTGACGGCTGGTCGATTCAGGCGGGGAGCACTGCCTCGTGGTGCTAAGAAGGGATGAATATGAGGTGTGGTTAACCAAAGCTCTAGTGATCGTGATATGACACAGCGCAGAGTTTCTGGTTGAGAATGCTTCACATATGTGACACCTCAAAAAGTGTCTGAACAGATGTCATGAAAACACAATAAATTGATCAGAAAATAACACCTAAATTACATTGAATTTTAACATTTGTATTCGCTACTGTTTTTGCGTCCCAATGAATTTTTGAGAATACCAGTGTGTTGATTTGTACTTTTTATTTACTTGGAAATGGCATTAACGATCACATTACTAAAAAGGAACTAATTTGCAAAAACCAAAAAATTGGGTTTATTGTGTTTTGAACGTGTACAAAACCGTAATCATTTCGATACTACATGGGCTAACCTATAAAACACAGTAGCCTCTGGCGAGATCACGACGAAATGTCAAGACCTCGATACTACTACATTTTATTGTTTACAAACGATAATGTCTAGTATGATCAAGCAGGTTGTGTGAAATCAAGGAGACTTTACACTCCTCGTATAGTCTCCCTGTGTGAAATGTTACGAACCATTTCAGTAAGATCGTTGCATGTTCGCAAGAGCACTAGTGCTTTCAGTCGTGAACTCAGCGTGAACTTTACGCTTGTAATCGTCTATCATTACTGTTAGGTGGCAGCACAAGTTCACATTGCATACTCCATGGAATAACCCCCACTCCTTACGAGGCATCCCCTCTTACCTCCACAACATTCTACGAGCCCATATAAGCTCATGCTTCGCTCTGCGAAATCGCTTAAATGTCATTGCTTAAATGCCATGCAGCTTAGTGCCGGGCAGCTTAGTGCCACATCATTCAGTTATTCGGCTTTGTGCCGGAAGTAGGCATCGCACACGGTCACATAAGCCATCGTAGGGGTACGCAGTGCATTTCACACATGCGGACGTACCACGCACACGGTCACATAGGCTGCCGTAGTGTGAACGCATTAACAATCAAATGGTTTAGTGTTAGGCAATTTAGTGCCAAGAATCCAGTTGAACTCCACAAGTGCGACATGTTGCGAGTTATGATTACGACAGTAGGCATCTCCGTGTTGTCATGTATCGGGGTCAACATTATGCTGTATTAAAGCATCAAAGTAACCTTTGGAAGCAGTTTAGTGCTTAATCAGCAACTTTCATCGGTGTGACTCGACACTGTGATACTAACAAGTGTATTATCATTACAGATTAGTTCCAGTTCCAGCACATCAGATGATATGTTCAACTCTGCTTGTCGACGAGAAGTGACTTCTAGAAGTCATCCGTTGGAAGCAACTATGAATCAATGAATCCTGTAACGACGGGGAAATCTCAAGACCATAACAAGCATGTAATATGGTCACCATCCAGTAGGGCCTGAGCTGCACTCTGGAAAACTTATATTTTGCAAGTAGATACCGAAAACTTGGTGATCTAGGAATCTAAATTCAACATGCATTTCAAATTTGCTATATCTTTTCATTAAGTAATTCTGTGTAAACTCGGGGATTTTTGTATAATAACTTCTGGGGGACAAAACTTCTAACTTTGAAAATAACCAATTAGTAAATCTGTTTATGTAATGTTTAATATGTGTATTAAAGAGTGTTTGTGTTAAAGAAACAGACTGGCCAGTTTGTAAAAGAATCTCCTGTAAAAAACATTTCAATGATTCCCATTAGTAGAATCCTCCTTCCTGTGTTACTAACATGAAATGTAGTGTCTGACGCGCGACAAAACTCAAGCATGTTTGCAGTGCAAGCGTCGTCGAATATCGCGCTTGTAGCGCTACAGTGTCGCTGTTGCTCACGTAGAACAGTCTCGTAACTACAAGCGTGTTTGAATCTTGTCGCTTGAAATTGTCGCTCGCGTTTGTCGTCTACGCAGGACACGGCCTACGCCCGTATAACTACGCCCCTGATGAAGATAACGTGCGTTATTGAAACGTTGGCGTAGTTCAATCAATAAATTGTCTGTTCGCAAGAACCTTACATAATAATGGGAAAGCTACCTTCCGGTGGTTCAACAGCCCATACATTCTAAAGGTATGATTATTATAAGACACCAATTTGCTGTTTTGTGGTACACATATTTTATGCTCTTTAAATAATCTTAACATTAATTTATTAATCTGGCTTTGAATCTGACTAGTTGGATCCTTGTCAATTAATTTAAAAATTTTATTATATAAGTGTAGGAGGCGCAGTTACTTACTCCTACATATACGCTCCATGAATTCAGAGAACGCATGTCAAAATCCGGCGTATCGCGTATGTTATGAACAAACGATACCGTCACCAAGAGTGATACGCTGTTGATTCTCAATTCATGCCAGCACGCTACCTGACTCACCGCGTGTCAGTGCGCTACCGCTCTCAGCTCATGTCAGTGCGCTACCAGACTCAGCTAGTATCAGTGTGCACTCAACTAGCGTCAGTGCGATATCACGTCTCCGCTCATAGTGATCAAGACTTTGCTACCGACGTCGTACTCGTCAGTTAACACTTCTAACAAACAGCAGTTCTCTTCAAGAAAGATCACGGACTTTTGCAATTCGCGTGCCCCCTGCTGTCATTGGGCATACTGTAACTATTTCTACTGACCTTTGTCATATTACGAAAATAAACCAGTCCTATTCACTTCTTGAAACTTCACAACCTTTTAGTATGTTTATTTGTGGAACGGGGATATATATTCTTTCTCTTCTTCTCTCTTCACCCCCCCCTCTAAATAAATATTACATAAGAGAATCTCACATTTTTTCATAGTAATCATCTTCATAAATAGAAACAGAGCAATTATACTATCACTTTGGATAATAAGAATGTCTGTGATTTGACAGGATGCTTGTGCGGCGATTGTGTGTATGTATAGCCCTAATGAAGACTCAATAAAAATCGAAATGTTGGTGATCTGATGGATGATGAATTTATGACCTAAACTGAAAAAATCATATCCTCATTCAAAAATGTGGTCAAGAATTTCTATTCTATCATTATACCACACAAAAAAGGAGAAACATAGTGTGACAAACTGCAGGTCTATATCACTTCTCATGGATATATTATCGCTTCTCCTCCTAACTGTGAATTATCTCGGATAGCCTTATCTGATGCGACCGATTTTTTATCCTTTAAGTTTCTTAGAAGTTATCTGATATGTAACCCGGTCAACGAAGAGGTCATAGAGGACAGGGAACATGGTGCAATTTTTTTTCTTTGGGAATGTGTTTGAGATAGGATACAAGTTGGGCAAAACAAATGGTGTTTTTTTCGTACATTAATGATTTTTGTTTGCGGATATCTCGAAAACCATATCATAGGCAAAAATGAATACAACTAATCTTATATAAAATTTCATAAGCTTTTATTTTTATATAGCTTTTTTCATAAGACCCACCGTTTTCGATATATTAGCAAAAGAACAATAAAGGACCTTAACACTCCTTTTCCTTGACTGCTAGAACTTTTTGGAATGTTCACCTCCTAAACCCCAAAAACTTTCTCGAAGAAAAAACTCACACCATATTCAATGCTCTACACGTTATTTTAGGATATTCGTTGGCTGAACTAATGGTCCGTTTTGACTCTAAAGGAATTATATTGTAAATTACATTCTATTGTTGTGACAGAGTTATCACTAAACACTGACGAGAAGTATTTATTGAATATATCGTTTTTATATTTAGGTTTGTATTCTTTTGAATTATTTTTAAGAACGGCACTTCATTTTCCCAAACGTTTCGGACATATCGGTAAAACCTGTTTGCCACCCTTTTCATTGCCTAAAATATCTCTAAGAAACTTTTTTCGAACGAAGATTTTCTCCTTATTTAATTCTTTAAACTTTTGAATTTATTTTGTAGTGTTACGTTTGCCTTGCGTTGCGCCCCAATCCTCCTAGCTTTGAGGTGATAAAAGTAAAATAATCACCTAAGTTTCATTACTTTTTTCCTTCTGTAGCTATTTACCAACTGAGGTATGATTTTTAAGTAACTGTTATTTGACAGTAAACTAAAGATTGACACCTAAGTAGAAGCTTCTTTTGTCTCATTAATCATGTTACGTCGAATGAAAATGGGAGACGGGACCGGGATTCGAACCCGGGACCTTGAGCTCTACGCGCTCATGCGCTTACCGACTGCGCCATCCCGTTCGCTTCTCGGGCCCGTCTACCATTCTCATTCAACTTGTGAAACCCAAAGACCTCTGAGGTGGTCTCGTAGAGACTAGATTCCTCATCTGAGGCGACTCCCTTAGGAAGTACTTGATTTGGGTATTATTTTCCATTTCTGGTTCACAAACATAGAAATCTCTTAGAGGTTCACCGTAATCTAAGAGATTTCTATTGTCTCATTAAATTAAAATGACCAGGATTTCTTACGATATATTAAAAACTTTATGCGACTCAAAACAAAGTTAACGACAACCGAAGTGCCATTAAATGGATACAGGATTAAAATTATTATTTTTAAATATTAAGAAAAATATTTCGCTAAAAACATTTGGTTTTGTTACTTTTCAAAAGGCTACCGTGAAATTGTTATATTTAGTTGTTTAAATAGCTGTTGTGATCTTATATTGATCTGCAACTCATATAACCTAAATGGCTCATTTGGTGATCATAAAAACCATAAACTTTTTAAATTCAAAATACCCTTTAATTTACAGTGCCCCCGAAGGTGTCTCAATGTGTACCCCCTAAGGATATGGTGGGTCAATAACAATTTTTAAAACAATATTTTTAAGATTTTTTCAAATTTAATGAAATTACTTCTTGGAATAGAATAAGGTATTATTACTGTTATTTATTTATTTTTGTGTGTACAAAGTTCACTGTTCAACATTTCTGCTCTACAGTTGATGTTAGAATTTGCAATGCAGATAGCATGCCGAAATGATTCAGTCAATGGACACCTCCAAGTAAAATTAAACCGAAAGAATTAAAATCTTGATTATGAGAAGGGTTTGAGTTTCTTATGAGTTGCTAATGTGGATGAGAAAGTTATATGGTTATCTATTTATAATGTGGGTAGGTAAATTTGGGGAAATTCCAAGCTTGAAGTGAAGGGCACCAGAGACGTGAGGAAGACCAGAGTAGAAATTGTTTGAGGAATTTATTATTGACTGTTCTTTTGTTGGAAATTGTAGTTCTTAATGAATGCACCTATTTTTTATGTACCATGGCGCGTAGAGAATCTTTCTTAGAAATTTATTCTAAAATATAAGGATTTTATTGATACGTGTTTCTGATGCTTAGTCCCAAATCGGACTTGCATAAAGTAATAATGGGAGAAATATACTTACATATTAAGTGGCGCATTCTAATTTTAGGGGTGTTTCTTTGTGGATGATGGGTTTTAGTTGATATAGTCCTTGAGGAGCTTTATTAAGTCTGCTTATGATATGAGGGATCCAATTTAATTTTGTGTCTAATAATACTCCAAGATATTTAATTGGCGTTTGTAGAGGGTCCATTGGAAATTCCCTGATTGAAGTGAGAGTGGAGGTAGGTAGGAGACTGGGAGTAGGGTGAATATTTTGGCTTGGGATTTGTTAGGGTTTAAAGTGATTTTTCAGTTGTTAGTCCAATCTTCTATGGCGTTCAATGAGGTTTGTATATACATTGCGAGAACATTTATATCCCTATGCGCTGAGAATATTAATGTATCATCCGCAAAAGTCGCAATATTAGTTTTATTTGGGATGGGAATATTGCCCACAAAAATGTTAAAGAGGTTTGGAGAAAGTGGAGATCCTTGAGGGCGCCTGTTAAGATTTGGCGGGTATTCGATATTAAGTCCCGTATTTTAACGGAGCGATGTTTTGGCAAAGTATTAATGATATCAAAGAGGTATTTTGGAGAGCCAATCTGTCAAAGTTTTTAAAGAAGTCCGTTGTGCCAGACCACGTCAAAGGTTTGTGCAAAGTTCAAGAACACGGCAAGGCTGTATTTTTTATTTTGGAAAGATTTATATTCATATTCAGTTAGCCGCAGTATTTGGTGTGCGGATGAATGCTTTGGTGAAAATCCGAATTGATGAGATGGAATTGTTTTGGTTTTGAAAAGATGGTTATTAAGACGTTTTAGAATTATTTTGTCTGCGATCTTGGCGAGAATGGGAAGAAAATTAATAGGTCTGGAACTATCTGGACTGGTAGGCTTTTTGTTTGGTTGAGTATTGAACGATTAGTGCATGTTTCTAGCTGAGTGGATATATATATATATATATGGTTAAACGCGCTATAGCTTTGCGTGATAGATGTTTTAGTATCTGCGGTGTGATATCATGACCAGAAGATTTTTTATTTGGTAGAGATTTTATAAGATACTTCCGCGGGAGATACGTACTTCATTGGTCTAGAGACATCAAAATTTGGTTTGTTTACATAACTTTTTGCCAGGAGTGAAGTCTGCATCCTGAATGAGATTTGGAGAGAAAGTGGATTCAAAGTAGTTTGCGAGGACTTCCGCTTTCTGTTTACTGCTGTAGACTACGTTGTCTTTGTTCTTAATAGGGTGTTGTTTAGCTTTTTATTCGTTTGGTGAGCAACTCCTTACCATATAGAATTGTATTTAGGAGAAAGTGATTCTGTACACTTTCCTAATTATTTAGATTGTTTTCTTGAATTTCAATTTTTACCTCACTAGATAGTGAATTTAATTTTGATTTTAAATCTGTTTCTGAATCGAGCCCACAGTCGCCTTATTTTATTTTTCGCTTTTATCAAATTGGTTATTTCTTGAGGAAGTTTGGGGTATAAATATTTAGTAACCAAAGGCTGAGTGTCAACTAACCTACTTTTAGTCGCAGTGATTAGTAATTCAGAGAATTGAAAAGCAGTTGTTGCGTAGGGGGAAAGTCTGGTTGCATTAGCGACCCAAGCTTTCTCTTCCACAAAATAAATAATAATGCTTGTAACTTAGATTTTCTAAGCGTAACGATTTATTTAACGTGATTGGTAAAGTTGACACCGTATGACGTACGGTGTCATTAATGTGCCGCTTGGGCGAGATCTCTCACATATACACTTCAGGTATGGGCAGCAACGGGTTGTTCTGCCTTCCGGGAGTGTAGCGTCCGCTGTGTCGATCTGCTAGGCTCGACGTCGGGACTTGAAGAATCTCTGGTTCAGTGCTGATGGGGCCTGGAGATGTGTTCCATTGGTATGGAATCTCCGGATTTCCGTGTAGTTGAAACCAGCGTAGAATCGTGGAATACGTAATTAGGAGATCGGCTGCCAGGATATATACGAGGTTCAAGGTTAGAACGTAGTCTCGACTAAGTTTTATTCGTAGCGGCTCAGTGAGCGATGTGTACTCCACTAGGCATACAGCGATTGTGGTTATTATGTTGCCAGGGTCTCGGGTTCAGGCTGAGGACATCTGACAATCTAAGTCATATTAAACTTGATACGTTTAGTATGGACGGGTCTTGCAGAGGTCGTTATAAAGTGGTTATTTATGTACTGCTTAGCTGCGCAGTTCTTGGCATAGAATCCATTTACTAAAACATTTATGTTTGCATAGATTGCATAGAGCACTTATGTTTGTTTACGGTTCCTTGTGTAGGATTTGCGGGCCTTGGAATTCGTTATCCATGTCCTTAATGCAGAAGGCTGTGTTTAGTATGTAAACACGTATGGCGAATTATTTACTATTCGTGTGGAGCCTTTTGTGGTTCATTGGAACACCATAGAGTGGCGTTCCTGTAATCATCAACTACTAGGTTGATGGGGCGTGGGCATTATGAAGAGCGTATGTATGGCGTGCATCGTATGATATGTGGCTCCCACACAGTTGCATCTATTTCCGCAGCTGTTTTTAGAGTCTTCAAATTGATCAGATTTTCATCCACAATATTTTGGAGCTGAAAGGATGTTACAACCGGGTTATGGCCTGAGTCAAGTTCCGAGCAGGAGTATGACAAAATTTCAAAAGGTGCATCAGTTAATGTTATATCCAGGATATCTGGTTTAAAGAAAGTTGCCAGCTCTGTTTCGTACTTTACAACCCCAAGCACTGTGTTTCGAGCTTAGGTCACCTAGTACTAATGTTGTGCAGTTTTGTCGGTAAAAATATTTCTTTTTCGGTAAAGATCAGCTAATTTGCAAGAGGAGATTGGTTTATTAGGTGATTTGTAAGCTGCAACTATTATTAATTCGGGGTTTTCAACAGATGGGATCGCGATGCCTATGGTTTCAAGATTGGGTATTTCGGATAGTGGCGTCAGCTCATGTTTTATGTTTTTATTAATGAGAAGTTTTGTCCCCATATTCGATAAGGAATATAGTTGCTGATGCAAAATCTTTGAGATGGAATAAGATATGATTTCGTGATACATGCTATGGAAATTTGATGGCATGAAATGTAATAATTCGGATTTTTAGATTATATTCCGTTGCTATTCCAATTTACAATATTGAGTTAAGGTGATGTTCTTGCACCATTTATGTTTTCAGACAGTATTGACAAGAGTAGTTGAATCTGATTTGAAATCAATGGGACAAGATAAAGCAAAAATTGTTGTATAATGTTTGATATTGTATTTGTTAGTGAGTCACTGATCTGGGAGAGATTTTGGTTAACTGATGAGGAAGATACTGAAGGATTTTGATTTTGGGAATTTGAATGATTTCAATTGAGTTTTGTAATTGTATGTGCTGGAGATGGGTGGCAGGTGTGAGGTGTTTGAAGCGACAGTAGAATCATACGACAGATTTGGGGTGCTCCTTTGGGATAAGTTGCCCAGGGATGGGAAGTGGTCATTGGTGAGCGTATATGTACTTGGTTCAGGATTAGGAAGTTATTTTTATCTAATCTATATTTAAGATTATGACTAACTCTTTCGTAATATTCCCATTGGGAGTTCCTCGTGTGCTGGGTGGTTGCCGTTGCAATTAGCACATTTGGACACACACTGGCGAAGCATTACACTGGTTTGTGGGGTGGTTAAGAGAACGTTTTTCACATTTGAAGGTGCGTTTACAGTGGTTTTTAGTATGTCCAAAATCTTGGCAGAGACTGCATTGGACAGGACCAGGAAGATATGTTCTTTTCACTCTAATAACTGAATGACAAATCACTTTAAGTTTTAAAATGTTATCTATTTCACTGGTCATGGAGTTCGACTGACGCTATTGGAATTGGGAGGTTGTTTTTGTGCAACCGAGTCACTTTAGTTACAGCAAAAGTTTTGTTGAGTTCTTCTATTATTTCTTCTTCCGTTATTGAGGTGTATATATAACGAATAATGGCCGATGCTTTTTTTTGCTGCTGGGTCGGTATAGGTACACTATTTGCATCGAAATAGTTTACAGCTTTTCTGAAATCATCTATGTTAGTGAAGTTTATCTTTATTTTGTCTTTCAATTGTGTTGAATAGTTTTTGATATTTAAGTTCAATAGGCATGAGCGAAGGGCATCAAAATTGTTCACTTCAAACACGAAGATAGGAGGAATAATAGCTTTAACATTGCTCACTTCATGTTGGGAATTATTTTTAACGTACAGAATCTGTTCTTAGGAACAACATTATAAATAGTGTTTGTTGGACATTTTTTCGAAGGTTGTACAAATAGAGAAATTGGATTTAGTTTTTCTTTTTAAGGAATTATTGGAGGGCAGTTGAGATTGTGTATTACTCTACTGCGACATAAATACCTTGTCTACGTTGTTTGAAGTACCTCCTTGTTGCAGGGCTGCTTGTCCAGCAAGGTCAAAGTAGGTTTTGGCGATCATTGTTGGGTCTTCATTGTTAATTTTTTTTTTTTTTATGTGGGGCTTTACGGCTCATGTCGACATCAAAGGTCATTGGAGCCCGAAAAACTTGTAGAGGTAGGGAAAATGCAGTTACGCACTAAGGAGAGCCAACATGACTCCCCCCGTGTGTGGGACTCGTCGAATGATTCAACCCTACCCACTAAAAACCCTCCTGATTTACAATAGATCCAAAAATAAATCTAAAAATAAGAATTCATTGTTAAGTTGATGAAGGTTTCCATCAGTGTTGATAATCATAATTTCCATTAGTTTCGGCACTCCAGTTATTTTGTTGCTGTATTTCTTGATGCACTAAATGCTGTGGTTGATTACGTAGCACTAATAAATCAGCACTTGATTCGAGCGTGAAATCCTTATTTAGAATATTAACTGCTTGAATGATCTGCCCTCCGGGGCAATCATGTTCGGTCTGAATGGGGCAGTCAGGTTCGGTCATGATAGCACTCCGGTTTAAGCCGTGTCCTGCGTGGACGACAAACGCGAGCGACAAGATTCAAACACGCTTGTAGTTACGAGACTGTTCTACGTGAGCGACAGCGACACTGTAGCACTACAAGCGTGATATTCGACGACGCATAAACTTCATACATGCTTGAGTTTTGTCGCGCGTCAGATGCTACATTTCACACAGGGAGACAATACAAGGAGTGTAAAGTCTCCTTGATTTCACACAACCTACTTGATCATACTAGACATTATCGTTTGTAAACAATAAAATGTAGTAGTGTCAAGTAGGTCTTGACATTTCATCGTGATCTCGCCAGAGGCTACTGTGTTTTATAGGTTAGCCCATGTAGTATCGAAATGATTACGGTTTTGTACACGTTCAAAACACAATAAACCCAATTTTTTGGTTTTTGCAAATTAGTTCCTTTTTAGTAATGTGATCGTTAATGCCATTTCCAAGTAAATAAAAAGTACAAATCAACACACTGGTATTCTCAAAAATTCATTGGGACGCAAAACCAGTAGCGAATACAAATGTTAAAATTCAATATAATTTAGGTGTTATTTCATGATCAATTTATTGTGTATTTTCATGACATCTTTGCCTTAGAACCACGCATTTCGCTATAAATCCGTCTTGTCACATATAATCGCGTATTGTTTGCGGTGTGGCTCCATCTTGCGTAAAGAACCGACCGATCGCCTGCGCGCCCACGCAGGACATTCAACCCTGGCGACGCGACGCTACACTTCTGTCACTTGAAGTTGTCGCTCGCGTTTGTCGCTCACGCAGGACACGGCCTTAAGGGTCTCCCAGAGTCAGCTCGATTCGCGTTCAGTCGTTTGAAGTAGTTCCAAGTTGTGTCACAAGTAGCGCTCTATTCATAAAATCTCCACCGTCGCCGCCTCTGACTAGAATTACGAAGACATGAACGGGACACGATGGAATAACACAACGGCAGGGAAGCGACCTCCCCCATTGTCAGACGCAGGTACTTTGTTGTTTTTATTATGTTCTATTAATTATCAATATTTTGTGAAGAATATTAGAATGAAGAAATATTTTCCGGAAAAGCAATGATGATAAAACTCTAAGTGAATTACAATACTTTCATTTTTATAACAATTACAGTATATAATACGATTATTCAAATATTGAGAAATGGCAAATAGGATAATTGCTCTAATTTACATTTTCAATTGTCAGTTCAAGGTATTTGCGTTACTTACCGATGACGTACATCCTACAAGAAATATTTATATAAACAGTTTTACGAAAAAAACCGGATTTATTGGCATATTACACTGGTCAACAAAATAAACTCTTTCTTATTATAAATAAAACACATTTTCCTAGGTCAATTTTTTACGCTGATTCCAAATCTGTACTTAGTTTTCTTACAGCACGTATGGTTTATGAGATAATCACAATTATTTTGGTTTCTCAGCTTTTATGTTTATTTAAGATATTTACAGAGAACAGAGGCGTACCAAAGTTCATCTATATTATTGTTTAGCTTATACACCACAAATATTTGTCATCAGTTTATTAAGCGCTTGTATGTTGAACCAAAATTTTAAATCAAAATCGTTGTGAATACGATTTTCTTTTGTGCAATTTATCTGGTTCGTCGCGATATAACATCGGTCATCATGCTTTCATTCCAAAAACCTTGGTAGCGTTTTTCAATTACTTGAATGTCTTGGTGAAATCGTTCACCCTGCTCATCACTCACAGTTCCAAGATTTTCAGAAAAAAAATCGAGATGCGAATGTTAAAAATGCAATTTCAAAGACATAGGACATCCCATCTTCTGAAAGGCATCAAGCAACTTTTGAATGCCAGCTTTATAGGTGGGAGATTTGTGATTGTCCAGAAAGTTCTGACAAGTCCATGTGAAAGCCTGCCAAGCTTCTGTTTCTTCAACATTGAGAGAATCTAAGAAGTTTGTGTCTTGCAATACTTCACGAATTTGTGGCCCAACAAAGACTCCCTTCTTCAATTTTGCAGCGCTGATCTTTGGAAATTTATTTACTAGATACTGAAATCCTGCAGTATTAACCTTTCCCATGGCTTTCAGAAAATTCTTCATTAAGCCAAGCTTAATATGGAGAGGTGGTAAGAGAATTTTCTGAGCATCGACTAAAGGAATATATTGGACACTGTTCCTTCCTGGATTATACTCATCCCTTTGATGCCAATCACGTTTGACATTAATTTCTTAGCATTCCAATCACTTTTACATCACCACAGATATTCCACTGATGAGTTTTGTAATCGATTGCTTCAAGCAATATTTTCATGTTGTCATGCGTTTCACTTAAATGAATGGAATGAACAATTGGTATGCAAGGCTTTTGATTACCATTATGCAATAGCACAGCTTTCAAACTTCGCCATTCAGATGCTATGTGGGACTGCAATAGCGTTTCAAAAAGTCCGTTGATATCATTGCAATAACACAATGGGACATCAACGACAAAAAGGTTGGATAAGTCAAGATTACGTTTTCGATAGTGGCACACTTTTGCGCCTGCTCCAAGCAGGTTTATCTGCTTGAGCCTAGATGCCAAAAGCTCTGCTTTTTCTTTTGACAATGATAAGTCTCTAATCAAATCATCAACAAAATTTGTCAAACATCATCATTTGTAACAAAATATCAAATATTGTGAAACATATATAATTCATCTCATCACAAAAACTAGACGTGCTACAGAAAAACTGAAAACATATTTGAAATCAGCGTTAAAGAATCTACCTAGTCCACCTATAATCATGTCTGATGAAAAAAGCTTGTTGACCAGTGTAATTTCTAATTACGTCGTAACTGTAGCAACATTGATAACAATATTATGTAAGAAATTAATTGTTTTATTTCCTTTTTCATTAGGCATCTTGTCATTACTTCAGTCAATGACATCATAAAGTTTACATAAAATAACTAATTTCGGAGGAAAAAAAATATTAACAACAACTTATATCTGTGGCATAATTTGTGGGTCGCATTTGAGGAACCCCTCAATATTTGACCAAATTCATGGTACATTTTCAATTCGATTTTTTTACTTTCTCATATGTAGTAGTATATATACAGTTTTGCAATTGTGATAAAATTCGAAAACTAGATTTCGACGGAATTATCTGTTTTGGTTACCCCTGATTCCGAAAAAGTGGTTTTTGGCATAACGTCTGTCCGTCCGCCCGTAGCGATTCTGAGTAGATGGATGAATCAATTTAATTCGCATTTCTTATTTACGGTACAACATACTTGTTGACGACGCACGGGGTTTTGTTTTTACTTTGAAACAAAGGGTACCTCACATGAAGGGCAACGTACTCTTTCGAATGTTTCTAAAAATAAAAAAAACTGTAAATATTATTTTGCATTAAAATATAATGGACGTTTTGAGTGTTTTTGAGGTGCTTTGCTTAAACTAAAAGAACTATAGGTGTCAACTTCTCCGCTTTTCTTTCGAACCCCCCTCCCCCGAGTAGAGCTCTCGTATCACAGGTATCCTTCTGAGAAATGAGGGAGATACACGCACTTGCGAGATTGCCAAATGTTGATTGAATCAGGAGGAAAGGACGGACGGGAGCGATCGTATCAAATCTGACCGTGGTTATTTTCATACACTGTTATTAAAACTTATGTTTTAATTTTATCTGTATGAAGATGTCACGAATAATTTTTCAACTAACCATTTAATCAAATAAACGCTGTTCATCTCGTCGCGGAAATTGTGTTGAAACACAGAACCCCTTCGATTAATCCGGCGTGCGTAATAAGTCGTTCTCCAGGACTGTCGAATTTACTACAATCACGTTCTTCAGCACTCTGTTGGCATTTTATCTCAGAATAGTGAGGATGATACCATGTTTGTTCAAAGAAGGTACTTCGTTCTTTAGGGTATAAAATTCCTTATTCTAAAAATATACCGGTTCATGTCACTTGCAATAATTAGCGGTGCTCTGGGTATTTCTTTCCCTGGAGTAGATAATTTTTCTACTAACACTTTTGCCCCTTTCTTCTGACCTTTTTAATAAATGATTCCAACCTGCCTACAATATACAAAACAAATTTATTTCATTAATTTATGAAAATGCGGTATAATGACTAAAGCAAAACTACCGCCGGACCTTAGAGAAACTTTACTGTTTTTTGTATTATAAAACCATACACCTTACGAATGAAACTTGTACTAACACAAGGTGTGAAGAGAACTCAAGAACAGAGCGATCTGCACATTACATCAGTCAGAGAGCGACGAGAATAAGGCTAAATCGTCTCTCTCTCTCTTTCAGAACTAATTCGAAATCAATAGCTAGTATAGTTTTGGAGCTATGCAACTTAGAAAAAAGGTGACCCACTGTTGCCACGACGACCATACCAATTCCAAATTCGGCGAAATACCAATTCAAAATTAAAATAAAATTTTTAAAAAATGTAAGGAATCGTGGGACAGAATAACGAAGCAGGTGGTAATATATTTTTATTTTCGCACTAAATACACAGTAGTTATACAGACAGTATTATTCATACTGTAAAATAACTTAAACATTCATTTTTTTATTAAAACTTCTGACACTCTTAGCAGACACCATTTGCTCTTCAGTAAAACGGTTGTATACAATTTATGGGACCATATTACAGATAAACGTAATTCAATAGTCAGTTTGTAACATGATGTAGCCTTAAAAACTACTCTAAAATAAGGTATTTCATAGGCTCCTTTAATATTGGCTGTAGTACTAGTTCACGTCCTGTGATGGAAATTGTATCCAACAAGATGGCCGAAACCTTATAGATACTTTCAAAATTAAAGCAGATCTCTCAGTAATGTATTCAGCCTTCAAATTATTCTGCAAACTAAGTCTGCAAGTTTGATTTTATTGAATAACCTAGAAATGGTATAAAAACAATCATTGACAAAAAAAGTTAAAAACTGGGTATTGGTTGGTTTCCTGAAAGGTTCCTTTGTGTTACTGTAGATTGGGCTATAATGGTTTGAGAAATTCAAATAAAAAATGAAGTAACTTTTGGGAAACGGAGCCAGTAAACAGAAAGGATATTAAGCAGTTTTAAAATGGAAAACTCGTCAGATGTTCAACTGAAGTCTAGATGTTCAATATATATATAGATGTGTGTGTGTGTGTCAAGGTTATAATTGACAAGGTAGAAATCAGGTATTGTGGGCAGTGTCTAGGTAATGTGAACAATGTCTGAAAGCAGCACACAGCTGGAAATAATATTTTATTATCAACATTACATATGCATCGTCAACATTATTAGGTATTATGTAATCTCATCACCGCCCCCCCCTTTCAACGACAAGTAATTGAGAAACTTCAAAGTTTATTCCAGACAAAGCATGACATGAAATGGCAACGTGCAAGACAAAGGAAATCAAACTGCGCCCTGCGGCCGTAAGTCGACACTTTTCCTGCACGAGGGTCGCTTTTTCGACTATCTTACCTTGAAGTTCACACACCCAGGCTCGGGGTCTGCCTGGGCTTACGGATGTGCAAATGAAATAACTCGGACGAAAGCACACGAGTCTGCAGGTACCACTGCGTAACAAAGCGGGAACCAGCCCCCATGAAAGTCTGTCACATGTGCTCAACGACAGTCTGCAAAGCGGAATACAAAGAAACTTACTGCATAACAAGATCGTGAAGATATTACTACAGACGGTGTTGCAACACGGTTTCACTAATTTGGGTGAATCAAGGGCATTTGGAAGGGAAGGACTCTAACCCATCTTAGACGTGACCTGTCCCACTACAGCAAACAAGACAACACTTCAATAGAGCAGACGGCGCGAGGATAAATATGAACAGCTTCGTCCCCTCTTCTTTGTCAGCGGCTATTCCGATGTACAAATAACTGCATTCGCTGTGGACTCCCTAGCAGAGGTTGACCCTCAAAATGACAAAATCCTTAATCTCATCTCTCCTTCCAAGTCCACAACCCAAGGATCTAACCGATGCTATTGTGGCTGAGGTTCTGAGGGGCTCCAGATCCATCTACCACGAGCACACTGGACTTGAGCAGCTCGTGGTCCCAGACCACAGCCGCTCGGCTTCCCCTTCCATATACCCAGCAGTACAACACATGGGTCACATAAACACCTCTCCTTTGTCACACCCCACAGCCTTAAAACACACCGAAGCTTAAATATGCTGGGACAAGCTTCATAATATAAAAATGTTAAAAACCCGGGTCTCAGTAGGTTTAGGTATACTACAGGAAACAACATCTCTGTAATATTAATTTCCCCAAATATCTTTATATATTCATTAAATATTGTACAAGAATTTGTGTAAGAATTCTTTAGTTTTCGGCAAAATATTTATTCAATACATCTGTTCCATTGCTTAAAATGAAGATCTTTGCTCTATTCTCTTGACGTACTTTATTTTGTTCCAGGATCATTCACATAGCAACATAAACGTATGTTTTATACGTTTGGCTTTGGATAAGATGGTGATTTGGTTTACTTCTCTTAAGTGTTTTTTTCGTACAATTTTCTAATTTCCAAAAATGTTCCATGAAAATTTTGTTTGTTATTAATTTTTTTCTTTCCAATTTTTGTTTGCAGTGTTATCAACAATATAACATTTACGAAATACATGTGGAGAAACATGGTGTCATTCGAGGTATTCTTTGAACAAGAAATTCAAGAAAGTAGAGACATACAACTACAATCATGCTGTGCAGAGCTTCAGATGAGTCTACAGAGCAGGTCTTCAATACATGTACTTGTACTTGCTTATCTTATCATTTTTGATAGCCTCCATACGGTTTTTCACAATAAATTTATTATTATTATTTTAACAAGACACATTTTACAAAATGAGCTTTTTTTAAAAAAGAAATGTATTATATAATAGTGGAGTGATTTTTAAATACTCCTGTACTGTTGTTTCATGTATTTTTGAGCGAGTTCAGTAAATGAACATTTACTTTGAGTTGAATATCGTCATGAAATTCATATGAAATTGAAGATACAGTTCACATTGCGATATTTCAATGCAAGACGTTAATCATTTGGTGATTTGTTTATTGCTTACGTGAACAAAGGAAATAATTAACAAACTTAAATAGTGATTGTCTTTTTTGGTTAGCCTGGGATGAAAAATTAAATTTGAATGTCTTATGTTATCTTGCAGTTGTGATTTGTTCTTTTTTGGTTTGGGGCTTTAGGGCTCGTCAACATCGAGGTCATTAGAGTCCATGCAAGTAGGGAAAAATGCAGTTTCGCACCATAGAGAAAAGCCGTAATGACTCTTCCCCGTGTGTGGGACTCGCCGAATATCTCGACCATACCTACTAAAAAACACTCCTGAATTCAACAAATATCTAAATACAAAGATGAAAGAAAAGAAAACAATACCAACACATTATATCACAAAAAAGGAAAACAATTTTTAAATATTATATTTTCGAATTACAGAAACGAACGATGAAAACAAAGAAGACAGTAAAGATGAAAAGGGAATGCAAATTTTAAACCCTCCCGAGAACTTGTGGGAGGAGCCCCGATCTACTCATAAAATTCAATAGTTTATTAACATTAACTGTTTCATTTCCGAGAATTGTTGGTAAATCTGCAGTCAGACTAATTAGTCTCCGTATATTTGAGTATCTTCTGCAATCAGTTAGTAGGTGACGCACTGTCAGAGAACAGCTACACTCCTCACAAACGGGTTCATCATCAAGTAGTAAGAGATACCTATGAGTGAGAGGACAATGTCCTATGCGCAGGCGGGTCAGCAAGACCTCGTCGCGGCGGGCTGGCCTACAGGAACTGCTCCATGACTTAACAGAAGATTTGATAAGTCGGAGGTTATTCCTTTCAACAGCTAACCACTCATTGCTCCATTCACTAAGAAACCTCAACTTGATAGAATTTATGAGATCTCGTTTTGGAATCGTGGAGAAATCCACGCGAGTCTTAAGGCATGCCGACTTTGCGGAAACGTCTGCTTCCTCATTTCCTCTGATTCCCACGTGTCCGAGAATCCAGCAAAACATTATGTTCTTTCCATAACCTTGCAGTGAGAGAAGCACTTCCTGGATGTTCTGGATCAACTTATCAGCTGGATACATATTCTGGATTGCTTGAAGGGCACTCAGCGAATCAGAACAAATCAGGAAATGTGATCCGCGGGAGCACTTTGTTGATCGCAATGCTCTCAATATGGCGTAGCACTCAGCGGTGTAAACGCTGCATAGGTCGCCTAGACGGTAGCCACAAGTCTAACGGGGAAATACCACGGAGCAGCCGACACTATCAGCCTGCTTCGACCCGTCGGTAAACACAGGGATACGGACCCGGTGTTTGTAGAGGATTAGCTGAAAGTATACCCTCAACATCGGAGCTGGAGTGTTCTTCTTGTCATGATGCAGAAGATCGAAAATAATCTTCGGCTTGTGCAAAGCCCAAGGGGGAGACTTACTAAAACCTTGATGTAAGACATTAGGTGTGCGTATATTTAAGGTTTCCAAAATTTGTTTGGAGCGATATCCAAAAGGTTTGGTTGCTCTCAGTCTGTTGTTGTAGAAACGGATATAAGAAGAGGATGGATGAAAAACCACGTTATGCACCAGATTGTCGGGTAAAGTTTGCACGTGACAAAAGTGTCGTAGCATGAGGATTTTCCGCCGGAGGTAAAGAGATGGCTCGCCACTCTCGGCATACAAACTCGGAATGGGACTAGTGCGGTATGCGCTCGTTACTAGTCGAATTCCTGCATGGTGGACACTATCCAACTTCTTTAAATAGCTTGCACGAGCAGAGCTATATACAACGCAGCCATAATCGAGCCGAGATCTTATGAATGCTCGATAAAACTGGTGCAGGGAGCAGCGATCAGCGCCCCATTCCCTGACTGCAGTCTGTCGTGCGCCAGCGGAACGGAGAAATTCTGCTGGAGGCACGTACAGACAAGCAAATTGATTCTGGAAGATATTTGAATGAAATTGCTGGACTAAAGATAAAGGTAGCAACTCACCCCAGCTTGAACTTGAGCAAAGGAGTGGTTAACCACGATGATTTTGTACAAGAATCTGATGACCTTAAAGAATTTTTTCAGCCGGAAGGTGTCGTTAATATTCACAGTCACGAGGAAGGTGCAGGGGAAGCTCGTCCCCTCTTCCACCTTGATTCTCACCTTTGATCGGCCCTCTCTGCCACAGAGTATTTCCTGTGGGTTCTACACCCTGCGTGGTCGCTAATACGTGCCGAGTCCTCTGCGCTGCTTTAAGTGGCAGAGATTCGGTCTCTCATTGGGCCGCTGAAAGTCATCTAACGAAATATGCGTTATTTGTGGTAAACCGTCGCACGAGTCTCCGTGTTCTTCGCCTCCATGCTGTGTGAATTGTCAGGAAGACCATCCTTCCAATTCAAATACATGCCTTAAAAATATGATGGAGAGGGACATCCAGAGAATCCGCGATAAGGTGTCTTTTCCCGAGGCCAGGCGTCAATATCTGATTAAGAATCCGGTCGCAATAACAAAATCTTTTGCAACAGCGGTCAGCGCGAAGAAACCATCTACAGCTTCCTTTAGCTGTCCGGTGGATTTCGAAGATATCCAGAAACCACCGGTGTGCAACTCTGGAACTCAGGCCAATTTTGACGACTCTTCCGCCTTGAAAGTGGAGTTCCTGGAGTGTAAGATAATTATACCTACAAAGTATAAGCTTACACAGCTTACATCTGTGTCTCCCTCTACATCAGTATCTACTTCCGTTTCGACTTCCACGACCACCGAGAAACCGCAGTCTGCTGTTAATCGATCCCCCCGACGTCCATATCGGGGTCGTTCTCGGCAGAGACCTTCCAACAAGAAAACGTCCTAGAATTCTAGCAGTAATAACGGCGACTCTCCTGGGGAGGAGACCACAGCAGGATCTGACTTTAAAGTCATCAAAAAAAAAAAGAATTCCAGACATTTACCCTTCTTTACTGGAATTTGAATGGCACTCATGTCCGTTTAGATGACCTAAAGTTCTTACTGTCTCGTCGTTCTCCTTAAATCGTGTCTAAAAGAAACCAGTTCTTACCCAAACACTCTTTATTCTCTCGTGGCTATACCTGTCATAGAGTGGACTTAGAAAACGACCTACGAGCACACGGTCGAGTCGTGTCTATAACAAGCGTCTTTCAGACCGTATGTATAAGGGTGAGCCTACCATCACTTACATTAACGGTTTGTAATATCTACATACTACTGGGTAGTCATTCACGAAAAAAGATCTTTCCGGTCTGATACACCAGTTGCCTTCCCCATTTCTTATCGTCGGGATTTCAATTCCCATAATTCGATGTGGGGTTCCTCACACAACTGCCCAAAGGGTGATATCATTGAAAAACTGTTAGATAGCCGATATTTAGCGCTCCTTAACACGAGCCATTTCACCCACTTCTGTACAGTGTCGTGACGCCACCTCGAGTACGCACAACTAAGCATGTCAGAATGACGTCAGACGCGCTAACAGGCGAGACTGGGAAACGAGGTCGTGACGTCAGGCTATAAACCGTATATATATAGTAGATCAGAAGATCGACTCTCGCTTCTCTTCTCTCTGCTTGAGAGAGTCGTCATTGGAGAAGACCAGTTCTTGCTGTGGAAGATGCTACCTCTCAGCGTCGCCCCAGGAAGCTGCCTCTCCCTCTAGCCTACTAGCCGGATCGAACCCGGGACTACCAGCCTCAACTCTGACCGAGCTGCTCACTGGCACTCACCCGAACTACGATAGCCTGACAGACATGACCTCGCCAACCCCTCTACGGGCCTGCACATCATCAACCGTCTCTGTGAGTATTAAACCCTTTTCAACGCACTATGAGTTTCTCTGGAGTAACCCATAGTGCGACCTCTTCCCCTTTTGCCGTGTCCAACCTCGCATCTCAGCTCGGCCAACCACGGAGTTGCGAGCAAGCTCACGACAACAGCTTCCCGATCTTTCTCAGTGCTGGTTTTAGCCATCTGCAGTTCCTCTCTTAGACTGGACAGTTCTTGACTATCTGTATGGGAGTGACCACTACCCAATTCTTATACATTTCAACATCTTTTGCTCCTCTGTATCACGCCCCTCTCAGTGGGTTGTGAAAAAAGCAGACTGGGATATGTTTAAACGCAACATCAACTTTTGCGATGAGCCTTTTGCCAATGTGGATGCTATGTGCACCCCACTTCACCAACGCGGTTTTAAAAGCCGCTGAAGTTGCCATCCCAAAATCATCACATAATACCAGACATTGCCCTGTTCCATGGTGGAATTCGGATTGCGCAAAGGCGGTCAGCGGTAGAAAGAAAGCTTTAGCGCGACTTAACTTTAGCCTGACGTCACGACCTCGTATCCCAGTGTTGATAATCTCATTGAGTTTAAAAGGTGCAGAGCCAGAGCAAAACGAACTCTTCGAGAAAGTAAGTCGTCCTCTAGGAAGGCTTACATTTCATCTCTTACGAGCCGTACTCCATCATCAGTCATATGGCAGAAAGTTCCGAAGATTCAAGGTATGTGGTCTTCATTTTCCATCTCTGGTCTCAATATCAATGGACGGGTCGAAACTTCACCCGAAGTCGTCGTTGAGGAACTTGCATCGTATTACGAAAGTCTTTAACTCCTCCGGTTTTTCTCGAACTTTTCTTCAACAGAAACTCGCGCGGAAAAGTGTTGCTTGGATTTATCCAGCTGCAGAGACGAGGAACATAACATTCATTTCTCTATGACGGAGCTGACCTGTCCTTGAGTCTTCGAAAGATACAGCCCCCGGTCCCGATCAAATACATAATGCGATGCTAAAACGTCTTCCAGATTGGTATAAAATTCCTTCTGAAGTTATATAACTCAATTTTCCATGCTCAATAGCGCGAGGCCATAATTATTCCACTTCGGAAGGAGGGAAAAGATCGTTCGAATCCGTAACACTTTCGACCGATTTCTCTGACAAGCTGCGTTTGCAAATTGTTAGAAAGAATGATAAATCGTCGCCTTGTTTGGTCTCTGGAAACGCGAAACCTTCTTACCACTATCCAATGTGGTTTCAGAAAACAGCGGTCAACGCTAGTTTACCTTGTCATCTACCATCTCATCAGCGTTTGTATTAAGGGAACACCTCTCGTGGCCATCTTTTTTGACGTGGACAAGGCTTATGACACAACCTGGAGGTACAGAATCCTACGCACATTGCACACGTGGAGATTCCGTGGTTGTCTCCCTCTGTTCCTGGCGAGCTTCCTATCGCAACGCTCTTTCCGCGTTCCCCTCGGTACTTATTTATCATCGAATCATCCTTTGGAAAATAGTGTCCCACAGGGTTCATCTTGAGCGTGACTCTCTTTGCCACAGCCATAAATAGCATTGCATCAGTGGCTCGACTACCGGTACATGCGTCTCTCTTTGTTGACGACTTCGCCATCTATTGTTCGTCTAGCAGCATCTGTCATCGAGAGGCAACTGCAATTGGTTTTAAAACGTCTACACGAGTGAAGCATGTCTACCGGTTTTAGTTTTTCTGTAACCAAGACATGCTGCATGCACTTCTGTAGGATATACCATCTCCATAATGATCCAGATCTTTTTCTTGGAGGCCAACGTCTGCCCTCCATTGACTCCGTAAAATTCCTGGGTCTCACATTCGACCAAACACTAACTTGGCGCAATCACATCCGAAAACTACAATCCTGTTGCAATTCTTCCCTCAACCTCCTTCGCTGCTTAAGCGCATCATCATAGGGCGCAGACCTCACTTGCCTTCTTCGTCTATAGAAATCTCGTTCGGTCTGTATTAGATTATGGCAGTATTGTATACGCCTCCGCATCACCGTCGACACTCACGACCCTTAACAGAACTATCATGCAGGAGTTCGCATTGCAACTGGTGCTTTCCGCACTAGTCGAATAGAATGCTTATTAGTAGACGCTGGCGAACCATCTCTTAAGAAGAGACGTGACATTCTACTTGGATCTTACGGATTGAAACAGATGGGGATTTCAAATCACCCCTCTCGGCAACACCTACATTCCCCGAAATTTATTTCTTCCTACGCGGCAAGACCTTCGTTACCTTCGCCCAGCCGGTGTTCGTTTTAAACTGCTAGAGGAAAATATCACACTACCTCCCCCAGTGAAATACCCACTCTCTCACACCACCTTGGTCCTCCATTCAACCAATCATCGACTTTCAGCTATTTCAACTTTCAAAGCAAGACACTCCAGCTGTTGTGTACCAACAGCACTTTGGAGAACTAAAAAGCCTCTATTTGGATCATATGTTCATATACACTGATGGCTCAGCAATGAATAATTCCGTTGCTTTCCACTGCCATAGGGCCACTCGTTCTTTTCGCCTCCACTCCTTTTGCAGCGTGTACACCGCTGAAAAATTCGCTATTCTTCAATACGGCGTGTGGTTCTCTGCAGTGACTATTAGTGCTCTGTGGTCAGTGTCTTCACTGTACACCTCCGACACTCTTACAATTTTGACAATTCAAAATTTGATAAGCCATCTAGTATCTAGAAATTTAAAATTGTTATTTGTTGGGTTCCTGGGCATGTGGGTATAATGGGTAATGAAGAAGCTGATGAGACAGCGAAATGGGGAACGCAGAGGGCAGTCCTTGACCTTTCATCTGTTCCTACGTCAGGTTCGAAGATTGCCATGAGATCATCTCTTTTTGAGACATGGCACGCCGAATAGCAAAGTCGCACCTTCAAGCAGAGGAAAGTAACAGACTCCGTTAAGACCTGGGTGTCATCATCCCACGCGAACAGACGTGAAGAAGTAATCCTTAGACGCCTTCGTATTGGCCACTGCTATCTTACCCATGGTCATCTCTTACGCGATGAACCTCCCCCGTCTGTGAAACTTGCAACAACACTTACCGTGGAACACTTTCTTCTGGAGTGTCTTAAATATAGTACCAGCCGACGGCAACACAAACTACCGAACAGTTTGACCGTTATGCTGGGACAAAATGAACCGATTTTAATGCGTCTTTTCTGATTTCTTCAGGAAATTGGCCTCTGGAATAGTATGTGATCTCTCATCGTATGTTTTTACTTAAATCCATAAACGAAACGGGGCTCCTCCCTCAAGTTCTAGAGAGGGTTTGGATTTAAATCTCTCTCTTCTTTCCTTTGAATTTACATTTTTCTTTCTCTTTTTAAATTTACTTTTCTTTCTTCTTCGTTTTCAATTTTTATGTTTTAGGAACTTTCCCTTGTTTTTAAGAATGTTTTGTTATATTGTAACTCAGGAGGGTTGTTAGTGGGTATGGTTGAGTCATTCGGCGAGTCCCATACGCGGGGAGAGTCATGCTGGCTCTCCCTAGTGCGTTACTGCATTTTCCCTACCTGTACAAAATTTTAGACTCTAATGACATCGATGTCGGCGAGCCGTAAAGCCCCACAAAAATAAACGAATACTAGCCATTAAATTCGCATTGGAAGGGCAACCGTGTATGAACATCATATCGGCATATGCTCCCCAATCGGCTTTGCCGCAGGTCGAGAATCAGAAGTTTTGGGATGAACTACACGATCTGGTTCAGTCCATACCTAACCGGTGTAGCTCCGCTACATCACTCCCGTCGTTTCGGAAAACGAATGTGTCGTTTTTCGGTTGTATCATGGTTGTTGTCGTGATAATAAAATAAAAAAACTCCCCCCGTAGGAAGAAAAAATATTTTGTGATATGTTATAGTTTCGTAAAAAAAATTGACAAAGAAAATTTTTCTTTGTTTTTAATTTATATCAGTGTCAAAGTTCGCGATCAGAGAATTAAATGTCACGTTGAGTGAGATAGAGTACTAATCATCAAAGTCGCGGGTTACCATTTAATGTTCTTATGGTGACTTCGCTTTAAAAATTTTGTCACGTTTAATGAGTTATAGACCACGGTGAGTGAGTTTAATATTATGTTGAGTGATTTTGCGTGCTAATTATCGCGTGACGGGGTCACCATTTAATGTTCTTATTAACCGGCATGACATGTCGTTGAGGAAACTATTGACGATTGAAGTATTAGAAGGGCTAATTTTAGAATAATCTATGCCTAGCCAGAATAAAACACTATACAAATAAACCAACACTAACGTCTAATTTAAAACGTTAATTAAATTGATTAATGATAAAAACTTGGATTTCAATTTGAAATAAACAGCGATGGTTTATTGTCTAATTAAATAGTGTGACGTAAAGTCAGTTAAGAATAACATTTGTACAGTAAGAAATACAGCAATGGAATAAACGCATAACATAAATCATCATTTGTGTTGACTACACACAAATTAAAACATGATCAAAATAAAATATGCAAATAAGAGTCACATTGATTTCCTGTAAAACAAGAGATTGTGAAGAATAAAAGAGGATAAAACGTAGAATGATAAAACATACCGCTATGAACTTAATACATGTCAATAATAATTGTCAACCTTGGTTGAGTACGTTAGCATGTCAATTTGAAGTTAATTTGCTGAATGTCTCAATAAAGATTTGGTAATTGTTAATTGTCAGTGAATATTAAAATACTATTACAAGAACAAAGTTAAGAGACTGTCTCAAACAATTTCCTCAGTTATCTCTACTCGTGGTCGACTTTACTCACAGTTGCGTTCGCTGGAAGCCGCGTTCAAGGAACCTATTGTTCACCACACGAATCACTTTGATGAAAATGTTGAAAAGTTTGAATTTAGTTATTGCACTGAATTTACCAATGATTATTAACGTTTAGTTTTCTCTGAATAGCCTTGTAATAGTTGTATTTATAAATGGTTAGACACCTGACATCGCATGTGCGTATTTGCTTACACGGCGAGAGCGAGTACAGTTCGCCTGCGTCTCTGGTGGCATCAGAGAGCGAAGTGATTCTTCGTCTTGCACATCTACACTCAACTTTTTCTATCTCAGTTTTTTATAACACTATGATTGGTGGAATGTTTGCTATTTATTCATTTGTCACGTTTTTATTAATGTAGTTCATTGTAGTTGCATTCGTCTGTCATGGGTAGTTCTGGAATGCTGCTGATTGTTGACTATTCACAAATGTTTAATAAATAGTATATTCTCTATAAATAGCACTAGTTGCCCATTGCACATCTTGGTTGGATATTATATATTATGTAGCTCCGCAACACCGGGAAAGCAAGTACATCGGAGCAGATCTTAATGGACATGTTGGGGAAACTACTGTCTCATACCCGGATATACACGTCAATCAAGGCCATGGAAGGATTAACACTCAGGGCGAAGACATCCTCAAATTTGTATCAACGTTCAGCATGGTCTTGATCAACACCTACTTCACTAAACCCTTGCAACATCTAATAACTTACAAAAGCGGATCTGCAGCAACTCAAGTGGACTATATCGTAGCTGATTGCCGGTTACTTGGGCCTTTTAAGAGCTGTAAAGTGATACCAGGGGAGCCGATGACCTCGCAACACCGCTTGCTAGTAGCTGATTTTGTAACACCAAAATATGTTAAAGTGAAATTGGAAAGGGAACCTAGAATACGTTGGTACTAATTAGGTACCGAAGAAAGTTGTAAAGTGTAGAGATGTTGCTGAACATATGAAACAAGATCATACTGGCAAATCCGCAAACACCATGTGGGCCGAATTTCACCAATACCGTATTAGCAAGGCGTCAGATCGTCTGGGTGAGTCTAAAGTGGCGAAATTGAACAAAGATCCTCGAATATGGAATGCAGAGATGCATATGTCTGTAGAGTGTCAGGAGGCATTTAAAACATGGCAGAAATCAGGCCTGGATGAAGATCTGCCGGGAACTACAGGGACGCTAAGAAGGCAACGAAACGTGTGGTAGCACAGCCGATAGCCGCAAGCAGAAATGATTTCTACAGTAAACTAGAGAAAGGAACAAATGAAAAACAGCTGTTTAAACGGGAAGAAGGTATTCTGGCTCCCACGAGATTAAAGCTATCAAGTATATCAGAGACAAACAGGGAACACTTAACTGCAAATGCGGAGATGAGGTGGAGAGAATACTATCACGAACTGCTGAACGAAACATTTCCATACTTACCGCTCGAAGAATTGCCCCCTGTAGAAGGTCCATGTCCGGAAGTAATTCTTGAAGAGGTAAAGTCTGCGGTTTATATGACGGCTAGCAACAAGGCCCTTGGGCGAGATGAGATACCGACCGAACTTTGGAAGAAGACTGGTGACAACAGGACCATATTCCTCACGGGCCTATTTAATTAAGTCGCTCATGATGGTATACTCGATCTATGGAAACAGTTTCTTGGACTCCTTTTTAAAAAAAGGGAGACATAAGACTATGTGGATATCACCGTGCCATCAAGCTGATGTCGCATACACTTAAGATATGGGAAAGGGTAGTGAGCCTCACACTCCTTCAGTTGACTAATGTGACCGAAAACCAATGCGGATTTGTTAGTGGAAAGTCTACAACAGATGCCATAGTCACAGTACGTATCCTTATGGAAAAGTACAAAGACAATAAACAAGACCTCCACATGGTATTTATAGACCTCGAGAAGGCGTTTGACCGCATCATATGGCTAGCTCTGCGTGCGCAGAACGTACCAGAGTCCTACATAAGGATGGTCGCAGATACGTATGAAGGTGCTACGACACGAGTCAGATGTCCCGCTGAAATCACTGAGGATTTTGAGGTAAAGGTGGGTGTCCACCAGGGCTCTGCTCTTAGCCCCCTTTTATTCAATCTGGTACAAAACTACATGACTGCTGAGGAACAGTCACCTACTCCTTGGAGTATTCTGTATGCATATGATATGGCTCATAAGCGATGATCACGTGGAGCTGCAAAGCACGCTGGAACGCTGGAGTGGCCTTGGAAAGCTCAGGTCTTAGAATTAGCAGAACAAAAACAGAGTATATGCAAAATCTCGAAAAATCATAAAAAATACACCATATTTCTTCAAAACTCACCACTCGCCAATGTTGATAACTATAAATACCTTGGTAGCGTCCTGTCCAGTGACGGCTCTATTGACACTAACATCACAAACCGGTCAAACACAGGATGGCAGAAGTGGAGATCTTTAACTGGAATGCTGTGTGATCAGAGAATACCAGTAGGACTCAAAGGAAAGGTATATAAATCTGCAGTCCGCCCTGCTCTGACCTATGGATCTGAATGTTGACCGCTGAAGAATACACAAGCAAATCGCCTACACGCAGCTGAGATGAGGATGCTTCGTTGGTCCGCTAGCGTGACACTACTTGACAAAGTCCCCAACAATCTGATAAGAAGCACGTTCAAAGCCGACCCCAAATAGAAATGGGAAAATGCCGGCCAATGTGTGCAGCTGTAGCAATTGAAAATGAGTGATTATACACTTGTATTGTTTACAGCTTTATTAAAAAAAACATCTCGTCCTTATCTTAGAAGCCTGACTTTGTCTAGAGTTCTTTGTATGCGTTGTATCTAGAGTATGGTGACTGTGTACAGGGGTTGATTCAGGATTTGATTTTGGGAAGGGTCCATAAAGAACATTTTTTCCTACAATTTATGAATCGTTCAATTTGAATATTACACATTTTATAAGAATACCAATAAAACATTTCCATCATTAATTTTTTGTACTAATAAGGTACCATTATTCCAATAACAAATTATTTCTTTTCTTTATTATTTACATTTTTACAATTTTCTTTCTATTGGAAATTTTATCGAGCTAATTTTCTATTACATAAGTGGCTCGGAATCTCGCAAGTGCTAGAATACTAGAGACGGTAAAATATTGCAGCCCTATGCACCCATTTCCAAGTTAGAGTGGAAATCTATCAAACTAAAGTCACATATTTGTTCTATGAAGACGTCTTTTAACACAGCTTTTATTAGTTCTTGTTGCTTGCAATGTGTGAACTGGACCTTTTTTTTCGAAGTGAAAAAAAATTCCTATTCAATTTCTATCTAGGTTTTTGGGAGGGACACATGCCTCACGAAGAGTTCTCTTAACCTGTCACTTCAATTCTCCAAATTCATACTTACACGTGGTGCCCCTGATAAGTCGAGCAACTCGGTTGAAGGTTGGGTAGCCAACTCTAGCGGGAAACTGAGTCGGTGAGCAGACAGGATTGGAGGTCAGTGGACGGCAACGGAAGACCACCACTGAAATTATCCCTAGAAAACCCCATGGCTTCACTCAAATCAAAATGTTCTGGAGCTTCAAGTTTCCCGATCGGATCTCCGGGAGGAACTACGTTGAGAAAAACCTCAATAAGAATGCGATGCAGCAAGAAGTATTGTTTAGGAACATGGAATGTAAGATCCATGTATGAAGAGAAATTGAACATAGTTAAAAAAGAAATGGAGAGAATTGGAATCGACATATTGGGAGTATAGTCGATATAAGTTGAGATGAGGTGGGTTGTCATGGGAGAATGTGTTTATGATGACTATACAGTATACTACTCTGAACGAGAGAACGACAGAAGTAACGGAGTAGCCTTAGTAGTAAGTAAGAGTAAATAAAACAGTAATGGGAAGCAATTTTAAAAATGATAGAATGATTATCATATTTCAACGACAACCTCTTAATATCACAATCATTCAGGTTTATGCGCCAACCACCGATGCTGAAGAGAACGATATTGACCAGTTCTATGGAGAACTGAAAGAACTAATGCAGTTGACACCATAAAAGGACGTCGTATTTACAATTGGAGATTTGAACGCCAAAGTAGATCCAATTGTAGATGGCGTTACAGGAAAATTTGGCGTTGGTACAAGAAACGAAGTAGCACAGACCTAGAATTATGCCAAGACAATTCACTAGTTATTACAAACTGTTCCAGCTACACAAACGACGCCTATCCTACATACCTGGGCTTCACCAGACGGCCAATACCGGAATCAAATTGATTACATGATGTGTAAGCAGAGGTGGAAGAGTGCAGTACAGTCAACTATAACAAGCTCTTATTTGCAAAATTACAACTGAAGCTGAGAAATATAGCTAAAAATAGTCCATTTTGTAGATACGACCATGAGAGTATAGCTTGAGTATATAATAGAAGTTAAAAATAGATTCAGTGGATTAGATTAAGAAGACAACCAGAAGAGCTATGCACGGAACTATCCCAGGCTGTCAAGGAGGCAGCAGAGTAACATACTCCCAAGAAAAAGACTATCAAGAAGGCTAGATGGTTTTCGAGAGAGAGAGGCACTACAAATCGCAGAAGACGAAGAAAAGAAAAAATTAAAGGGGAAAATCAGCAATGTTTAAATTGAAAACAGTTCCATAGAATAGCTAGAAGAGACAAGAATATCTTCTTAAATGAACAGTGCAAAGAAGCTGAAGAGAATAAGATGGGAAAGACAAGGGTTCTTTACAAGAAAATAAGAGAAAAGAAAAATTCCAAGCAAAAATTGGAATTATAAAAGAAAAAAATGGTAAAGATCTAAGAGAAGCAGAGGAAAGATGGGTGGAATATGTAAAAGATCAGTATATGGAAGGAATGTGATGAAGTTGATGCGAACTTAGAACTAGAACCAGGTATTTTAGAAAGTGAGGTCAAATGGGCCCCGGAAAATAATACTATGGACACGATGGGGTTCCAGCAGAAATGTTCAGTCATTGGTGAGGATACGGAGTAAGTGCTGCATTCAAAATGTCAGCAAATATGAAGAAACCAACTGTGGCCAAAAGGTAAAAATTCGGTTCCAAAGAAGGGAAATTCGAAAGAATGTTCAAATCATCGAACAATCGCACTAATTTCACACGCTAGCAAAATAATGCTTAAATTCTTACAAAACAAACTTCGACGATATGCAGACCGAGCAGTAACTGAGGAACAAACTTGATTTTGTAAAGGAAGACGGACCAGAGGTCAAAATGCCAACATTAGATGGATTATGGAAAAGGCAAGAGAATTCCAGAAGGATGTTACCTCTGCTTTATTGATTGTGCAAAAGCTTTCGACCATCATAAATTATGAGAAGTACTAAGAAACATGGGGGTACCAAATCGTCTTATACGGAATTTATACTTGGACAAAGATGCCACGGTAAGAACCCTATATGGAACAACTAAATGTGTCAAGATTCAAAAAGGAGTACGGCAAGGTTGCATATTGTCCCCTTATTTATTCAAGCTTTACGCAGAACACATATGAGGAATACTGGGTTAGATGAAGAAGAAACTGGAATTAAATTAGCTGGGAAAAAATTTAAATAATCTTAGATATGCAGATGACACCATCATGGCAGAAAATGAAGAGTTAAAGACCCTCTTAAGAAAGGAGAAAGTGAAAAAGCTGGATTAATGCTAAATGTAAAGACAACGAAAATTATGGCAACTACACCTCTCAATTCATGGCATGTAGGAGAAGAAACAATGGAAGTAGTTTTTTATTTTCAATTATCTCGGCTGTCAGATATGTTTATGGTGACAGCAGTCATGAAATCAAGAGACGCTTCCTACTGGTAGAAAGGCAATGTGTAACCTTGACAATGTTTTAAGGAGGAGAGATATAAAATTAACAACAAAGATCCGCATAGTAAATCCTCTGGTATACCCAGTTGTGATGTCCGGATGTGAGTCCTGTATCTTAAGAAAGTCTGAAAGTCGTAGAATAGACTCCTTAGAATTGTGATGTTGGAGGACCCTTTTTTGTGTTCCATGGACTGCAAAGAGAACAAATATAATGATATTAGAACTAATAAACCAGATTGCTCCTTGAAAGGCCTAATACTGAAACAAAAACTTACCTACTTTGGACACATCATGAGAAAATGATACACTGGAAAAGACTTTAATGCTGGGGAAGATCAAGGCACAAGAAGAAGAGGGCGGCAAAAGATGAGATGGATGACATCACAGAAGTATGGATTCCAAACTGGAGTCTTCGAGTGATGGTGTAGGACAGAAGTTTATGGCGTGGTTTAGTTCATGGGGTCACGAAGAGTCGGAATCAACTAAACGAAGAACGTGCCTCCTGTGTCCCCCCTTGGGTCCGCCACTGAACACGAAAGTGATTAAAACTCAGTTTCGTATCCTGTCCACAAAAGTGTGAACTTGGTAAAATGGCCGCTACGCACCGCTAGGTGTATGTGCATAACCCAAGGTCAATATGAACAACCCAATAATATGTATATCCCACGTATTTTAAGCGGTGTCCTAAGTGAGTGAATGAAAGACCAATTGATCGTACAATGTTCTTTATGCCCGCGTAAGCGTCCCCCAAGAACGTATTTCCCGAAATTCTAATCTGTAACAGCAAGATTAAATTTCTATTTTTTACCCGACTGCGGCGAAGCAAGGCAAGGGTAAAGTATTTAGCAGTCTACGTATGTAAATATATATGTTCCTCTGTGACGTCACCACTATTGGGTCAATTTTTTTCGACAATGAAAAATGAGTTTTTCTACAACCGTCTTTTATGCAGGTAAAATCGAATGTGTTTTCCTTGAAATTTTAGTGGCTATGGAACTTGGCGATGCTAGTGTGAATTCAAATTTGTACCTTATTCGATAATGAAATATGTCACAATTTTGAAAAATGTCGTATTTTGTAACCTTTAAGTAACCTTTCATTCAGGCAAAGTCCGAGTCTATTGTAAAATGAATTACAAAGAAAAGTGAATTTAATGTGCTGTATTGTTTCTGTACTTGGCAATATATGAGGTACGTCTAAATAAGTTTTATTTTTATATTACATGGGTTAAAAATGTTTTTCTAGAGCATATACATTTTTCATAATTAATTTATTAAATAAGGAGATGCTAGTTTTATCTAAACTTAGTATAATATTAATTTTCTATAGGAAATGTAGCGCCTTAAAATACTTATTAGGGCACATAAATACTTTTTCAAAAACTTTTAATTTAAGCAGTGGTTTAAATTAGTTAGCCAACAAGGGCTATGCTAACTAAGCACGTGGATTAAAGGATCGATTTCGTGAACTACGGTTTTCTTACACTATTAATAATGCTGAAAATAAATGTCATTTCCAGATCAACAGCAGCAACAGATTGCGCTGCTGGAAGCGCTCGCGGCGTTGATGAACTCGGTGCAACAATGTCCAGTGGTACCACCCATCCAGCCTTTCGTCGAGGAAACGTAGCGCTGGGATGAGTATTGTCATAAGTTAGAACAGCATTTCCTTTGCCGAGGAATTATCCGAGAGGGGTTGTAACGCGTTTACTTTCTTTTTCTCTAACGTAGGCAACGCAACTTGTATGCTGTTATAGAAACTGAGTCTGGAGACTGATATAACGCAGGTCGCGTATGATGAGTTGAAAGACAGACTAACGCGTCATTTTACTAAAGGGATACACGAGGTCGCACTCGTTACAAGTTTTTCTCTCGGCGATTAAAACACGGACAAACTCAATCTGAGTTCCGAGGTTTGGCGAAATATTGCAGATTTTCCCGCGGAACTACTTCTTGTAATGCTTCTTATTCAGATTTGCTAATTCTGGACCTAGTAATAATGATTAGGCCTGAGGATAGATTTAGATTCGAGGCTCTAAAACATAGCGACCCAATATTAGAGGAGATTTTTAAATTTGCGACAACTTTTGAAGTCACACAGAGTACTGCAGCTCAGATGGCTACGGGAATAGAAGCATTTCAAATGCAGGGAACTAGCAAACCAGAGGAGGAAGATGTTCAGAAAATTGAAAGCAATAGGCATAAAGTCCAGAACAAAGTTTCAGAAAATTGTTTACACCGAAATAATGTCCGATTGTCCTTTTCTAATGTCGAAATGTCGCTCATGTGGAAAGGTAGGGCACATAATAGGAGTTTGCAAACGCAAGCGAACACAAAGGCCGGAGAACATGGAAATAGGCAGTATAGCGGTTCAATACATCACCACAGTCTTAAAACCTACTTTTTTGTGGGGCTTTAGGGCTCGTCAATAGCAAGGTCATTAGTAATCACAAACTATTCGTGAAGATACGCACAGGCATGAACGAAGTTCTCTTCCAGGTCTACACGGGAAACAGCGTCACATTAATAAGTTTGATTACGTATAAAGCATTGGGAGCACCGCAGTGAAGGTCATTAGCAAATACTCTGCACGGATATGGATAACAGTACCTACAAAAAGAACATTGAAATGCCAATCACTTATAAAAATGTTCGGGTACGGCTATCAAATATTAATGTGGATCGCTATGATGCAAATAATATTTTAGGCATGGATGGATTCGAGACACTGGAATTCTTCATACGAGGTACAAGCAGTAACCTCCACGTCACCCCTCCAGATGTAAATGCTATAAAAGCGGGATTACCAGAGCTTGTATCCAAAGGCTTAGGAACTTGTAACTTTACAGCGCATTTAACCATGAAAGAAAACGTGGGCCAAAATTTTATAAAGATCGTCCGCTTCCTCTAACAATTAGAGATTTGCAAGGAGAAATCAACAAATAATTATCACAAATTATCTAATTATCCACCAAACAGAAACGGGCTATAGTAAAAACATTGGTGACTCGGGCAAAAAGAATATGTGAACCACAACACCTGCAGAATTAATTAATTCACTTAAATGAAGTATTACAGTGCAATGGATACAACTCACAAGAAGTGAAGAGGGGTCTACATTTTACGAGCAACAAACCGGAGTAAAATAGAAATTCTAGGACAAGCATTTTTACCAAACGTCAAACATGTTACAGATCGTATTAGTAGACCATTACGACGAAATAACATCAATATGGTCTTTAAATCTACGAATCAGGTAAAAAATCTACCATGATCGGCCAAAGCCCCTTTCGTCGATGGGCATTTACAAAATTCCGTGTTCCTGTGGAACAGTATAGGAACCACTTCACGGTCAGTAGACACGCGACTTAAATAACATAATAGAAACTGCAGACTGGGACAAATAGAAAAATCAGCAGTCGCGGAGCACGCATTTTCAGCTCAACAGCATGACATTTGTTTTAGAGACACTAAAGTGATAGCTAAAACATCACACTATTTCACCAGACTGCACCGTGAGCCCATTGAGACCTACAAGCATCCGAATAACTTCAATCGTAAGGAAGAAGGAATGAGGAGTAACAAAACATGGCATCCAGTCCTCCATCGGGTCCGTACGAGGTGCAGCAGACGGCACGGTCCCGTCTGAGCGATGGCAAGGAGGTACAAGCGAACAGTCTCAAAACCAATCACAGCCCGCCATAGGGAGCGCGATCCAATCGCAGCGGCCCGCCAATGAGACCTGGAGCAATGGAGGGGGTAGAGGTTACTTATACGCCACCTCCGGCAGTCCCCGCGACAGATACCAGCGAGTTCCTGGACAGACGTCTCCGTCCACGTCGCTGAAGATGCCTGCCGCAGTCGCAGGCGAAACGTTCGGGTTCTATCGCAATAGACCACGACCTAATGGCCTGGAAGATATTATTTTATCTGAAGAAGCCGGTCGTGAAAGTCTACAAGAAATCAACAAGTGGAGCAAGGGGTATTAACTAAAGTAAACCACAGTATTGGGCAACACCATTACTAGTAATTAAAAAGCGAGAAAGGAATCCGGTATGCGGAGATTTTAAGAGTGCGGTTAACGCGCAACTCCAGATTGATCAGTTCCCAACTCCGCAGCCAGATGACCTTTTTCGGAAGTTAGCAGGTGGGGAGAAATTCTCTTAAGATGGATCACTGAGACGCATACTTGCAAATTCTGCTAGACGAAGAGTCAAAAAAGTACGACGTCGTAAACACCCCATTTCGCCTGTACCAATAAAACAGACTACCATTCGGGTAGCTTCAGTCGTGGCCATCTTCCAAAGATGCCTAAAAAATTTGACCCTTCAGATTCCGGACTGCACCAATTATTTAGACGATATAGTGATAACGGGAAGTTCCGAGCAGTAACACATCGGTAATCTCACACAGTTATTCTAAACATTGCAAGATTGGGGATTCAAAAAACAAAAAATGTGCATTTTTAAGATATTAAATATTTGGGACACATTCGCTTCCACAAAAAAATGTTCTGGCCATTTCGCAATAGCCAGTACCACAAAAACCTAAAACAATTGCAGATATTTCTTGGTAAAATCTATTACTATTGAAAGTTCATTCCGAACTTTGCCGGTATAGTAGCACCATTAAATGCGTAACGCAGGAAAGGCGTATGCTGGCATTGGTCGCAGACACAGGACCAAGCATTTCCAAAATTGAAACAGGTTTCAATACAAACGGTGCAGTTACAGCATTTCATTCCGGGACGTATCACGCCACTCGCAGTTGATGCCTCCGAATATGGTTTAGGAGTGGTCCTATCGCAAAAGAACGAACAGGGTACAGAGAGACCAGTCGCGTCTTCTTCAAAAACGATAAATATTCAGCAAAGAAACTATTCGCAGTTAGAAAATGAAGCTCTAGTAATTATATATGGAGTCAGAAAGTTACACCGAATATCTTTATGGGTCAAAATTCGTGATCATAACGGACCACACAGTTGGTTTCATTACTTAATCCAACCACCAAAATACCAGATATAACGGCAAAGAAACTGCAGCACTATTCCTATCAGACTACACATACATCATACACTTCCGATCCACAGGTTATCACGCGAATGCAGAAGCATTGTCAAGTTTACCGGTAGGTCCAGACGTCGAGTTTGATACAAATGACATTGCTTGTTTTCAGTTGGATACACTGGAGGACTGTTTGGCCAATTTCCCGGTCAGCGCGACAACAGTGGCTAGGGTCACCAACCAGTATCAACTCCTGCAGCGCATGAGGCATTATGCACAGCAGGGCTGCCAAATGACATAAGGATCAGGAGAGACCTATAAAATTCGCATAAAATAAAGGATAAGTTAGCAACAAAAAAGGGGCGAGTCACTCCTTAACACCGGGACGGTGCTAGGATAGCGATTCCGCCTACATTGCGGAAGACACTGGAGTTACTACATGAAGAATACTGGGGTATAGTGCACATCAAGCAACTTGCAAGACAACATCGTTGTAGGACAGGGATCGATACAGACAGCGAGGGAATAATCAGGAACTGTGAGTCATGTCAAGTAAATCAACCAGTCCCTCACGCATATTTGCGAACTTGACCCACTCCAGTGCAGCCACGGGATAGAATTCATGTAAATTTCGCGAGGTATTTTCTAGGGGAAATGTAGTTCATCGTAATGGATGCTTTATCCAATTATCCCCACATTGTTAACGTTCCAACAATGTCCAGTCACCACCATTCTAGCACTTCAAAAGATTTTCGGTATAGAGGGCCTCTTGGACAACGGTCCGCAATTTACTTCAGGACAATTTAAAAAAATTTCAAGCAGAACGGGATCCAACATAATCTTTCGCCACCATTTCACCCACATAGTAACGGGACAGCAGAGCGGTTAGTACAAACCTTTAAACAAGCAATGACAAAAGCAAAAGATGCAGGAACGCATTCGAATTGCCCGCCCGCATATCGATCCTGCAGTCAACCACTCCGCGCGCGTTGCCCACCGGTGCAGCGCGCTCAACATGCAGCCGTCGCCCACGTTGCCACCGGTGCAGTGGGTCAGGACGCAGCCACCGCCGACGCTGGCCACGTTCACCGCCTGCATCGCCACACCGGGCGACCGGTTGGCCGCTCCCCCCTTCCCACTGGGCAGGGATAAAACGGCGACGCGTGGCCCTGAGACCGGTGCCTACACTTACCATTGGAACTTCGGCCGGCGACGACCCCTGCGATTCTTCTGGACTTCTACAGCTATTGGAACACTACCTTGCTTGGAAGAATCAACGGCGACCCAGCGCAACTACGGACGGTACAACGACGGACTCATAGGCCAGTACACGGACAAGATTTGGATTTTATAATAGAGTATATTTATCAGCTCTGAATTAACTTCTTATTAAACTTGTTTATCATCCACCTCGGCTGTCCTTACCCGGATATAAGAGTTCCCATTTTTCGAGAATCACAAACTGTGTGCGAAAATAAAATAATTACATTACAACATAACGTCAATTCCCTTTGAAATTATTGCTTTTTCAGACAGAATTCATGCTTCCGAAATGAATTATTTTTCCTACAAAAATGATGCAATTACTTGTTAAAACTATTAGAAAAGGTGTCGATTATAATAATGCTCATTATTGCTAGTTGTGAGAAAAAATACCACGTACGTCGCGGATGTAAAGGTGAAATCCAAAAGTGGCTTAAGAACAAAGAAATGCATTTCTCGCGAGTGAACAAAAATTGAACTTTTACAAAAAAATGTTGCCAAATGAACGTAAACCGCAATTTTATAAACTGGACCACATTGCACATGAAATAGTCATTATCACTGCCAATTGAACTCATTTGGGCAAATGCAAAAAGATAAATAGCAACTAAGAACAAAACTTTTAAGTTGAATGTTGTGGAAATGGCAGTACCGCGATGGATCAGACCTGGCGAAGACATTACAGAGGAGTATGAGAACTTCAAATGGACAAATTTTCTATTAATCAGTCTGAAAGCAGCAACGAAGATAAGAGTGATGACACGGATACTAAAAATCAAATACATTCCTACACTAGTTTTTGCCGAGAAGTTAATTGGTTGTAAAGAACTGGAAATATACACCCACAACCGCTGACCATTCGTATTATTCATTTATACGTAACTAGTAAGTATATGTATTAGTTTTTCCCCAAGACTAGCTAGACAGACATTTTAAGCGTCTTAGTACAAAACTGTGAAATATTACCATTAATATATCTCTGAATTTCTATTCACAGATTGTATTGCGTAATTAATGTGTGGTAATAAGTGTAGAATATTATGCCACAGCATTTTGAGGCGGTACTACATACCTAATAAAGGTATGAACTTCCCCATTACAAATTATTTGACGTGATAATCTTAAGTTGTATTGAAATATTTATTGGTTTAACTAGTACATACAATTCCGTGCACTCACATCTGTTAAGCTGAAAAACATGAGCAGTATGTAACAAATATTAGCAAAAATATTATCTAACCTGTGTTACTTCAAGAATAGAATTTTCTTATTACAATCATTTTTCATTAAGAATTACTTTTTTTTTAATTGCTTGTGCTCTTTGCTCCTAGCATCCTGCAAAAAATGCCCGAGTTCTTTGCGTGTCTGTCGTACAGCGAAGGAGACGTCCTCCGCGACGCGAACACCGCGGAGATTCCTCGGTCGCCTCACGCAAATAATGAGAAGCTCCCATTAAGTGTTCCTCTCTCGTTTTATAAGAGGCCAATTTCACCACCATTGATCTGAGTCTGAGCTTCGTCGAAGGCGGTCGCGTTTAACTGCGCTCCGCTGTTGATCGATGTTTTTGTGGTGAAGAGTGATAGTGACTTTCTAATTTTTATAATATGTATAGTTTTATGTGTAAGCTACGTACTGGGTGAATAGTTTTGTGTGTTTGAGTTTTACTTGGTGGAAAATTGATTTTGTTCTTCTGAATCTATACATTGGGAAAATATTACGTCTACATCTTTGTGGACTCAACGCCACGACGCGGCGCGCGTCGAGCGAATGCTGACGCAAGTGCTGCGCTGCGGAAGCGATGGCCTCCAAGGACAGTGTCGCGTGCGAGAAATCCAACGCCGCAATGGAGCAAGAAGTGAATACTTTTAAATCAGCTGGTGAAACTGTTAGGGTCGCTCGGGATGCTACAAACGAGATCCATGATGTTTTGAAATTTATTCAGTCCACACAAAAGAAACAAAGTCGACAATGTTTCTAGAATTGATGGACAATTAAAGGTAATAAAAGACGCGCTCAGTACACTACAAATCAGGGCGGAAGCTATAAACATCCCTGAACAGGCAATGTTCCAGGCTGCCGAAAAAATTACAAATTCAATTTTAGAATCAAAAAACCTTCCAAGCAGTACATCTAATGCGGGTGCACTTAGAAGGAGCCAAAAAACGCCAACATGGTCGCTTAATGATCCACCGAAGCTCGAACCAGTAATTGTGAAACGAAAGGGGAATTTACTTAATAAAGGGATGGAAGCGCTAAAGAGTAAAATCAAAGAAAATATTCCAGCGCAACGAAACATAAGAGTTAACTGGTATAAAGAAACGGCGAATAAAAACGCCATCTTCAATGTAGCAACGAAGGAAGACAGAAAAACTCTGGAAGAAACGATCAAGAAAATTCCAGATTTAGAAATTGTTGAAAAGAAGAAAATATGGCCAAAATTATTGTCCACGGAATCTCGAAACTTGAAGATGAAGGGACGTTCCTGAAAAACTTGATTACGACAAATTTCCCTTCAGCTGACGAGAAAGATTTCAAAATCAGATACAAGACTGGAACAAAAACATTGTCAAAAAACTGTTCGTGGGTAATAGAAATGCCGCCGACCTACTGGAGGACAGCAATGAACACCGGACGGAGTTATATGGGTTGGCAGTCATTCAAGACTGAAAACTACATAAGCGTTTCCCGTTGTTTCAATTGCCAAAAATTCGGACACACAACCCATTGTAGGCAGACAACAGCAACTTGCTTCAAGTGTCGCGGACCGCATGACTCGCGACAATGCAATTCTTCTCTTCTTGTAGAAGGAGAAAAGTGCATAAACTGCGTCAATAAGGGATTGAAAAATCACGGAAACGACGTGTTCGCTAAGAAGTGTCCTTTCTACCAGAAGGCTTTGGAAATTCAAAAAGAAAGAACAGATTATGGAAGTTAAAATCATACAATCAAAACAAATCAAAATCAGTTATGTTTCAATTAGAAGAAGAATTAGTAGGACAGGACATTGACCTCGCGCTATTCCATGAGCCTTACACTTACAAGGGTAAAGTTGCAGGACTGAGTTATCCATTCAGAATTGCTGAAAACACGTTTACAATTCTCAGCGATTGTGGTTTCCTCACAGAAACTTTTAGTAACTTTACTTATACAATTTACGAACCAATACCAAGTTGTATGTGAACTTAAGGGACAAGGGTTCAAACCATTTTACGCAATATCAGCATACTTTCCTCCAGTTGAAACGTTTCGAGGAATATCTGCATATAATGGAAAATACCATACATCAGCTAAAAGATAAGCCGATAATAATTGGTATGGATGCAAATGCAAAATCAAGTTTGTGGTTTAGTGATAGAGTGGACGACAGAGGTTAGCACTTTGAAGAAGTAATCGAAAGAAACAACCTCTATGTTGTTAACTCTCAAAGCAAATATTCAACATTTTGAACTTTAGAGCGCGGACAGTCAAACGTTGATGTAACATTAACAAATATGAAAGGCTTCAACGTCTACTCTTGGAAAATTATTCCGGATATGACGAGTGACCATAGAGTAATCAAAATTACATGGAAAGAAGACACTCCCCATGCAGAAAATCCCGAACAAGAACTTCGCTTCGATATCTCAAAAACTGATTGGCAGCTGTTGTGTCCCGCCAGGGAACGAATCAACAAGTACAAGTTAAAACTCAACAAATGGTTTATTGCAGTAATTGTTACAAGTGAACAAACTTGTCTGAGCCAAGCGGACTACAGAAAGTACCAAAAGCGTGGCCGTGTCGTCTTCCAAAAGTTCTAGCCGTCCAGTATTCCAGTGCCCAGTGAGAGAGGTCCAATGTCGATAGCAGCGTGGTCGTCGTCGTAGAAAGGTTGTAGATCGTGGTAACTTCGTAACTAGCTCAGCTCACTCCGCTTCTCTCTTCTGCCTGTTGTGCCGTGCCGCTGCAATTATATAACCATCGCTCTGGAGGTGGTGGTGGCGGCGGCGACCTGCCGGCCGGATGGCGCCGGTGGCTTGCGCAGAGAGTCCTTTGCGCAGGTCGTTTGGTGGGGAAGGAGGGGCTCCTCCCTTGCTCGCTCACGCTTGAGCGCGCCCGGCACGACGTTGGCCGGGGCAGCCCGAGTTGCCCCGATCGTTGCCGCGACGGCGGCAATTACAATTTGTGGTACGCATACCACAGAAGCATTACAACATCATTTTAAAAACAAACATAGTAACCTTCGAAAGTACTTGGCAAAGTCTGTCCGTCGAGGAAAAGGCGGAAACGCTGACGAAACTAATTCAAGAAGCTGCCAACGAAAGCATCCCGCGAACAAACGCTTCCGATGCTAGGAAACTAAGATGGTGGACCCCTGGCTTAACTCGTCTACACATAAGAATGAAAAAATTTCGGCGAATTTACCAGAAAACAAAAAAATCTATATTGGGTGATCCGGATGGAAGAACATTTTCGAACTTTAAAGAATCAAGAAAAGAATTTAAAAGTCAAGTTTATAAAGCAAAAACGCATTCTTGGACTACATATGTTAAAGAATCATCCTCAATGGATACCTGGGGAGTACCGTATAAAATTGCGAATGAGAAAATTAAAATAAATAAAGTCATTTCTACAATACGGCTAATGGGTACTCCACTACTTGGGAAGAAACTACTCAAGAATTACTGTACAAACTACTACCTGATGAATCAAATCAAAATGCAAACATTTTTCATAGCAGCCTGAGAAATAAAACCACTGAAATTTATGATTGGAATGTAAATGACGCAAAAATAACACATAAAGAAATGGAAAGCACCCGGTCACGACATGATCCCAGCTGAATGCATAAAAAAAGGATTGGATAATTTAATTATACCTATGACTGACACTTATAACCAGTGCTTAAGGGAGGGAAAATTTCCAAATATATGGAAGAAAGCCATCGTACATGTCATACCAAAAACTAAAGAAATTACTGATGAAGTAAAATCATTTAGACCAATTTGCCTGTTACCAACTTTAGGAAAAATCCTGGACTAGATTGCAACTAACCGTCTCGTGAAAAATGTGGAAAACAACGGAGGATTCTCAAACTGTCAGTGCGGCTTCCGAAAAAAAAACTTCAACAGAAGATGCCGTAAACAAGTTAGTCACCACTATTAAAAACACCAGATATAAGCATTGTGTGGGACTTTTCTTTGACATTAAAGGGGCCTTCGATAATGCATGGTGGCCATATATTTTACACCGACTTAGGGAGATCAAGTCCAAGTAACTTGTATGACGTGTACAGTGACTATTTTAGGAATCGTAACGCGACCATCAAATCTGGAATGTGCGAGAGAACCAAAGTTACAACGAATGGATGTCCGCAGGGCTCACACTCCGGACCCGTTCTGTGGAACCTCATAATAGATCCCATTCTTCGAAAACTAGAAGAAGACGATCATAATGTCATTGCGTATGCTGACGACATGACCGTTGTCATAGAAGCCGATACTCGAGCTACTTTAGAAACAAAGGGACAAGAGGTAATTAGCAAAATCTTAAAGTGGTGTGCGGAAGCGAAGCTGGAGTTGTCACACTGGAACCGCGCCGCGATTGTACATAAACAACACCAGAATAAAATCCGTGAAAATTCAGAAATACCTCGGAGTGCTGTTGGACCCTAAATTAAACTTCAAAGAACATTTAGAAATGGAGTGCTCGAAAGGAAAATTACTCTTTTCGAAACTAAGAAGAATAGCCGGTGAGCAAAAACTCATCTTGCCACGTACTCTAAAGATTATTTACCAAGGAGCCTTCGTACCGATTATCATGTTTAGCTGCTTTGTGTGGGCACCCATGGCACAACTGTCAAGATCAAGAGCAATACTTGAAAAAGCTCAAAGAGTGCCTCACGAGAGCATACAGAACATCTGCTACCGAGGGACTTCAGGTATTAACAGGACTTATACCTCTTCACGGCTCAGAAACTGGCAGCCAGGTACGCAATCAGAAGGTTAAAAGACATTTTTTTCGGAAATAAGTACTACTCAGCAGAAACCAACACCACAGGTGTAGTACTAAAGACAATCGCTGAAAATAATATTGTGGCACAGGTCAATACCAGAAATTCATGGAAGAACACAATAACAAACTTGATCCTGAAATGTTGGCAGGAAAGATGGAGCGAGTCTTCCAAGGTTCGTTCCGTCTTTACATTTCTTCCATCCGTCACCACCATGGGGCAAAATGGAGCTGATAGTTTGGCAAGAAAGGAGTCAGTCTGGATCATGACTAACCATGGCCCATTTAACCAAAGATTGGCATCTCGTAATCTGACTAATGACCTGCTCTGTCGATGTGGACAGACTGACACATCGTTACATCTGCTAATAGACTGCTATGAATTTCGCGACATTAGAAATGAATTTGAACATTTAACTAAGAAGAAACTATCTCGAGAAAACATGGCGTGACTATGGACTTCAGATCTACGGCCATTGCTGGAAGAGATGACCTGGATTATAACGCAAAAACTCGAATGGGATTAGAAACTCCAAGAATTACAAGTGTATATAAAATAGCGTTAATATAGAGTACCTTTCGTTTTGTTTAGGTTATTTTGCCTCATAAAGATATTGGTAGTGAGTATTTATTCGAATTTCAATCAAGACTTATTTTATTTCATCTTTGTTTCTACATAATAAATCACAAGCCGTAAAGTATATTTTAATTTAAGTATATTTCTTGTTCGTATTTGAATATGACACATAAAATCATCTTCTAAGAATTATAATAATTACTTGAAAACTTTAATACAACCAATAAGTACTTTCACCTTTTAACCACATATTTGTTATATTAACTTGTGTTATTGTTATTGTATAGTTTAAAAATGTTACACAAACGAAGCAGAAGAAAATTTAAGTACCAAATTTAATCCCTGGCCCAACAGGAATTCCCCCACAATCTAAAAATAGTACTATAAAAATAAACACTATAAGAGTAGAAATATGGGCATCAAGCTTAGGAGTTCTACTCTACCTCAACCCCTTTTCCTATTTAGAATTTTTTTAAAAATCACCACCATTGCCCCCTTTCCTATCCTGTGGCCCACACGGTGTGCGCGCTCTATGTCGCACTCAGTGAACACCACTCCCGTCAGGGTCGCGACGTCTCGTACGAGCCGCTCCGAGCCCCTCCCATTTTTCGCCTGGTTGGTCGTCCAAGTCAAAGACAAGAAGGTTGTTCCTTCGCGACTGGTTTTCCAAGTAGTCAATCTTTCGACACAGAGCTTTATTCTGTCTTGAGAGGCGCAACCCGGCGCTCCAGACATTCCACATTTTACATATAACCCTGCCTGAAGTCAGCGTTCGCAGCTTGGTCGCAGTTTCTGGTGGTGGGGGAACAGGCTCGTGACGATGGCAAGCAACCAGTCCCAGCACTGTTACGAAGAACTCTCATAGTTTGGGCGTCATCGTAGTTTCAAAACTTAATAGGCCGGTAGGCAAATTTTAAAAAATATGAATGAAGATCATTAGATGTAGTTTACGTTGATATAAATTTTTTACGCCGCAATTGGCTGCTAAATTAGTTAAAAGACTTGACGAAGTACATAAACTAATTATTGTATCTTGACACTTCGAACTTTGAAGATTTGTCAGAAATTTAGATCAACAGATATAATGAACAGAAAGACACCTCACCCCCTATCTCTCATCCCATGAGAGCTGGATTTGTAGTATCAAATTATTAAGTTAGACAGAAGGAACTTTTACGAGAAACGGAATAAGTCACGGCCACAATGAGGGTAAAAGGTAATGAACATTTGTTGCCTTTTCAGAAAGGAATTATCATTTCGATTAACTCCTTGTATGGACTCTTAGAAGACGTACAAAGAACTTATAATTTCCGATATACTATAATGACCACACGTCTAACCCAAGATGTTGGAAAGCTTCAGTCAAGTCCGAGGAATCGGCAATTTTATCCCCAGTCCATCAGAATTCATATCTCGACTGAAGAAAATTATGCTTTCCAACAAACTACCCAAATCATCTCGGAAAATTAACACTAGTGTGTTTGATGACAACAAACAGTGTATTTAAGTGCCGAGTTTCTTGACAGTACTTTTGAGCTGGAAGAAATCAAAAGAAATGACAAAGTGATTTGGATGGGGATGAAGAATTGGAAGGGAAGCGAAGAACAATCATACGCAGAGCAACATGCACTTTCGTACGCTGCCGGATATGTCGCCTTCAGGTAATACTTTTTTTAATTGCATAACGAGTCTGGCAAAAAACACAAACCGCCTAGAAGGCCGCAAAATTTTGATCGTAGACAATTTATCAACGCATCTAGATGAAGATATTCACAAGATGTGCAGAGACAAGAATATTGTTTTTATATGCTTTGTTCCGAACTCTACCTTCCTCTGTCAACCCCTCGATGTCGGAGTTTTCAGACCTTTCAAAATGACATGGCGTAAATCCTTAAAGCAGTGGAAAACTCAAAACCCTAAAGTGACCACAGTGCCTAAAGATTCGTTCCCAAATCTTTTGAAAGAGACCATTACACATATGGACAAAGAGCAAGGTGGTAAAGAGAATTCTGAAATGTTGGCAGTTCAACGAAACCTCATAAGTAGTTTTGAAGTTATGGGAATTTATCCTTTCAATAAATAAAGAGTGCTGGATAAAATGTCAAGTGATTCTTCAGCTGCTGATACCGAAACACCAATTCGAGATGTTTTGACTGATTATTTGAAGAAACAAAGATACGGCAATGGTTCTGACAACTAAAAGAAGAAAAGGTTCAATGTCAAACCAAGAAAAAGTATAGGCGCTCTTCATACCGAGGAAATAGATAACGTAGAAGAACAAGCGAGGGAATCTGAGCTTAACGAAGATGCGCACGCCACCTCTGGGTAGGTTTGTCAGGTGTCCCGATTTTCGCGGGACGTCCCGATTTTAAGGGGTCGGTTCACATGCCCCGATTTACACTTGATCGGGACACAAAATGTCCCGATATTGATAAATCGGTTAACTGTCAATAATATTTTTATTAACAAAAATGGAAGAGTTAACTGCAATTGACTAACGTGTTCTTACAAAAAACGTGAATTTCGAATGTCAAATATTATATTTTTATTATAAATGTGTTATTTTATTTAGTTTGAAATTAATTCACTTTAATCTTTCACTAAAAAAAACAATTATCAACTTTAAATTATGAGAATAAACTTGGATCTGCAAAAGAAAAACACCTTAACTTAGTTTGTTATTTATTGTAGCTAACACTTCAATTATTATATAGATTTAACAATACACTTTTAAATAGATTGTTTATATAATAAAATTAAAATTCCTATTATGTTATGAAATTGCATATCTGTCTAATTTGGGACATCTTTATGTTTTATTTATTAAAAAGCGAATTCAATTTTGACGGTTCAGCAGAAAAAAAATTGAGTATTTAAGAACTCTATTCAAGAATAATGTTTTAGAAAAATCAGTTTTTCTGTTGAACAGTCAATTTACTAAAATGAAAATTTTGTTCATAAGATAATTTAACAAATATGTTTGAAAATTAATTTTGCACAGTGAATTTTAATCGGGTTCAAATAAACTAGCAGTTTTACAAGCTTTCCACACTATGTAACTTGTGTGCGAACATCCATTAAAACAGGATAAGTTTGAGTGTTAATAACTAGAGTGATAATAATCATTCACAAACAAAATTCTCACAGGTATGTTGCATCATATGTGTTAATGTTATATTTTTAGTTATATCTATAGCTTCATTTAAAAACATTTCAATTAATTAAAATATTCATTCAAAAAGAATTTTGTATATTATTATATCGAGTATCAAAGAATTTAGAGTTTCAAAACATAATATACTTAAATATTGTTTATTTATACAGTTCACATGCTGTGTGTCTGAATTTCTAATGATAGTAAAAAGGAAATGAAATTAATTTTTTATAAATTTTTAAGTCATATTAACTGATTTTCATTATCATCTTATGTAAATGTTTTTTTTCTTCCAGAAATAGCGTAACATGAATGATTCTGACTCAGATACTCAAACTGAAAACAACACTTCCACAAGTTTGCCTATTCCGAACAAGAGAAGTTGACATGTGCGTTTTTTCGGAAGCTTGGTCAAAACATTGTGTTTATCAAACCCGTCAAAGATAATAAATATAAAGCACATTGAACACTGTGTCGAAAAGATTTTAGTGTAGAAAAGTCATGGGGCAAAAATGATATTGATAAACACCAAAAGGGCAACAATCATCAGAAGAAACATAAAAGTGAGAATATAACTTCTCTGAAAGCATTTATAAAACTTTGTGAAAAAAGCAGTTACAAACTAATTATGACCATGTGGAGGACAAACTAATTTACTCTCAGGAAGCAAGCAAGGGACCATCTCATCAATTCCGATCAAGAGCCCTAAGGAAGAGGCAGATTTAACATTCTAATTTCTAAACATTTCTAAATACAGATAAAATGACCACTCAAGAAGAACAAATTATAGCAGCTGAAATAATAAAGACTTATCATTCTGTAAAACACAGTTTACCATTAACTCTCTGGACTGTGACACTAAATCAACAGTGTTGTATACAGCAATTAAAAATTTGCTGAAAAATTAACATGCTGATGAACGAAGGTCAGTGCGATTGCTCACAATGTTTTGGGTCTGGCTTCAACTGAAGAGACAATTGATATTCTTCAAAATGGCACATTTTATAGTATTGCTACCGATGCTTCTAATCATGGAACAACAAAAATGTTCCGATTGGTAGTAGGATTTTATAGCTCAACTACTAATTTAAAAACGTGCATACTTAATTGTTACAAAGATGTAAATGAAACTGCAGTAGCTATTTATGATAATTTGGTAACACACCTGAAGGAACACAACATTGATTCTAAATGTCTAATGAGTTTTTGCGCTGACAATGCAAATGTAAACTTTGGATGCCACAATTCAGCTTTTCAGTTACTTCACAATGGTGATAACAATAACATTATACCAGTGGGGTGTCCTGTACATATTTTGCATAACAGTGTAAAATATGCCTTAGGNTTTTTTTTTTTTTTTTTTTCGTGGGGCTTTAGGGCTCGTCAACATCAAAGGTCATTAGAGCCCAATTTTTCCTATAATTCAAAAAGAGAACAAGCTTTAAATTTTTTTTTTTGAAATGCACAAATCTGAATTTGCTCCAGTCCTTTGACATGTAGAAACATGATAGCTGTCTGTCTCTCTTTTTGGCAGTAGAACATGCCCTAAAATCATACGGTATATTGAAGTCTTACTTTATGAATCTTTGTGAAGATAAGTGTCCCCCTGTATTATGGATGTTCTTCAATGACATCAAAACTCAACCATACATCACTTTCTTCCAACATGCACTGAAAGTTCTACAGAATGCTGTTTTGAGCCTTGAAAACGAAAAATTACTGTGTTTCGAAGGATATGATATTATGCTCCAACTCACTAATAAATTGAAAGACAGGATTCAAGATGAATTTTTGGGCTTCACGTGCAATAATTTAATCAAAAGGCTGACTTCTGAAGAAGCTTCTACATTAAAAACATTATGTTGTTTATGGCACAAAAATGATCTAAAGTTATTGAATCATGGTAGTGTTACATGGTAAAGTTACAGAATCATGGAATCATTTTAGTGATACCAGGTTAATTTGTTCAAGTCATTCTCCTTGCAAGAAGATACGTATGTATCGATTGTTCGCATCGTTGACCAACTTGAGATTGGAGAATTTTTTTTAATGAACGAGCTTTATGAGGAAGTTTCTGACATCGAAGTAGTATTGAAACCAGCAACGCAAAACAAGGACTTATCACAGAAATGGCACATTTTATTTGGAAAGCAAAATCTTCCCAACTTTCAAAAGGTATTTGCTTTTATGGCTTCCATACCAGTTTTGAATGCAGTAAAAGAAAGAGTGTTTACTCAAGCAAATATAGTTTGGTCCAATATATGAAACAGATTACCTAATGAGCACATTAAAGCACTGATACAAATAAAAACTAATTTTGATTTGTCATGTGGTGAATTTTATAATTTCGCATTAAAAAACAAAACAAAAAAGTTCTCAAAGCTTTGCTCTAACAAAACAATATGATTTTGTTAAGAAGTAATTCTTATTCAAACCACTTTTCAAATATCAAAGGCTATAAGTAATTTCATTATACATGAATTTTGTTATCAGTCAATCAAATGTTCTAGTGCTAAATAAAGAGTGTTTTCGTTAGATTTTGATTAGTTAAAATTTATTAACATTTCAAAAATATTTTCTTTGAATATGTTCATGGGTTCTGTGATAATAATCAAATTAAACTTTGATTTATGCAAAAAATACAAAAGGCTTATTTAAATTGATTTTAGGTGAAACTTGCTATCTGACAGTCACAAGTTCTAGTACTAAATAAGATTCTAATTTTTATTAGATTTTAATGAGTTAACATTTGAATGATCATTATTTCAAAAAGGTTTTATTTGTGTATGTTTATTTTGACTATCACAGAAACATGAACATTGATTTATGCGAAAACTTGAGTTTTACTAATTGTCCCAATTTTAAATCCAAAATCCTGATTTTTGTCATCTTCCGTCTCGACATTTGGCCAATTAGATCTGGCAATCCAACCTCTGAGTATCTCTAAATCCACACTTAAATGTAGAAAGAACAGAACTAGCCAGTTGCTGGACAAAGGACAGACGATGATTATCCGCATAGCGATTGCACAAAATGCCATGACCCAGAGGTCAGAAAGTTTATACTAACAAAGTTTCACACTTCAAAAGCGAAATAGACTTACAATTTTTTTTCTCTGTCTGAAGACATTTCAGAAGGCGAGATGGTTGTTAAAGATTATAGTCTGTTAGAAAAGACAAAACTAAGTTCTGGCTTGTGGACGATGTATCAATAATTTGTTGTTGTTGTTGTTGTTGGGGCCTTAGGGCTTGTCAACATCGAAGGTCATTAGAGCCCATTGTATCAATAATAGAAGAACAAGATATCATTAGTGGATCCCAAATTTAAAGATAACTGCTATATCTTTCCAAATGAGGTTAATATTAAGGAAATGTAAAAACAATGTTAAGCATCCATCTTAATGTGATGCTGTGCAGTGATGATTATTAAAGTCTGATAATACAGTTATTCCTGACTGATTAGTTTCCAAAAGTAATTTGAATTAATTTTTTAATAACTTACTTTACGGAAGATAATTAAGTACACAAAAATTATAATTTTGTAAGAAATTTAATGTGGTTACCATTTAATTTCCAATAAAATAAAGTTTCTATTAATTAAAGTACTTTATTTGCATGTACAATAGATTCTCCTCACCTATTAAATTTCCCCCTCTAGTCAAAGTCACCACAAATTTATAAAAATATTAATTATTCATAAAGTACTTGCTGGAAAAATATTCCCCCCCCCCACTAATTTGCTCCTTTATGAGATTACTTTAAAATACAATAGAAAAAACAGGTGGTATCAAAGTAGTCCCAACAGCAGTATAAACTTGATAAGAAAAATTTAATCCTATTTCTCCAAAACTATAAATTCCAAATTTAAAAAAAAAAGTTTTTACTTAATCTACACAAAGAACTGATAATTCAGTATTTTTTTCTTATCTACCACCTCAAAATTCACAGAAATAGAGAACATGATCCAAAACCTAATCAAAGTTGCCCCATTTTACAGTACAAACCTTGAGGAAATTCTTTGATAGGGCAATGATGAATATTCCCGGCATGACGTTTGGTTTTGCTACAAAGGAGGATTTGCAACGTCAACGACCAGGTGAAAATTGCGACAGACCGGGATTCAAACGCGGGACCTCCTGAAAGACAAATGAGGACATTGAACAACATATTATAGAAAAACTTTAACTAGGAGGTTTAGCAAATCAGTACCAATAAAACGGATAAGAACTTATCACACTGCTTTCCCATCAGACAATGGTTTTGTTGCTATGAAAAATCATTTTTTCTCTGCAAATGAAGTTCTTGTCAAGGTGTTGGAAGCTCAAGATCAGCAAAATAATTTGAACTTGCTCAAGTCAAGAGTTACAAGGTACTTTATGATCTAGTTTCTTACATTGTACACATTTTTATCACGTTTCTATAATGTTACAATCATATGAAAATACATTCAGATCAAGAAAAAGAAGAAGTGAACCGAAGTTGAAATTTCAACATTAAACTGTTTCTATGAAGCTCAATATTGGATTCTATGTCATCCGACTGAGACTTTTAAAATATAGTAAAAATAATACAGACATGCTAATAATATTGAAAAATGAACTATTATTTCAACTAAAAATAAATCAAATAATTATCCAAATTAAGCTACTATTGTTCGATTTCCATAAGCAACAAGGAAAATTTAATAAACTTGTGGCGTCACCTGTTGTAAGTATGAAAATATAACTAATCAGAGGATCATAATGTCTGAATACATGCAAATATAAATATTCCAGAAGGATACAAACATTTTATGCCCTTGTAACTCAAATATCAAATTTTCTGAAGGAAAAAACAAAATCAATTTCAGCTTAAAATCTCAAATACTCAAAAAGGGACTGGAAATTCAATGTTTGGCCTTATTTTTGACTTAAGCACATGGAAATTCAATGGTACCGCATCAACATCTTTAGTTTATGGTCTATTCTTTCAGAATAACACAATACTCCACCTATTTAAATGATTCTACCATTGTTATGAAATTTTATTTTCAAGTGCTCTGTGCAATAGGGGAAAACACCTGAATGCAAATATAGTGCATATAAATTAAACTGCAATGGAACGAGCCAAATGAGCTCCATTCCTTTTGGTTTTATACAAAAATAGATATATACAGTTTTTGAATAATCGGAGAGGGTCGAAGTTTTTTTGGCTGATTTCATATGGAATCTATGTAAATGGATGACATAATTGAGAAAAACAAGTCTGTGCAAACTTGTTGATGAAATTGGAAGTAAAATAAATTTTTCTATAAAATAGTAGTAAAAGTTTATAATTTAATAATATAATGTTCATAAAAGTAAATACTCACTACTCCTGCAGGACAATATTCAGGCTAAACTCACCACTAAACCAGGCAACATGTTCAATAGAGGAAGTGAAAATAGACAACGGTTTCTCCAGTGTATGGACAGCTAAGGATGACACGTTCAAGATACACTTTTTAATACAAAGTCATTTGTAATTCCAATCATTGAGCAACATGAGAAAAATAACAAAATGATGTTATGAAACCTTTAATATTTTTTATTTCATTTTCAAAAATGCACAGTTCAGTGATCCACCCTGCACATCAATTAAATATAAATCCTGAAAAAACTCTTTTATGGTGCACAAGAAGATATAATCCTGCATGGTGTGTTGTAAAAATCTAGGGGTGATTCACATGCAAATAAAAAGGGCAAAATAAGAGTTAGCAAAAAGTCAAAGCAACATCAAGTTGATAAAGGTGTAAGTGATTTAATGTCTGCTGATGATTATGATGATGACAGGATATCATAAAAAGAGGCCTGTCCAGGTCTATTTGGAGACAGAAATTAAAGTAATTTCTTTTCAAATTGACAATTCAGTTCTGTGATGCATCTTACCGGTAAAGATTCATCATCAAATGAAAGATTTCAGAACACAGTTGTCAAATTTGCATCAAACATGGCTGAGAAACCCCACAGGTAAGCAATATATACATTTCTATATCAAGAAGGGTAAAAAAAATGTGACATGAAAAATTAAATAATCTGGTATCAATTTAATTCAGGAAGCTCATTGGGGCAGTAGATATTCTACAAAATTTTACAAAAGACAGTAAAGATGAATACACTTCATGAGAGATCTACTAATTAGGCAATTCCAATCAATTTTAGTTATAGAAAAAGATGATTTCATTGATTCATTCAGCATTTATGTAACTACAAATATTCTGAATTCAATGCAACAGGTATGACTGTTGTACATACACTGTCACACCATATTCCTTTATTCAAAGAAGTTTACCGCAAAGATCATTCAACAAGGACATCTTCAAAACTTATAATGCTGAATAATGATGTGGAATATGCAACCTAACATTTTCTACATACATAATGATAGGTTTAGAAAATACAAATTAAATAAAAGTTTATTTACAACAGTCTACAAGTATTATAATGTTTAAAATTAACATGGGTACTCAAACACTACAATACACCACTGCTCATGTTTTACCTTAATTAGAACCTTAGCAAATAGCCTAATATAAAACAGATTCACGATTTGACATGTACATTCTTAAGCATGGTTTCTGGGTAAATTTGCACTCCAATTGCTTCATTGTACTAACATATGAAGCTTTACGCACTTTCTGTCCCATTAGCAACAATATGTACATTTAAATTTGATGGGATAAAACTGAAGTTTAACCAAAATTTCCAGTTTAATCATGTAACTTGAAAAGCTAATAATGGTTTTTACCAAACTTATCACCATAAATTAACCTTTATCTCCTGAGAATACATAACGAATATTTTTTCCCTTTTACTATATTTCTTAGTGTTCTACTTTTTATTCCAGAAACTCACAAAAACAATGAAATTTACAAATCTATGTTCTCACAGTGAAAGGGTTTCAGAAGCATGTATTCTTATTACATATTTGTAAGCTTCAAGTGAATAAAAATATAAAGTAAGTGCCAACTACTTCATTTTATCATTGAATGAATATAAAAATTTACTCTTATCCATATTTTCTATTTTTCAAATTAATTGTAAAGTAAATCCTTCAAAATGAACCTTAAAAATTTCCACTTACATTTCAGGGACATCCAAAAGAATTTTTGTTTCTAAAGTGCAAATTAAATTTTTCATAGAATAAATTTTCTTATCTCTGCGTTTTAACTGTTGTCGTAGTACCTTCAATTGATGACACAGATGCAAATTTGTAAGCGAGGGAAGAATCTAGAAATAATAATAAAAGCAGAAACAATACATGAATAATATTATTCGATAGGTGTGATATTATTTAGGAAATGAAATTTCTGTATGTGTAAAATTAACTTTACATATGAAATGTTTTTTAATTATTGGATTATTTACTTAAGCTGAATCCATTTACAATTGTACAAGGTGGAATAAAGTTGTAACTTTACATGAAGTCTTACCTCAGATGAGGTGGGTTTCAGTACAGATTCCATGGTTGGTTCTCGACAGTCATAGTCTTGTACTACAGAAAATGAAGTTGAAGGTAGTGGAGATAAAATCTCCTTTGCATTCTTTTTCTCCTGTTGTAGTTCTTCTGATGTCATGTGGGTGTAATCTTGGACTGATAACTGTCATTTAAGATACATTAGTAATCATTTAAGATACATTGTTATGCTTTCTCGGTTATAATAAGTTTTTAGAATAAAAAAACTTTTGATTTATAAAATAAAAAGTAAAAATGATACATCAGTACACATGTGTAATTAATAAATGATCCATTTTATTTTTAGCATCAAATCCGTAAACATATTTTTCATTAATATCTACCTCATGGTTGACTATAGCTCTTCTTTTCTTAGGCAGTGGAGTATTCAAGTCTTTGGGGAAATCAAATCTCATTGGAAATGCATTACTTTTCACAAACAAATAGGATGCATTGCGCTGTAATTGGTATGAATCCTCTGAAAAATGTTCATTGCACAGCTTGCTCCAAGTGGAAGACTCAAAGTTTTTCCTCTTGGAGTCAATTATCCATTTGTTCAAGAGTTCTGAATTCTGATGAGGAAAACTGGAATGAAGTAATATATATTATATACATTGAAATTTAAAATACTGTAATATCTTATGTCTTTCAAAATAAAATAATAGCTCAGCAATTACTCATAATTTGCCCTATACCATGCTTCCTCAAAAATAAGAATGGGTACTATATTAAGTTCTGAACAAAAAGAGACATTAGGGCTTATTTTTGAAAGATAGTTTACTTTTTCATACCTGCAACAACCTACATTATTACAGTCACTTGCAGGTTTTGGACCATTTGAAGAAATTTACTATTACTTGCAGAAAGACAAAAATTTCATTACGAGAGTCCTCCACAATTTCTTTCAATTAATTGATGGAACTTTTACTTGTCTTGCATCAAAATATTTTACTATGGAAAATTGCAGCAAGAAATTAAAAAATAATAATTGAAAAGCACCAGAATGTAGTCTTCTACTACCAAGGGAAAATAATGAAAGAGTTCCACAATTTACCTAGCAGAACAGGTAATTCCCTCATTTATTGACAAAAAAGAAATGAGAAACTGAGTATGCCCACATGTAGGTCATTGGCTAATATACTCTGTAAATAGACCAATCTATCAATTCTAATCAGGGCCCTAAGGCAGAGGCACATTTCTGCATCCCAGGGCTAAATCTCACATGCGTCCCACTAAAAAAAGAACAAAAATAGTTAGCTGCTAGTTATTATATGAAATATTAATAAATTTTATTTTCAATAGATTATAAAAAAATAGTTATTTAACAAATATGTACTCTTGTCAAATCTTCAAGTTATTCTGAAAATATTACCAGTAAATAATAACAATTAAAATCACATAAATTCAAGTGTAATACTAACAATAATACAAAAGATACAGCCTAGTGGGCCTACATACTCATTTTGGGAGTCTGGCTCACCAGGTTTATTTATTTATTTACAGTAAGCCTACAGCTAATACATTTACATATTCTTGTAACATAGTTGGCACTTAATTTACAATGTTAGCAATTAAAATCAGTACATATATTAATTCCTTTTACTTTGATACTCATTACTATCCAACTTGATCCAACCACACCTACTTCCCTAAATCTACTGATCCTGTCTGTTTTATGACCTGGGGTAATTTACTGTACATTGTTAGACCACTATGGAATATTCTCCTGTGTCCTTTACAGCTCTTTACTTATTCTATATGGAAAAAGTTTGCTTGCTGTGTTTTGTATTGGTGAATATCTTTATCCTTCCTAACTAGACTTTCTAAATATTCGGTAGTAAATGGGATTCCAGTCTGTATATCAATGTTAGTACATCTCTCTTAACTTCTCTGTACACTGTTAAACATCCTACTTCCTTAAACATACTGCTGACATTTTCACAATGTCTTTTACTTAAGACTGCTCTCATTCTTTAGTTAACATTAACTTGCAACATTTCTATTTCTTTTTTATTTACCATAGTAAGAACTGTTGAACAATAATGCGAGACATCTAAATAATCTTAAATAATAGTTCTTTTCCTGATTTTGAAATGACTTTCTTTAATTTATATAACAGGTTAACTTTCTTTGCTATTTTATTATTGATGTACTCAACATGGTCCTTAAAATTTATATGGTTATCTATTATGACCCCAAGATATGGTGTCCCATGGCCATTAATTTATTTTACTTACACTGGCACACAGTGAATTTCCACTTCACATACAACAGCGAATTCTACATTTATAATATTGATAACATCGGGTACATAGTGGTCCTAATTTACTCCCCTGTGGTACTCCATGTATAATTTGCTTTTCTTCTGAAATACCATTACTGAATCTAACTTTCTGGTAGCTTTCATTGTGATAATCCTGCAACCATTCATACAGTCAGTTACGCTATACAGTTCATGTAGTTTTTTGAAGCAACAGTCGATTGCTTCAAACGCCGTCGGTAATCTAAGAACACTGCATCTTATTATAAGAATTAACTTATTTTAGGACCAGTCTAAAAATTCATTCTAGAGCTCGTTTTCCGGTCAAATTTTCGGGGAAACACGGCATATGTTATTACGCACATACCAGTAAAGATAGAAAGTTTTACACGACAAACCACCAGGGAACAATAATTAATACACTATTTCGTAATATGCTTCCATATATCCTTACCTATGAAATGATACTCCGCTTCCCTTCTGCGATTTGTTTTTAGTACTAAACGTTGAACAAGCCTTCACCATATTCAAAATAAATTTGTAAATAAATGATAAACAAGTTAATAAAGAGTTGGCGCGATAGAGAACACGGACTACTAAACACTAGTTCACAAACGACATTCCTGAATTAAAAACAGATCCAAGAAGAAATTTACTAGTAGCCAACAGGCAGCTTCAATTGTGAAGTTCCAGTAAAGTAATTACTCCACTGTTTACACGACGATAATCCCGAAAAAGTGCCGAGAGGACTGCTGCCAGCTGACGTGACGTTAAACACGGTCCAAGCTGACCGGTCTGGCCAGTGCTGGCCAGGGTCTGGCTTGTGCACGCACACAACACTACCAACAAGAGAGCCGATACCACAGGCTCTGCAAGGTTGAGTCAGGGCTGATTCGAATCTTGGTGAATCTATGACCTTGATATGGTCCGTACATATAAAGAACTCTAGGTGAATCTAGTTGCATTATGGTTGTAAAAGATTTTCTTACTCTGTCATGATGAATATGATGCACCATGTATGTATTCGTATCACGAACTGACGGACCTGGCGCTGGAGGAAATACTCACCATCACCATACACCAGTGTAACACTAATGTAGCCGCCCACAATTTTGTTCTTGTTGCTTCCTTTAATTAAAATACTTAAAAAACGGTTTTAGATATGGTGTGCTCCACATCCTTTAATCATTCAGGCAATTAGTTGAAATTTTATATACTTGCTTCATCAAAATCTAAAATTAAGAACGAGAAAGGAAATAATTATATCCTGTGGGTGTTAAAATATTGATCGAGAAATTGAAAGACTTCTCTTTCTGAATATGTTGTTTTTATTATATATTTAATTAAATTACATAATAGTTCATACTCCATACTAATACAATGTTATTGAATTAAGGGAAGTACAGAGCATCAAAACAATAAGAAAGGGATTCTGAAGAAAGCACATGCCTTGTATATAATGCTATGCTATGAATACAAAATATTTTCATAATTATTATTTACATTAAATAAGAGTTGTGAAAAAAATAATTTAAAAGGATAAATTTGACAACTATTGGTAAATGATTAATCGAGTACAACTATTAAAATCACATTAGTATCAGCCTATTGTAGTTTGTATGCTCATCTGAATCACAATTCAAATCAGTAAACTGAACAAGGTGTTTTTCCTCAAATGACTAAAATAAGTATTTGTTCTTTAGGGTCATTGATAGGAACTCTATATATTGTTTTCAACTGAAATTTATTGTCATATAACCCACCATTCCATAATTCTATCACTAGACCTTGCAGAAACCTTTCAAAAAGCAAGTGAACACACACTAGCAGGGGTGTAGAGCACCAACTTGATGTTCATATATTTTTTCATCCAATTGACTCAATCTACCAAAATTCGAGCTAATGCAGTCTGAACCATTGAATTTGTAGAAGTCCAACAGGATAGGATTTCTGAGCCAATTTTGTCTCATTGCGAACAACTCATTGTTTCGCATTCAGAACTATAGGAATTAAGGAAGCATAAAATTAGGGAATCGCACATGATTCAAAGGAAGAATTTGTAAGTTAAATATTTTGATACAGAAATTATCATAGGTAAGAGTCGGAAACTCAATAATTTGTAAAGTTTAATTAATGTAAGTTTAATTTATGGTTAAAAATGTAATGTATTATCAAAAACTTTCTTAAATTGTATAATTGTAGATCATTAAACTATTACTCCTAGTACATTTGGGCTATGTCGTGAGTCCTCACTCGTAGCTCTCATAGGTTGGCCGATCAAGCTACAAGGTTGGACGCGATGTGATGGGGAAGGGGGGGTGGAGTTTAGGGGGAAGAAGGGTTGGTTAGAGGGTTTAGGGGGGATATAGGCGGGGTCATTCGAGAGAAACCCAGAATGCGTATGACGTCTTTTAATACTCGCACAAAACCACAACGGAACCGGGTGTCAGAGCGAGAGAGATCGGGTAGTTACATGGTGGACCAGTAGTAGCGAGCCCTGGTTCGAACTAAGGTCCTTGCAGACTAACCTGACAAAGGTGATATGGGGTGGTCGGCCTGTCTCCAGGTCGACTGGCTCCCGCGAGGAAGGAGTGGAGAGGGGAGGGCCTACTTAGGGCATCACCAAAATGCAACTTCCACGAAAGTAACAACCCGTCCGCTCCGGTTCCTTCCACTGTAGTCTTCTCCATCTCTACTCTACTCCTTTATTTATATATATTAATGACCATGACATCACGACCAACTGACCCACTGTCTCTCGCTGTGGACATCCGACCTCAATCTAATGTGCTGGGTGTGCATAATGCCGGGTGACTACATGACAGCTATTATTAAAAATAATTCTTGCAACTAAAACCATTGGAAGTTACATTATTAAAAATATTCAAGACTTTTAATATATGGCAGAATACAAGACCGAAGTAGAATTGATTTCAAGGAATCTGATTATCAGTATCAGAATAACAAAAAAGGGAATTAAAATAAAACTACGATAGACATGCGCTGAAAGACTTTATGCACGTAACAACATTTAACATTTCAATAGTATCTACACAATTATACCACTTAAGTACACCACAATCTTTCAGATAAACCATCCACCAGGGCTTCAAATACTGTAGAAAGCCTCTGCTGCTTTTAGTCTACTTCCAATATGTTGGATGAAGTAACCATTAAAAATGCAACTCATGTCAATGATTTGCTAAGTTTTATAGAATGATCAATGATTAATCTATACACAATGATTTCTGTACACCAAATACATAGTAGTTTCATATATAAACAATGGAATGTGAAATGAAAAGCTTTTGACAGCAATACTTCAGCGATAAAACCTATTTTCTTCTTAACAATATAATGAAATAATTGTTCAAGACAGCAACAACAATATTGTCTTCTTAATGTACATAATATTATATATTACACAATTATACACACCTGAAACATCAGTTTTTACAAAATTGTCTCTCTTCATTTATAATTCTGAACAAGTTTACACAAATGCATCATCCATGTTACCTAACCATTACCATTGCTGAGCATGCTCATTTCAATAAAATCAAATTTAATGATTCAATCCTACCTCAACTACATAATACTATTGCAGAAGATTTCCTCAAGCTTCAATTTGTGCTTCAAACAAAAGAAATACCAAGACCTATCAGTTCCTTTCAATAACTGGTACTCTATTTTAAAAGACTGAGAAAAGCTTCTGCCTATGAAAGGCAAACCAACTAAGTTTAACTCCACCAATACACTAAGACCAATTTACTTGGATTGGGTGTGACGGGAATCTCGAGGGTAAAACTCTGCTAAAGTTGAAGCAGGGATACGTTTCAACATTTCTTTGGGGAAGATTCGAAGAAGCTGCCAGCCAATATCCAGGGATTCAAATACAGTGCGATTCTCGTAATTACCTAAAACAAATAAGAAATATCACTGAACAAACTTCCAAAATAAAAACTTGAAATGGCCCAAAATAATAAAAATTCTTCTTCCATGTTTAAAAAACAACAAAACTTTTAAAAAATTACACTATTTATTTTCATTAAAAATATATGCATCACCAGAAAAGTACCCACAGCAGAGAATGAACTTACCAATATAAATACCAATACGAATACAAAATATTTTCAAAATTATTATTATTTACATTAAATAAGAGCAGAATTTTCAAAAACTCAGAACAAGTTTCATGATATACAGGAACAGAATATCCCTTTCTAGACACAACAAAACAAAATTTACTTAATATAATAATAATTAATATGTGATCAGTGTACAGGTACTGTTCCAAAGATGTAGGGACATCAACTGTAATGTATTGGCATGCCTAATTGATTATCAGAAGGCTTTTGATCGTGTGAAACATGATCATATGATAGAAGTACTAAAAGATACAGGAATTGATGGAAAAAATCTAAGAGTAATTGTCAATTTATACTGGAACCAATCTGCAGTCATGAGACTAGATCAAGACCAATCTGAGCAAGTGAGAATAAGCAGAAGGGTTAGACAGGTTTGTATAATATCACCAATACTATTTAACCTCTATTCCGAACACATATTCAAAGAAGCATTACTTGACATGGACAAAGGAATTTCAGTGAATGGTGTCAAACTCAACAATTTGCGTTACGCAGATGACACTACTGTGTTTGCGGATACAATGGAACGGCAACAAAAGTTGATGAACGAAATCTCTGATACAAGCAAGACATACGGCCTGGAAATCAACACAAATAAAACAAAATTTTTTATAATCAGCAAGAAGAACATATGAGGAATGAATCTGTACATTGATGGCAAAAGAATAGTGAGAGTTTCACAGTATCCGTACCTGGGTACCATCATTAAATGTGGGACAGTTTGCAAGAGATAAAGTGTCGCATTGGAAAGGCGAGGAATGTTTTCAATACAATGAGCTGTCTTCAAAAGTCACGACCTTACCATGGACACTCAGGTGCTGTGTGTTCTCAGTCCTCTTGTATGGCATAGAAACATGGACCCTTACAAAGGCAATCTCTGTTAGACATGAAGCCTTTGAACTATGGCTATACAGAAGAATATTGAGATTATCGTGGATTCGTGAAGTTACAAATCTAGAGGTTCTATGCCGGGTTAACAAAAGACCAGAGCTGATCAACACCATCAAGTGTTGTAAACTGTAATATCTTGGTCACATTATGAGGAATCAAAAAAGATATGAGCTGCTCCAACGTATCCTGCAAGGGAAAATAGAAGGAAAAAGATCTCCTGGCAGAAGAATAATTTCCTGGCTCAATAACCTTAGAACCTGTTTCAACAAAAGCTCAAAAGAATTGTTCCGAATTGCAAAGGATAAAGCCAGAATAGCCATGTTGATCGCCAGCGTTCGAGACAGACAGGCATGCTAAGAAGAAGAAGAATATGTGATCGGTTTCGGATGAGGAACTCAGATGTCTGCGATGATAACTATTATGATAAGTATTTTAAAAAATTGTTCAATCTGTCACTATCTTTCTAAGATAGTCATGACTTGAATAGAACAAAATGTGGTAGGTAACAAGTCGGGGTGACCCCCAAGTGAAAGTATTTATAATGAACTTACCTTGAGAAATGAAATTCTTTTCAAATTTAGTAAGAAATTCTAAATACAAAAGATCATCAGGAGTCAAAGCTTCTTCACCAACCACAGCTTTCATAGCTTGAACATCCTTCCCAATAGCATAGCAAGCATACTGCAAGGTTTAAGAAAAATTTGCATAAGAACATAGATGTGTTTTTAATTATTTACAGTCATTCAAATCAAAGTTATTTACAGGCATTCCAATCATAGCATACTATACAATAAAATTAATAAAAGGAGGCACAATAAAACCAAAAAGAAAGCAGATTGGACCAACTTAACTATATGGTCCAACGCCATAGAAAAATATCCAGATGAGATATCGAAAAACGGCTTTTTTTTGCCATGATTCTGGAAGGGACTTCGTTCTCGGAAATTACAAATTGAATCATTTTATGTGAAAAAAAATTCCCCTTTTTTGATGGCAAATTTAACATTATGGTCCTATCCTAATCTTATTCTTCTTATGTCCATCCGCAAGTGCTGCTACCTCCACCATCGCCTCCATCTTCACACTTACAACAGATTTTCTTAAAACTGAATCGTCGGGTCTAACAAACCTAACATCGCCGACTGTGACCGAACAATTGTTTATAATTGTTCAAGGCTCGCTGTCGCGAGCCATATTATAATTATCATACCCTAACATACTAACATTAATGGTGGCGGAGAGAAGAAAATAGTGCGAAACAATATTTTTTTATAACTATCGTAAATATGAAAAGCGAAGAATACGGCTTATATTTTCGGAACCGCAATAAAATTTGTAGTATTATGACAAATTATTTTTTCGAACCCTTATGGGATCATATTCTTAAGTTTGGCCAGAAGATTAAGTACAATGCTGTTTTGTTTTTCACACAAAAATAACCTGAAATGTAAAACAATTTCAACAATGTCTCACCAACTGATTTGAAACATCAGCATGATCCTTCCTAGTCATGTCATCTCCAATAGCAGATTTCATCAATCTACTAAGTGATGGCAGCACATTCACAGGAGGATATATTTGCCTGTTGTATAACTGACGATCAACATAGATCTGACCTTCTGTGATGTATCCAGTCAAATCTGGGATAGGATGAGTAATATCTGCAAAAAAGAAATTAACATGAAATATACATAAAGGAAAACAAAATAAAAAAATTTGCAGTCAATCTATGGAATGATAAACACAAAGTATATATATTACAGCATTACATAAAAGACAACGCAATTGCTGTGCATCAGGTACTTCTAGCACCATGTTGCACTACTATGGAGCTGTAGTAGGACCTCTCTTGAATCAGTCTGCCACATGGTGTCACCCAACAACAACGCATGTGGTTTCTGTGAGTTCTATGTACATCTCTGTAGTGCACTTGTGACACGGAAAAATGGCCGATTCTCACGAACAACATGCAGCTATAAAGTTTTGTTATTTACTAGACAAGAATGCAGCATAAACTTTTCTGATGCAAACAGTGTACAAAAAAAATGCTCTTATTAAATCTCAAGTATACCAATTGTTTTCTTGGTTTAAAAAGAGGGAAATGGCCATTGAGGATCAGTACCGTTCTGGTCATCTGCCATCTGTATAAACCAAGGATGTCAGCAAAATATGTAAACTCGTGAGTGAAGACAAACGACAAACTCTAAGACTTATCCAGGTTGTCCTGGAGCTCAATTCAGTGCATTTTGATAGATGTGATATGTGAAGATTGGCACAAAGTTTCCTGCATTGTGACAATGCTCCCGCAAACACGGTTCTCAGTTTTTGCCACTTGGTGGCCTCATTGAAGACTGCTACCTTGACCCATGCGCCCTATTCTCCAGATTTAGGTCCCTGGGATGAGAAAGGACTTGAAAGGAAAGCATTTTGGCAATGTCCACAGAAAAACGCAATGTCACAACACAGCATTAACAGGTATCGAGGAACTCAAATTTGAAAGGAGTTTCCAACAATGGAATGAACGTTTGGACAAGTGCATTAATGCTAATAGAGAGTACTTAGGAGTTATACTAGGTCTAGATAATCATAATTATTGGGAAAAATTACTCAATTTGTGAATCAGAATATCTTATGAAAAGAGCCCATAATAGAATAATTTGTAAAAAATTCAGAAAGAAAATTTGATACTCACCATCATTAGGCATAGTTAAAATTGGAATTTGAGTAATTGAACCATTTCGTCCCTCTACACGCCCAGCTCTCTCATAGATGGTAGCCAAATCTGTGTACATGTACCCAGGGAAACCTCTTCGTCCAGGTACTTCTTCTCGGGCTGCAGACACCTAAAAACAAAATATAAAACAAAACATGTTGATTGTGTGATGAGGTTCGGTGTTGGTAGTATACACAGTATTGTATAAAGAATATGTTGTCATACTATCCACTTGATTTTTTTAATTTTTTAAAATACAATTTCTTTATATAATAAAATGTTGAGTTTTACAATGCTGCAGGAAACAACAGTTTACTGATAAATTTCTACAAATTTCATATGTAAATCAAGACTCACCTCTCGCAAAGCTTCAGCATACGAGCTCATATCAGTCAAAATAACCAACACATGCTTCTCACACTGATACGCCAAGAACTCTGCAGCAGTAAGTGCTAAGCGAGGAGTAATGATTCGCTCAATTGTTGGATCATTGGCCAAGTTCAAGAAAAGGCACACATTCTCCATTGAGCCATTTTCCTGAGAGAGAGAGAGAGAGAGAGAGAAAAGAAAAATATATCAACAGCAGATAACAATTTAACTCAAATAAATTAATGTGTGTTCTTCCTTAAAAGAATCATAAAAGAATGTATCATTGGAATTTGAATGTGTAGATGGAATTTGACAAAAATTATTCTCAAAACTTACCTCAAAGTCTTGTTTGAAGAAACGGGCAGTTTCCATATTTACACCCATAGCAGCAAAAACGATGGCAAAATTATCCTCATGATCATCCAAAACAGATTTTCCAGGCAGTTTTACAAGACCAGCTTGTCGACAAATTTGGGCGGCAATCTGGAAATATCATGGAGAAAGTTTACCTTTTGAAGGAACAAAGAACTAAAATTTCAATCATTACAAAATAATTAAATATTTGTCTTCACAATTGCACATCTTGGATTTTCAGATTTTGGAAGAAGGGAGTACTGGAGTTGACCACCAATTGATTAGACATTACTGCAAGTAGTTGTCTCCCAGACATTTGTCTTAACAAATTTGTGAATCAACAATTACAATAAGACAATGAACCAAACATACTAACTGGTAATAAGAATACCAATAAACTGGAAAATTTTGTAGTAAATAAATGGAAAAGGAATGGAAAATTTAAACAAATTGTTTTATTAAATTTTTTTAAAAATTTTAAAAATTGTGACACAGGACCAAAGTGTAAAAGTGACTTTGCTGATGATATTAAAACACATGATGGTACATTTTAACCTCTTTATATGTATTAGAAGCATTGGATGGAATAAAAATACATTGACATTAAAACTGTACCACAGTATTGAAACACCTGAGAAGTTGCGAGATGTTGTCATAATACAGTTAATATATTAATAAGAACATACCAGAAATATAGGCATAATTAGTGAGAACCATAATTCAAGATGCACATCACTATAATGGACAATGAAATGTAATGAATCTTAATACTTTATAAATGCTATATCATAGCAGTTACAGTACTTACTTCATTGTGAGGTAAACCTGCAGCAGAAAAGATGGGAATCTTCTGTCCTCTGGCAATTGAATTCATCACATCAATAGCAGAAATGCCAGTTTGTATCATTTCCTCAGGATATATACGAGTCCAAGGATTAATAGGCTGACCTGATAAACATATGTAATAGATAAAAAATGAAAGGATCTATCACAAATAAAGATTAAATTAAAAGATAAATTTTAAAACAGAATTTTTTCCTATTTTCACTTCGTATGAAATCTTATAAACAGGACACAAACAAAACGTTGTTGACAAACCCAAATGATTTTAGGAGGAAATACTGCAAATAAAACTAACTAAAATTTCTTAAGTATCTGAATACATTTTTCCATAACTACGTAAAATATTATTCCAAATTACTTAGTACCCATAGTGACTAGAATAGATTGTTCATGGAAAGCTTTTCATCCTCCAATTGGGCATACAAAGTTTTTAACTTCATTGGTTCCTTTACAACTACAAGGAGAGAGAAAATTGCCTTGATGCATTCAAGTAGTGTACATGTACATGTTATCATTTTATATTCATTACTAAGTTTCATAGTTTTGTTTATTGAATCCAGAGCGTTTTTCATGTCAGTATACATACAGGTCAAATTAAGATTGAAAAAGGGGCAAAACTTAGGATTTATAGTAAAAATTTGTGTCTCTGGGTTCTGCCTTTATCCTTAAATGCTTCAATACTTACAAGTATCTACCACGAAGCATATTCGGTAAATTCGTTCAAGCGAATCAGTTTTAGTTATTGTTACAACCGATAGATTGTGTTACATATTAAGGTATTCTATGCATCTTCGGTTTTGAAAAATTCAATGCTACCAGTTCAGAGATTGTTCAAATGGGAAACCTAAGACACTGGAGCCTGCAACTCAAATATTATATATTTGGGAAGTGTGTAGTGAGTCCCGGTTAACTTTTCCACAGAATAAAGAAAAGGGTTGATTTAACCTGAGAAATCTTGAGGATGCAGAAATCCAACATCAAACACATGTACACCATCTACATTTGGATTTTGAAAGTCTGAAAAATATTTTGTTTTCTCCTGCCACCCAATTGTTCCCAATGAAGTCATAAAAGATTGTTTCTATCTTTCAAAATGAAAGATTTTGAATATCTTTAAATCATAGATTAAAATTGTTCACCTTGAATATCCAAATAGTCCTCAGCCAAGATGGGAGGTCCTTTATCGATTGGTTTACCACTACCATTAAATACTCGGCCCAACATATCTTCTGATACCGGGGTCCGCAGAATATCTCCAGTAAAGTCACATAATGTGTGTTTGGCATCGATACCAGAAGTTCCTTCAAATACCTGTCATAAAACAAATAATGTGAAAACCAAATAATTGGAGGTATCAAATAGAACAGTGCCAAGTACATTATGATCGTACCTGAACAACAGCTCTGGTGCCGCTAACTTCCAATACTTGTCCTGAACGAATTGTGCCATCACTCAATCGCAACTGAACAATTTCAGCATATTTTGGGAACTTCACTTCGTCCAAGATGACTAAAGGCCCGTTCACTCCTGAGACGGTCTTGTATGCTAGGGTGATAAAAATTTACGTTCAACTCTGAACAATTAGATTTCGAAAAGGAAATAATACAAATTATACAGAAAACCATCAATAACAGCAAAATACAAATGACCTCTTTCCTATGTTCACCCCGCCCACGAATCAAGGGTTTAAATTTCAACAAATTCTTCACAATTAGATCCCCTAAGTTACTTACTTAAACGAGGTTGAGATAAAAAATCTCGTGAAACAGCTAATGCATGTTCTCTTGCAGCTTGGTTAGCTCCTATTACAGAAGGAAAAGCCATGACAGAAAACCGTCTTCAGTACTTCGGGTTAGCAATCCAGCTGACCACCCACACAGCACCTACACGACGAACAGTCCCAGCCCGTCGATTCACGTGCTATCACGTGATGTGTCACGAGAAGCACTACCACTTCGCAAGAAACGCCATTTTGAGTCTAAAATGAACAGAAATTATTAACATTAATTGTATTAGAACGCCAAATAACTTTAAAAATGTAAATTGTACCTTAAAACGTGTAAGAGTAATTATACATTTCGAGTCCATAAGATTATAGAAGGACTATGGATGCCAGTTAAATCTGAGTATACTCATAGCATATTTTAACTGTCCAGTAATTACTACTCTATAAATTTAAGTAATGATTATCTCGATTCCAATTCCCGGAAAATTGTCTTTTTCATCAGTATTCAGCGAGTGAAATAATGAAATCCTTACTATAGGTTTTAACTTACGATGTGTTAAAATCGATATTATGCATAATATTTGTAGAATCCCTTGATCAGATTTCTTGCGATTATTATAAACAAAACTCAACATCGATATTCAACTTTTCGAATGTTCCTCTGTAGCGAGTCTTGATAACTGGGGGAAAAAATTAATATTGATAAGCTAGTAATGGAAAACTTGACGTTTTGCTCAAAAATTCTCTGTTACTTCAATTATTATAATGTATTTGCAATGATTGTAATCTAGAAACAGATAGTGTAAATCGTAGTTAAATTATAACCTTCAGATTTAACCCACGTGTTCAAATCGAAGTACTTGATTCAACGATCATCGTTCGTTATATCGTGAAATAATAAATGAAAATTAATTTTGTACACAAATGGAGTTTGAATCCATTTGCAATCAATATCAGCTAAGATGTATCACTATTGATTGTATTTACTGTCTCGCAGGTTTTGCAGAAACGCCACAAATTCGAAGACATGGTCCATGGACTAAGGAATCTACACTACCCTAAATCGATATTTAAAATAGCTGCGCAAAATGGGCCAATGTACTCCTGGTAGCTAAACAAAGCAACAGAAATACAAGGAAGTTACAATGTCATTAGCTACATCCAATTGCCGCTAGAGCGACTACATGAGTCAAAGTATCGTTGGTCTTGGGTCGGCCAGGTTGGAGCGCAATAAAATCTGAAGTAAGCGCTGCGGATTTCTGTGGGTGTGGGGGTGCAGCTTGGGAGTGGGGTGGTGAGGTGGTGTCGGTGGTGTCAAGAGGATAGTTCCCGTGCAATCGCAAGAGCTCTGAGCACTGAGCTGGCTCTGAGTATAGGTGGAGGACAGCGGGTGGTCGTGTACGACGAGAACATCGGTTTAAAGTGCTAAGTATTTGTCCTCTTGGTGTTAGGTTGTGTAAAATGGCATCTGTAGTTCGAAAAGTCGTCGTTTCGTCACTTTTAAGTGGCTCTGTATCCAGAGGATCTATAGTAGCGTCAACTAGTGCCACTAACCGCACCTACTTCACTTACAGTAATGAACCGGCAGCTCCTGTTGACCACGAGCCGAAATGGGTGAACGATTTTGAAGCTGCTGTACAATGCATCAAATCGGGTAAGTTATTTTCTGTATTCCTTTTTGAATTTAGATTATGACTACGCATTTTATGACTTTCAATATTTGTTTGATTAGATATTAATGAATTGTCTAAATATTCGCTATTAGTATCGTTGGTTTTCCTTGAAAGAAACAATCGGAAATTTTGATTGTTTATACATCTCTATTCCTCCTAATTGTATTGTACACTTCTCTATTTTCAAATATTAATTTTCCTCTTATGTATGGCAAAATGACAGTTAAGTTGGATTTGTTTACGTCGTGGTTGATCGAGATTTTGAGATCAACTCCTATTGAGATGACAATTTTCATAATTTCTTTACTTGCTAACATTATCTGAAATTTTCTAATTTTGTTTTTGTGACGTATCATAAATTAGGGGAAATTGAGAGTCGTAGGGACAGTGTTCTGATATTGATCCAGACACATTTTAGGAGACGAATTGTTTGGGCTCCTCTCTAGCTTGGAATGTCATGTTCCGAGGATATCATTACACTACAAATCAAAAGGAAGGGATATCATTACACATTTTTGTATCATGAGTTTAATTTTCAATGATATATGTTGTTGGAGCGTAAAGATGATACTATCTGAACTACCTATTCCACATTATTTAATATAATTTAATATTGGAAACCAGACGAACCAATTTTAATACTGTTTGAAATTATTTCCTTGTGAAAGTGATATACGAAATTATTCATAATGTGATTACACTGAAGAAGCTCGAGGATTATATTTGTATTCAGGTCGAGGCAACCGACCTAGCGTCCACGTCCGTCCGTGAACTCGTGCTACAAAGCGAGAAACTCAGAAGGCACATCACCCACTGTCATTCGAAATCCACTCTTTTCACGAATCATGAGAATTCGTGAAACCTGGAATAACGTAGTAAATGCTGTAAGGAAATAAATTCACATATATTTTCTACATTATGTCGTCCGATTTAATTTTACATAATTGTATGGTCGCAGTTTTAATTAAAAAAATGGCTTACATTTATTTTATTACTCGGCAGAATCATTTATTTATTTTGGAACATTTCTGTAAATTTACATTCACTCAAGCTTTTTTTTTTGTTTAAAGGACCCTGACGTGTAATATATGGCTTAAATGAACCTTGGAATAAGGATTGTGTAATATGATTTCGGTCGTCATAGTAGGTTTCTGATTGAATGAAACTTCGTTACACATTAATTTAAACAACATTATGGTAAATGTCTAGTTTAGTGATTGATTTCGACTTTAGTGGCGAAGTTTGTGATTGTTTTTCTGGAAATTTTGAAACGTGATCTTATATTTTGGTGCCAATATATCAGTATTTTTGATAATTAATTGCAAACAGAGCATAAGTTTCGTAATTCAATGAGACTATCTCTAAAATTATGATGCTATCGAATTATGTGAGGGATTTTTTTCGTCGTTGTGAATTGTTTTAGTATGTCTGAAAGTTTCTTTTCAGAATCCCATTATAAAGTTTATATTAAATCCATTTAAAGTTATACTAAATCATTAATTTAAAGTTATATTTTCTTCGTGTTAATTTGTTAGAAATATTGTTACGTAATCTTATCTTGAAATTACCGTCGTTAATTTGTGACTTAATAGGTAAGACAATGGTTACTTTTGAAAGATAATGGCAAAAACATCTTTAATCGTTTAATTTCACTTAACATGACTCAATATGTTCATTTAGTACTCTTAATAAAAATTCTAAAATTACACCGAAGCAATTTCTTTTGTTGATTTCTTTTTTGTAGCTCTTTGATTTTGAAGTATTTTGATATATTATTCACCTGTATATATTTCTTAATTTTTCGTGGATGCTATTACGCTTTTCGAACGAATGAATGTGAGAGTAGGCAAAATAGCATTTTTTGTGAAATACATTTACACGCTATAAATGTAAAGTGATATAAAAAATTACGTTTCGATTGTTGGCCTGATTATTTTTATTTTAATACATCTCGGACATCCCTGTTCCTTAGCTCTTTGCTTATTACCAGCGAGCGCTCTCTGTTACTTGGATCTCTCATCATGCGTACGGCATATTAAAGTTGATATTCTTTCTCCAAGTAAACCTGATTGCGCTCTTCGGATTATGAAATCCGAAGAGTTCACCTCTACTTCAAATCGTTCTACACAACTCTGTACATGAACTTTGATCGCCGCTGTTGTTCAGTAATCATGCAAAAAAAGTTATTCTGAACGTGATTTGTCGATTCGATAAACCTTAGCGGCAATTTGTGGATACTGTTTATTAATAATTATTAACAAATGTTATCAACAATTATTAACAAATGTTATCAACAATTATTAACAAATGTTATCAACAATTATTAACAAATGTTATCAACAATTATTAACAAATGTTATCAACAATTATTAACAAATGTTATCAACAATTATTAATAAATCACTTTTAAGTTATGCCACGCAAGTTGTATGTTATGGGGGTATTAATGATGGTTTTTTGATACTGAAGAGACATGAGGATTATATCCATGAATGCAAGTTATGTTACTTATTTGTTAAGGGATTACTTCGAATTGCAAGTATGAGGGAGGTTTGTGGATTTTTTTTTCGGAGAGTGAGTGCTTTGTGCTCCTTAGACCTTTCGTATTTATAGTTGGCATTGCAGTTGAAGAGACAATCGTCTTGAATAATCTTAGATTACGAAGAGCACAATAGACTTAACCTTTCGCAAATTATTAAGCAGTTTTTATTTATTTTATTATTGTCATATAATGTGAAAATATCTCTAGCGAGACGAAATCCGAGCTTTTTAAAATTATTAAGTTATTGTAATATTTGAATAGTTGGTACTCTCTTTGAACTGTTATGTAATGTAGTGTTATATAACACAGTACGTTGTGGAAACACCTCTATAATTTTGATAAGACGCATGCGAAGTATTAGAATCGCTGTCGTTAAGCGTATTATGAATGCTTTTGCACCCCACCCTCCGTCTTGTAAAAGCTAAGAACCGGACTTCTACCCGCCTGTCTTCCCTTCTGAACTGCATGAATGGGCTCTTTGCGGGAGGGGGACGAACTAGATGAACGAGGTGAACCCTTTTCTTAAATGGGTAATTCTTTTGAAGAAGCACATGAATGAAGTTTTTTTATACATGCTTTGACTTCTTATATATCAGAACTGTCCAACTTACCTTAACCCGCAGACCATTTTCTTTACAATTTCGTTCGATCAGGTCGGCATGGGATGGGGTTCGGCGAAATTTTACCCGACGAATAAATCTAATAGGTAATTTATTCATTTGTAACGCGATGTTTTGATGTCATCAACATTTTTCTTCGAGCTGGAAAAATTAAATAATATATTTCTCTATTTTTGAAATGTATTTTTAATATTTAGTATTATAATACAAAGTTTTCGTATTGTAGTGTATGACGGGGTAATTCTGAACACAATTTTCTATTTTCTCTCACCTGACATACCATGTTAATTAATAATTCTGGGAGCATATAATTGTCCCCCCCCCCGTTTGATGAAAATTCAATGTAAAATGTGCTATAACTCGCTGGTCATAAAAAATTTGTTTGACAGCGCTGTCCTAAATGATCTTCGAGTGACAAAAACTTAACAATGCTCGGTACAATTACCACATTTAAATCGATACGACCTCTAGTAAATATATACCGCGAAACCTCGGTAATTAAGAAGTCACGAGACTACTAAAAAATTCGAAAAACAAAACTCAAATACTGAGATAAATTACCGACACGTTAGCGAAAAGACCGAATAAAATGTTGGAATTAAATAATTTCGATTAAGAGATTTTTCTGTTGTTGAATAAACAATCTGGATTATTGCAGGATGTTAGAATTATGGCGTTGGGAAGTATGTACAGATTTATTCTCATATGTAGATTTCGTTCGTATTATAAAATGTTTTAACCTGGTTCGTTTATACTATTGTATCGACGGCAAGTGTTTGTTACATAAAATTTGGGATAACCTACTTCGTGGAAATTGATATACGTTAATAATGAATCCCTTTGGTCTCGAACGCAATTAATTCTGAAATAATTCAGTTGTCTATTTCGCTTCAGTAACTGAGAAATTGAAACTCTTGAAAATGGATTGAGTGAAGTGCGCTGAAAACAAATTCGGGAGGGAACGCTACAATACAACCTGTAAAAGCCGAGAACACGGTTTTGACTTCTGAACGTGGGTTCCGAGTGGAGATTTTCCCAGATGTTGGACTCCACAGAAAAAAAGTATATTATTGTGAAAAAAAGATTGGTTCATTGAGAAAAATTAAAATAAAACTTGCCTGTTTCTAAGTAGTAACAAATTTGGGTCCGGACCGAAACAAATTTATGAATATATCTAAACCGCATGGGCAAATATTCAAATATCTTATTACGATAGTAAAATTCAAATGATATGACTGCCAAAAACGATTGGTCTTTCAATTAGTTCATACTAACATATTAACTTTTGCAAAATCTGGATTTTGCCCCACTCAATTTTCCAATTACAATTCATATAAAAGATTCATGGCACTAGACACCCTAAATAACACTAAAAATTTTAAGAAAAAGGTAAAAACACTACAAAAAATAACTAATACTGTTATAATTGATAAATAAGATGACATATTTCAACGATCAATCGGTTTCAAAATATTTATCATCAATATCCATGGTAAACTCCTAAAAATCAAAATAACATAATCAAGAATATATTGAATGAATTATCTTCCACATTAATCTCTTTGCAATAGCCTTATTGGCAGCTTTAAAAAACGCCTCCAAAAACTCGGGGGAACAAAATTCTTAAATACATTCATAAATACATAGATACTTACACACACACATATGATATTGGACATCATCGCCAAAATTTGAAAATAGACTCCCCTGGAGCCAATTCGCAAACATCCGAAGAGATCTCAAATTTTTTTTCTCGACCGATTACAATACTTTCCTTACACACTCTGTGTAATGGGAAAGTAAAAAGGATCAAAGAAACTATTCTGCGACTCCATTGTTTTATATTTGGAAGTATCGAGTATCAGTTAATCCCGTCCCCTTCCAAAAAAAGCAGTGCTTCATAGAATATAGAGCCTTAGATTTGAGTAATACCGGCATGTGTCGGCAGCAGGGAGATTTTTGTTTATAATTTAGTAGCGGAGTAATACTCGAAATCATGTCAGTCGTTTGTGAATGTTCATGTTCATCGCTTGTGAGTCGAGAGAAAGAATAGTTTTGCCTGTAAGTGATTTAATGTTACTTAGAAAAATGTTTCACGTGTCTGACATGGTGTCGTTAGCTTCCAGAATATTATCCTGTATATCAGAAATTTGAAAATATCAACTGTGCCTCTATTCCACTTCGTAAGTGCAAAGTTTAAGATTTTTTCTCTGGATAAACCGATTTTGTAGAATGATGTCCAGAAAAAATATTGGATGTTTACCACTCGTACATTCTGCGTAACATTTTCAAATTTATTATCAGCGCAAGCGATTTCTACTGTGTCGTGCATTTTGATTTGCTGAATGAAAATGAATGTGCTTTTTTTGCGCTTAGGAGACACAGTGTTCGTGCAGGGCGCCGCAGCGACCCCCGAAAAGCTGGTTTGTGCTATGACAAATGTTGGGAAGCAGAAGAATTTGAAGAATGTGACTGTGTGTCACATGCACACCGAGGGATCAGCTGCCTACACAGAACCCGATTGCGCGGGTAAGTCCTCTTTTTTTAAAGGAGAAAATGTACTTGGAAATCTTCAACCCGAACCCGTGTATGCAGCTTACTTTTTATTACTTATTTTAGCTTTACTTCTTAAGGTCGTTCTGCCGGGTAATGTTAGTCAAATCATTGAATAATTAGCTAATCTTTTTTGTTAATATTTATATTACTTGCAGACTCGTGTGGGCCCTCCAAGCAAAACCATATGATTTAGAAATAAAGAAACAAAGAATGACGAAACTCTCTATTGGTCATAAAAGAAAATGAAATATTTTTGTTTAGAATTTTAATATTTGTGAAAAAGGAGTATATCGTCCTAGGTTATAGTAACACTCGCCATGGAACAGTGGAGTGTTGCCGACAATAGGACTAGAAACTTTCTTCTACTCCTCTTGGTTGCTGACGAATCCTCCTGACGTCGAAGACAATGGTGGGTAGAGCTCTCCGAATCTAAAACCGCGAACAAGACCCAGCATTAAAAATAACTCTTCAGAATGCAAGGTGATCCCTATTGAAAATTATTTTTAAAATCAATTTCGACTAATTGTTTTAAAGTTCAGGCTTTTTCAAGTACTTTATTTTCTAAAATTTGTTTTCAATCACAAGAGACAATGTATTTCATACGAATATTAAATAGTAATTATCTTTCTTAAGTTGTGTTTTAAAAGCTAGAATTGTTGTATGTATTACTGTGTCGGTATACAAATTTTAAGACGTTTAAAATACTTAATTCTCTGTCGGCAGAACGACCTTAGTTTAGCCATACACTGCATATCTTGAGTTAAAGCGTAAATTGACTCAAATTTTCTGCTTGAAACATGGATATCACTGAAGATAATATTTTTTGAATTGAATTTGTAACCAGTTTTCGTAAGGTGTAAACAACGTTAGTTCGTACTCTTTGCAAATATTGTTTTTATTCCGCGGAAGTTTTATAATTTTTGTTCTGATTTCCTATCAGCTAAGGAAAATAAGCAACAACTAATAATTCTTTCTGAATTTAAGAAATTTGTGCAGTTGATGGTGAATGACCGAGGAGAGAAATGTGTGGTCTGTAATCCTAAAAGAGACCAGAGCGTAATTAAAAGTTGTGTATACGTTGGACAAAATTATAAATCTATATCATTACTAATTAATAGATACAGCAAACTGCTGAGGTGTATATAACGTTCTGAGGTAGTGGCAGCTTCATTTCCCATTCATGTGTTCAGTTGTGCATGTAATGCGTACCTGTTCACGCAAGGTAGACAGGATATACGTATGGTCATGATGAAATAAAATTTTGCTTTCTCAACTAGACAAATCGTTGACGAAGGGAGTAGAACGTGGTTTTAGATATTCGTTCATATTTTTAAAATCTTTATTGGAGTATTCGTTCAACTTGTTCTGTAGTGAAGACAATATAATGAAATATATTAGAGTATTAGTACTTCGTGAAAAAACTGAAAAGTCACATAAAATGTCCTTATGAAATATGTTCATTCTCGTCGAGAATAACTCTTGAGTTGCAGTTACTGATGATTGGTACAAATTTCGCATTTCAGAGTATTCACAGATGAGCATCATTATGATAATATTTGATTCTGCATTTGTCGAAATTGAATGTGACTTATTACATCCCCGCTGTTAGTTTTGTGTTTGTAAATTCTTAAATATTTACTCAGTGTTTTTTTTGTTTTTTTGGGCGGGGGGCTTTACGGCTCATGTCGACACCAAAGGTCATTGGAGCCCGAAAAACTTGTACAGGTAGGGAAAATGCAGTTACGCACTAGGGAGAGCCAACATGACTCCCCCCGCGTGTGGAACTCGTCGAATGATTCAACCCTACCTACTAAAAACCCTCCTGATCTATAACACACCAAAACATATCTCACAACATACATCAAATGGAGGGGGGGGGTTAAAATGAGGGGGGCACATAACATGAGGGGGGACAAAAAATGAGGGGTAGTACAAAAAATGAGAGGAATGAGGAAAATGAAAGATACCCTAGCCCTAATGGCGTCGGGATCGAAAAGAACAAGTGACCAAGGGAGGTCAGGAAAGAGAAAGGAAGGAGCATGGCACAAGTAAGTGGAAGTAATGCCAGACTCGGCTCGGGGCCCCGTGTTCGCCAAACACGTACTTACTAGATGTAAGTCCCCTTGGGGTCAGTGGTGATTCAAGTATTCAATAGTTAATAAAGCATACTCAAAGTGTTTAACTGTATTGTAATGATTATAAAAAAAATTAATGACTGTAGAACAGGCATTCTTTCAAATGTTATTTCACGTTCATTTCTCGAAAATCTGGTATGTTCGTATTTTGAACCTTGGTTTAGTGACATGGGATGGGATGGCCATAGTTAACTCCTCATGTGTAATTTATTTTCATGAGATAGGAATGATTTATTTAAATATATAAACGAATGAATACGGCAATACATTATCTCTACAATTCGTTAATTACAAAAGTTAAACATGCAGTTTTCTGTAGCAAGAAACTAGTGGTGCAAAGATATTTTTATCTTAGCATGAAACCTTTCATTGCCGAGTGAAATCATCATCTAATACCTTGAAAATATCATGCTTTGATGTTTTAAAATCTAACCATAATATACAGAGTTATGTCTTTTTTTATCTTCCTTGAATTCATATTTCCTGACATGTTCCTTCTATCACTGCTAGCTGTCAACCGTCGTGTTCCTGTTCTTATCCACAAGCATCATGTCTCATTCTTGTATCGCTCTCAAATAACTGCTGCCACCATCAACTTTTTCGTCTTGGCTTTACAACTTTCAAATCCTTTAATTTCGTCACTTTCATGTATTCGTACTTATTAATCGCCCTTCAATGAAATATCGGGTGTCAAAGATAGGTTTTCAGTACTATGCTTCACGATTGGTTCGCCTGGTCACTGTCTATACCCGCCGTTTCGTAATGGACTCTTACGTCATTGTACCCGGACTCTTTATCACTCGAGTTCTTTGACCATTTGTCCAATAAAGAATATGTGACCGTTGAAAGAATGCAACGCCTTTATTTTTTGTACATCGTGTTGATAGTGATAATAAATTATAGTTGGGGGATCGTCTTGCGAAGAAATGTCAGTGATGCCCACGAAATGTACATTAGTAATGTTTATATCATGTTCTTTTTTTTTTACATTAAAAACTAACAATCTTATTTAGAGTTACCTTTACAAAACAATATAAAAGCGTTTATTCTTCTTATTTTCTTCCTTGTCAAATTGTAATGATCGAAGCCTTTGCCTCTGTATTAATTCAATACGATGGAATATGATTATTCTACTAAGACAATTATGTTTAGCTTTCACTTTAAGGGGGTTGATAGAGCGGTTCGGAACTTAATTTAATGGTAGAGGAATACGGTTTCCAAGTTTATAAAGAGGTAAATGGATTTTGCCATTTATTACAATTGAATGGTCGATGTATTTCGTAATGGTTGGGACTTTGTTACTCATTTTATCATTAATGTAACTTCTCAACTTAATGATTTTAAAAACTCTGAATTTCTGTTTTGAGTGGTTGTAAACTGACATTAGGATCTTACACCTTTAAAATGAACTCACTTCTGTCCGAATTATTCCATATCCATCTTGATATTAATTACCTTCTTCATTATTCGAAGAGTGAAAATAGCTTGCCGTTATTGGTGTGTAGCTAGTCTGTTGATTCTTTGTTCTATCTCCAAAAAGTGTTCTGCAAGATATTACAAGGCTTCTTAGATTGTGATTACTAATAAGAGTTGAAAAGTCACGTTTAATTAATATACAAACGGGAATTAAATACTTGAGTATTCGCCCATATCCAGTGTTCAATTCGCATTTTCATGATTTCTGTGTTTTGTAGAATGTAATGTTTGGGTTTTTGAATTATATGGACTTGAGTGAAGTGAACTTAAGGCTGGTCTTCACATTCAAACCTATACCTTGTATGATCATTGCTGGTTTGTCAATCAGGATTGAATATGTGAACGGTAGATTTGGCATTTTGTTGAACAAAAGTAAGTGTGATAAGGCAGTCACAGACGGAGGGACTGACCTTTGCTTTAAGTAAAAGACTGACGTTTGATCGTATGGAGCATGATGGTCTGATCGGCCAGTTTCCAGTACTGGGAAACCAGGATCGAAGACATCGCTGGAAAGTGCTATCTTTCAGTATTTTTTAATTAACAAAAACATCTAGCAACTAGTCAATATTCATATGCTTGTCAACTCTGAGCCATCTAATTAAAGAAAATTCAAGATAGTATTCAAATAGTTCAATTACAATACGTTGAGTACGAGGTACCAGACAATCCTCGAAGCTAATTTATTCTAATTTTCACATAACTTCCAGAAATTTACATTTTAAATTCATTCTTCAAATTTTTAAAGTAAGAGCAAAATTTTCCTTTGAGTTACTTCGCTCTTCGGTACCGGGTCGATACGCGTCGACCCCATCAGCTCATGGGCGATATGTTTCGGCCCTAATTTGACATAGAACAAGCGATTTAACTAAGTTTACTTTCTTCCTGTATCTTGGAGCGTTTTTATATTACTTGGTTACAACCAGTTGTCATCGTTCTCCCATTCGAATTGCAGTACTGAAAAAAGCAAATTCGACTACAACATTTTTATCGTTAGAAATGGGTATATTTACGAGAAAATGGAGAGAAAGGAAATCAGAATTAGTCCTCAGTCATGTATTCTAGAATTCATGTATTGACATTATAGCGTTTGTTTGAATGACCTGTGGCTCAGTTCTGTAATTTCTTTAAGTTTGGAGCGCTGAAACTCTCATAGCCGCTTGACGTGTATGTGGGTCGCCATCTATTGGCGTGGTGAGGGTTGATGTGGGGAGAGGAGGTGGAACCACGTGGTAGCATCAAAGCGTTACGTCAAGCAATGTGACAGGCACCTTGGCGGCGAAAGTGTCTGCTTTAGTTACGGGGCAAATGCTGCGGCGCCTTGTATTGAAAGAAGCCGCAGGAGGCTAGAGAATAGTATACTGATAAAGAAGTCTGATGAGTATATGCCTGATGTGCGATTTAGGATAATGTCTAAATTTTTGAAACAAATAGCTATGTTATACAATTTTTAACAGATCATGGCAAATTTGAAGAGTATTTAATGAGAATACGACGGAGGGAGACTGCAGTATGTATGTGTGGAAAAGGAATAGAAAATAGTGAACACATTCTTTGGGAGTGTGAGATATATGGTCAGGAAAGGCGTAGATGTCTACGGTTTTTTAAAGAAGAAGAAGGAATATCTTTGCCTAAAGAAAAGAAGATATTGATTGCAACAAAGAAAAGATGTTGTCAGTACGTCAGTTATGTGACTCAAGGGGGAAAAATCAGAGATGTCTTAAAAAAGACGAGTAAAGTTGCAAATTGTAGATGAGCGTACACTTCCTTGAGGAAAGACAATACCAGATACAAGAAGTCGTGATAACATCATATACGACAGCTTCGAGATGTATAAACACGATGAAAAAAAAAGTTCAACGAGCAGTCTTGCAATGACAAGCGTTACAGGCAAGACGGATCCTAAACACGGATACCAAAACGAATAAAAGAAAGATAAAGAAGTCGAATATTGAAAATGATTTAAATTTGATTTTCATACACAGTGGCGGATCTAGACCGTAATCAAGAGGTGGGGGCTAACCAGGGAGGTATTGAGGGGCATTAAATAATTCTGTTTGAAAATTATAGTTTTACTTCACAGATAATGTTTATAAGATTTAATGAGTATTGTATTAAAAGATACTGTTTTAAATTTTAAGAATAAAATACATCAACTCATGAAGTAGATAATTAACAATTTATTAAATAGTAGTGAAATTTATTAATTGTGAAAAATGGCAAATACATATTAAATGATAAAGATTTCGTGACCAAATCAAAATTTTATAGATACAAATCAAACAATTCATGAAAATGTATTTTTAATGTAGACATAATCAAACAAAAAATATATGAAAGTTATAAAATGAAATCCAAATCAAGATTTTTTTTCAGGATGTATTCCTTAAACAACTGTTTCGAAGAGGTCTACTTATTAATCCAATACTTCTTAATAATTACCAATAAATAAAGGCTCTAATAGTGAGGTAACAAACAGCTTACAACGTACATAGAGACTACACAACGTATGGAAGGAAATACGGCAACCCGTAAATGAATAGAAATCCGCTTGCTGTCTACAGTTGACATGAAGCATGTAGAAAAGGCAAATTTCGAACGTTTTAAGATCGTCCCATCCTCGCACGTAAGCACGTAAAGGTCTCTAAAGAAAGACTTCGCCTACTATCACTCGTTAATAGCAATGGAGGTTCGCCGTGAGTTGTGCTGTAGATAATGCGGTTGCTCTGTATCGCTTATACAAGTATTCCTGAGTGTAGCCTGCATAGAAATACACCTAGTATTGCGAGTCGCTGCAGTCAGTGCCTGTAATACGCAGAAATTTTAATACTAATTTGTATTACGTTTACCTAAATTAAATGTTAGTCTCCCCCACGGATCCGCCACTGCTCACATTAAAAAATATCGAAAAGAACCTGTGGCAGGGGGAAAGGGAGGTTGCTGGATCGTGCAACTCTCCTGAGCTGAACCAGCAAAATGTGCAGATGAAAGAGAAGTTGGAGGCGGAGGAGGAGGAGGACGACATGGCAACGAACCGTATACTGTCTCAAGGTCGAGGGGAGTATTTCTGCCAGTGATTCGCCACAACCAGCACGCATTAGTTTGCGTGCAGGCGTGGCTAGCGTTTTGAGAGGATGTACTTCAATTTTAAAGCTGACCGTTCGCCTCACTATATCGACTTGTGCGGTTTTCAGCAGTTAGTATTGGTATAAAGAGCTCTAATGACCTTGACGTTGGCGAGCTTTAAAGCCCCAAGAAATAAAGTATTGGTATATGAAACTTGCATCATAAGCAAAGTATGAGAATTTGGTTTGCATATAAAAATCTTCTGTATTTGTGTAAATTTGCATTGAGAATTATACTAATATATAGCTTTTGTATTATGAATTATATACTTCCGTTCCCTGAAGAAACGTAATTTTTGCTTGCACAACATTCTACTGTGCTGCTCTGACGCTTACAATTGTTCCTACAGGAGAAATAAGTGATGAACGAAAACTATCCCAACTACAACAATTGTGTTGAAGAAGAGCTCTGAACAATGTCAGTATATTTGAATTGATATTTAACAAATTGCAAAATCTTGAAGATAAAATGAAACTATTTACGTATATACAACTAGGAAAATAAGTGTGCGCACTAAACGAGGTCACTAACCGATGCTCGATCGTCTATTTGCATATATAATAAACGAATATCCACCTCTATTTCTTTTGTTACTTATCTTGAAAAATACATTAATATCAAAGTCTACTTCTAGTGTCTGCAACTTGCACCCAGTCGCACTTTAACTTAGACGTATTTTAATTTATCTACCTGCGCGGGGAAGGGTCCCCCCTTGGGCACCTTCGGGGCCTGTTGTGGGATAGTTTGACTTGACTTTGACCTGCGCGGCGAAGGGTTATGCTGTGGTAGTCGTAGGTGGTAGTTCGTAGGGTTGGTCAAGGAATACGGCAACGCTTACAGACCAATGCGGCAATGTGTGGTCCTCCTACACGTAATATTATGAAATATGTGTTATTTCACTAGACGTGCACCGCCATATTTATATTTCCTTCACCATAGTATAAGTTAACCAATGAACATAAATATACTTGCTAATATTGACGGTATATTGCTAATTATACGATAAGAATATATTTTAAAATATTTGAATTTTTCTTTAGTTGGAAATCTTAATTATTCTTTGACAAAGAAAATTGTAAACCTAACAATAATTGTTTAAACTATTAAAATATTTCGGGCTTTGGATATTCCAAATACCATTTTCTGCATTATAAAATGGTGCCAAGAAGAACCAAACAAGTACATCCGACGCACCTAGTACCTTAAGGAGAGAAATGTATTGTATTCACAGAAACCCCACCCCATGAGCTTTCGTAATCTTCAGTAGGAACAAAGTTACAAGAATTCATTAATTTACGCGACTGGTAATAATACTCCTAAATATCTAACTTACCTATATGACTGGTGTCCAGCATTATATCTTCTTGGATTTTACAGTGGTTGCTCGTAACTATGGCACTCTCAGACTACATCTACTAATTATTAAAATCCTGTTGAGATTAATTTAAATGGACTTGGCGAATAACAGCTGATAGCGAACTAACTTTGCCTCCGTTGTACAGTCTTTTTCATTCCTTCGAATATAGAATTTCTTACCTATCTGACGAGCCAATGCTACGCTATAATATTTACCTGTAAATTAATCTACCCCATTTCTTTATGTAGTCTTCGGTATTGGTACAGTTATGTTGTGAGAGAGCTCCTTTTTTATTTTTCTGTGTTTAGTTTTGAAACATTTGTCCAAAACTGTGTAATTTAGCGCAGACAAAAAGAATGGATTTGAAGACTTTATTTTCTTAAAGTGGTGAAAAACATAATATAAATTTTCCTCGTGTTTTATTTTTACTTACTTTTACATATTGTTTTTCAAAAAACTCGTATTGTTTTATGAGTATGTCTAACATTTGAACTATTGAATTTTTGTTTAACTTTCAAGGGAATGAATATGGATTTATTACATTTTTTGTTTTTTCTGGAAGGACTTAATTCGTTTTATTTGAGAAAATAATTTGAAAGATAAAAATTTGTGGACGTCTTTTGAATTTAGATTGTTGTAATTTCTGTTCATGCTACGCCTTTGTGACTGATTGACTTGCTCATTCATCAACGCAGAGAAAAAGTATGTATGAATTCCCGAATAGGCCAACTAAGGACCACGGTAACGAGTGTTAGTAAGGTTCAGTTCTGTGTGAGTTTACTTACTAGACACATCGTGAATTTTTGGGGGAACAGCGTCCACATAGAATCCAGATAACTGTATCCGAGTATTACAACTGCGGTTGTTAGTCGCAGAGGGTGAACTTTTCAAACGCCACAGCTATATGAACTGAGACATAGAAGTGAAAAGTTACAAATTTTTCTTGCCTCACCGGGATGGCTTTGTGACGAGCGAGCACGCTGACACCGTAGCCACGGAGGGGCGCAGAGAATAAGTAATAGAGCCGTGAACTTCTTGACGAGTTGTTGCACTTGTATACAGAAGAATACAGGTAAAAAATAGAACAAATTTTTCGAAATTTACCAAAGGTATGGATTGTTATGGTATTTTCAAGTGGTGGTGGACGGAAATCCTCTTGTTTGGTTCTTCTTGGCATCATTTTATAATGCAAAAAAATGATAGTTGGAGTATCAAAAGTCAGAAATAAGTTAATAGGTAGAACAATTATTTTTAGGTTTGTTTTTTTAATCGAAGAATAATGAGGGTTTCTAACTAAAGAAAAATATTTAAAAAAGTTTCACAGGGATTATGGTGGAGAAGTCAACGAAAACGTTAAATACTCGCAATGCATGATAGTTCCATGAATAGTCTTCTGACCTTCTTGCTTTTAAAAGTTTGTTTGGATTTAATCTACAAACCAGTGTCTGTTGGAAAAAAAATATGCAGAAAGGTGTAATGTCTGTTAAGGGGTATGACCAAACACAAATATAAATGAAAGTAAACTGATGAAGTAATGATATTCAAAAAGGCAATAACTCGGAAATATGAAATAAAAGGCAAATCCGTAATGGAAACTGGGAAGACTATTAAAGTGTTGGGAAAATTTGTATCAATAAATTTGAAAAAGATTATTCAAATATTTCTTCGACTACTGAAAGTCTGTTAAATGTTTTCCAATAAGGAGTGTGTGAAATTTCATAACATTATAAAACATCATTATTTGATAATGTTTTAACACAAACATAAATGATTTAGTATTATTTTTAGTATATAATTTTTAGAAACTGAAACATTTAGAAGCTGTTTTGAGAAGACGAAAACTAATGCGAATAAAATCTTTTCCAGCTTTCATGAATTTAGTCTCTTATAGAATGCTGATTTTGTTGGCTCGTAGAAATAATTTAATTAGTATTTGTGAAGTTTCAAAACAGAATAATTTATATACTGTTTGCATATTAATGATTCTGTCTTCATAGAATTTTGTGAATTATTTACGGTTATCAAGAGCATCTACCTGATTGGAACTTCTGGCCGAACGTTTTGTTGACTGTCAATATTTCACCATTGAATTTATCAAATGGGTGTCAATGATTACAAATGCGATTTTAGAGGGCAATGCTGGTCGATTTCATCAAGATTTAATGATCTTAAGTCTAAGGTAAAATTTATCAATATCACTACGGATTCCAGTTAAAACCTTAATGATTTGATTTGTTGCTATTTCTAGAGTTATTTCTTGATTGGCATTCAAGTAACTAGCTGTGATGAAACTGTTGGGTGTTCAAAGATTTTGCCACGTTAACGACAGGAAATCGTTGTAGACACGCAGCATGTCAAGAGCAGGTATTACGTAAGAGCACAATGACTTTTCAAGGGCAACTCGATTCGACTAAATGCGACGAGGGTGCAATTGTCTCATTGCGTCGAGAGATAATGTCTAGTAGTGTACGTCACGAGATTATCCCCGCCCTTCGAGTGAGTTGCTTAGCTTTTACTGTCAAGTTGACGAGAATGGAAAATGTGAACTAAAATATCACGTATCACGTATGGAAACTGTGTATTGCGTGTTTGCTTTGATGAATTACGTAAATATTTTCCTCCTTATTCAGTATACAACAAGAATTTCATGTAATGATGGTTTTCTTAGATTTTATTACAGAGAGATCGTAATAAAGTAATACAAATGGAGAAGGTACAAAACCTCTAACCCGTGTACAGATCTTTGCTTACAAATTCTACGTGACCGGTATTCGGTTCTCTCTTTTGAACTTTGTTAATGAACTAGTGAACTCTATTTAATTGTGAGCAGTGACGAAGTTCAGGTTAACTTGTGACTGAATAAGCGAGGTTCACTCAAATATAGAGAACTTAGATCCTCGCAGTGAAAGAAAAGTAGAGTGTAACCAATGGAGCAAAAGCGTGGTGTTGGCACGTGTCTGTTGCGGAGAGTGGCCTACCGTAACTCCTCCCATTCCAGACGGCATGCAACGACACCCTCACAAAGACTGCTCTTTACTGTTGAAAAGCTAACTTCAGGCACTGTCCTTTCAGTCAAAGTTTAGACACGAGCAGGACACGAGTAAAACAACCACGTATCTACAGCGAGAGGAAGAGTCGGGAATCTCGCAATACTGGTATTGGCACCTCGACTTTCACATGGTCTTGCGACTCCTCCCTCCTTCCTTTTCTTTCGCTGTTGCACTGTAGCACTAGCTCAGTATCCGGCGTTGCCCGGCAATTTTCTGAAGAAGCAGAACAATACTTAAATTTATCACACGCTTAATTTAATTTCCTCTTCGAGTCAATTATCGCAAAAGTATATTGTCGAAAATGTAAACAAAAGGTTTTCTTTTTATTTCGCCTCTTTTTTTCGAATCCTGACTTTTTAATCTTCAGCACTCGAAAGTATCTGCTGAAGTTTTGCGCTACCTGCCGATAAATAAGTGTAAACTCGATTGTCAGCACGTCAACACACTTCACGCAACAGTAGATATTCTCAAGAGGACCCATCATTGAGGTTAATTTCAACCACTCGGATTTGTTCGCTTCGCGTCTACAACGTTTTTCTCCCTCTCTTGTTTCATTTTAGCATACTTTGCACTGTACTGTTCAATTACATTTTCTGTCAAATAATTGAGTGCACACACTTTTAATCAGTAGCGGCGATTGGGAATCAAAAGTGTAAGGGGGAGGGGCAAAAAATATTGACAATTTTCATTAACATGACATTTTCTGTATATTTCCTCTAAGACTGATTTAAATAATGAAATAAATCAGTGGAAAGACATTTGGTTATTACCACATCAAGGATGGTGTAACTTTTTTTTATAATTCCCAAGTTTTAGACGGTTAAAATGATTTTTTTAAATCTTTCCCCACGCCCTTTTTTAATCTTGCTTTTAATAGTATAGCTAATGTTGAGTTGCAAAATTGCCTTACGTTAAACCGAACTCTTGTCTTCATGCCAATGAGTAAAAGATACAAGATAAGGCAGAATTATGACATAGGGACCTTTCACGCTGACAAAGGGTTCATTATCAAACAATGAAACAAGCGCAAATGGTGTTGACCTTACGGGGATTCTTAATAATCCCATTACATTCCGTTGACCATTGCACACTAGATTAGGTCACTCCTTAATACAATACGAATATCCAGAATTCTTTTCCTAGCACCAAATTGACTTGTGATATATTTACGCTTGATGAGCTACAGTACCATAATATGAATTTGTTGAAGCATCAAAATATTGATTACACAAAAACGCATAAATAGGTTTAAAGATAAACATTAACGTGTAAAGGAGTTACAATTCAAAATATTTTACTGCAATAAAATTATGTATTTTGAGATGCAAGTCATTCACAGTCCGTGGGTTGAAGGTCACATGTATCGCTTAACACGATTCCCACCGCGCTTCGTCAGAACACACGTAATCAGATGTTTATTCTCGAATATCTCTGGTAAGTGACTCTGGAAACTGATCAAAGTCTAAGAGTTTCCTGATATAATAAGGGGCAAGGTTCGCCTTGAATTGTGTTAGAATTTGTTTTGCATTTTTGGGTTTAGGATGTGCTGTAAGAAATATTCCCTACATATTGTGATCCGAGATCATAACAAACTAGAATGAAATAAGTGATACTAGTGTAAACTTGTAACTTCAATTGTCCTTTATCACGTTCAGAAATTTGTCATATCACTCACCCATAAAAGACTATTATGAATTTCTTACCGCCAATGGTTAAGAAATTGGGCACTACTATGAAATTTGATATTAAATCAAAACTTGCGTAAAATATACATTCGTGATGTTTTTTCAAGTCATTTCTAATTTTCCACATTTTTTTCACTCTCGCGAAAATCGAGTAACTGCAATTTGCTTGCCAAACAACATGCGTATAGGTTAAAATCAATTTAAATAATTCACTATTTAATAAGATTACATACAAATGGTTATGTTGTGCCTGGAATGCTTTGCCCACGTATAAGTACATGTGTTTATCAGCTTAGCAACGGCGATAAAGTGAGATTAGTTATGTTGTAACCTGTCATGATCGTTGCCAATTACTAACTCGTTCCAAGGAAAAGTTCTATAGACCTCACTATATATTTTTGCACCTCATGTGTCTGAACAAATTTTGCTCTTGTCAGAATATACGACTCGTTTACGAATTCCCTAGCATATATTCGTGTGTGTGATTGTCGAGAGATTTCATTATCCTTATCCCCTCGTAAATTGTGACTAGAAATTACGTTCACAGATTCCATACATTGTAGAAAGAAAATTGTCTAATTATTCGATACAATTGAATTCATTTATTACGATATTTTCTTGCTGCCTTTTCACGAAAATCGTTACTGGTACTGTGACATAACACGAGGATGAGACTTAACGTGTCATTTATATTGCGTAACACCCAAAGAACCGAAGTTGATTTCTTTAATATTCCCTAAGAAACGGCTTAAGGCACTTTCAATACCAACATTTTACGGCTCACCTGTCATTCAAGACGCCAGGCTTTTGTTTATTTTCCGGTATTCCTGCACGATAAAGGGAGCAGTGGAGTCTCGCTTTATGACTTTGAATACCCGTCTAATACCAAAGTTGATTTTATCAAGATGAAAGAAGAATTTATTATTATGCCTCCTTGTTTGATCTTGTTTATTTCACTTAATATTATTATGGCAAAAAATATGTATGAAATCAGAGATGAATATGGTAGACAATTTAATACTGTTATTTTGAAATAAACGTCAAGAATTCTTAGTACTATTTTTTAGTCGAATTATTGATCACAGTTGCTTATTCACGAAATAAAAATATTCGCGAATCTCTTTTAAAAAGACCTTTTGCCTGTTAAACTATTAGTTACAAATTTAATAACTTTAGTTACAAAAGGTTTCTGGCAAATATTGGGAGGATATTCATTCCTATACTGCTCTTGGATTGGGTTAGTTTCCTTATAATATTTCTTATTTTTCGTTGCATTGCTAGAGAATTATCGCGTATTTATCCTGTAGCGTGATTGGACTGTTCTGTCAAAGACTGATGCCCAATTTTTTCGCCAGAAAAATTATTATTTGCTAAGTAATATTGAAATTTTTGTTTGTGTAAGAATCTGAAGTCGCTGCCAGCGTCTTGAGCGAGAACGCTTGGAGCTCGATGCAGAGTTGCCCTCGGATTCCTTGCTTTATTACCAATCATGAAACTATTAGCTCAATAAGCGGAGGAGGACGGAGCAAAAGCCTACAAGAGGCAGTGGGCGGCGTAGGCGGCGAATGAACTTAGTCATAAGTCTTGTATGGGATCAAGACGGAATTGGCAGTTGCATTTTTTACTGACATCCTTATTTTTCTGTTTTTCCTCTTATGATACTTAGGGGAAAAAAAGAAAAAAAGGTGAATTCATTGTAGAGTACCTTGTTTGTGAAATTAACATGCTTACATCATTCTTCAACAGAAGTACAACCTTGCAATGTTATGCCATGGATATTTGCATTAAGGAGGCTGCCTTAAAATGTGTTTGTTCTTTTCTTATTTCTTGTATGTTCATTAAAATTCCTTTGTGACTTAAATGGATGACACAATATCTCAATTAGAAATCATATATTAATAACGAGAGTTTGAAAGATAACTGGTTTGATTAATTTTGCAGAATGTGGTGTTGAGAAGATGCAAAAGCGATTAATTATTTCTGGGAGGGGAAAAATATTACTCTTTATCGAGGCTCATGTATGGTTGCACATAAAACGTAATAGTGTATAGTATAAAAGGTATTAGCATTGCAAATGCACAAATTTGTTGAAAGATTTCAAATGTGATATTCATTTGAACAAAGATAACTTTCTTGGATTAATTTATGAATTGCCACTTTTTAAGAAAGGTAATTAAAGTAGATTAGGTTGAATAAATGTAACTTGAGTGACAAGCGAGTCACTCAATTTTACATAGAATTTCATCAAATTATTGGTTTCAATGAATAATTAAGTGGAATGTGTGGCCACTTAATTAAATAATACCCAAATTAAGAGTGAGCATGATAGTTCAATTTGTTATTTTATTTTTACTGTCCATTGAAATATATGTAGAAAGGCTGTTATGTATGGTTAAAGCAAGTGGAATTTGACTTTTGGACTACGTGTATTTATAGCCAAATTCTACTTTTGTGACCCAAACCATTAATGAGTAAATTAATTTAATCCTCCCCAATTGGTCACATGAAGTTTGAACCTGATTTTTTGACAATAACTACATTTTTCATTCATACTTCCACATTGACTCATGTTATCCATTTTGGAGGCATATCACAAAAGTCACACACATTCTTGGTAATGCCAAATGGTATCATACCTCCTCTGACCCTTTTGATAAGGGAAAAGGAATGATGTTAAAACACTTGCATAGAAAAAATTGAATGTGCTCTCCATAATGCTTCAAATTGCAGCATTGCACATATGAACTTTTCAGAAGAATGAAAACACAAACAATATCATTAAATCATCAAATGTGACTAGACCTTCATTTCCAGAAAGGATCATATACTGAGGTGTATTAGTTTTGTTGCTGCACTGATTGCAAAAGTTGCCAATTTCAGTTTTCACATATCCTACAATATGGTAGATGATAATGCAAAGCTCATGTTTTCCAGGTATATTCCGGAGTCTGTCCTTTTTCATGGGAGGAAACGTTCGCAAACCTGTTGCTGAGGGTCGCTCTGATACCATCCCAATCTTCTTACAAGATATCCCCAAGTTGTTTACACGAGGAATTGTGAAGCCTGATGTGGCCCTCATTCAGGTGAGTATACTTGTAAATATATTTGCACCATTTTATGAGAGGAGGTAGAAAGGAACATTTTTCAATACTTTTTGTATCTAGCTCATATCAAGGCAATGAAATGAAAAATATTACACTTTTGGTTGTGTCATTTTTTCCCCAAGCCGAAAGGGAAAAAAATAACACCTTACAGAAAACGTGTTTTTTAGGACATTTGTTCCTTCTTCTTCAATCCTTTTGCTCCTCCTGTGTGGAGCATAGGGCTTCAGTAAATTTCTTCCATCTGACACGATTCGCCACCATAGATTTAATTTCGTTCCATGACTTCCCGTAATTTTCCACCGCCTTTTGAACAGTTCTTCACCATGATCCTCTTGGACGTCTTCGCTGACCTTGCAGAATCCATTCCAGTGCCTGTCTTTTGATGTTGTCCCTCTGGTTTTTGAAGAGTATGGCCAATCCACCTCCATTTACATTTTTGGATTTGTTTCTCTATTGGTTCCTCGCCCGTGAGTTCCAACAAGGTATCCTTTCATATTTTTAATGGCCAAAATATCCTGAAAATTTTCCCGAGGCATCTATTGACGAATGTTTGAAGTTTATGCCTTATAGACTTATCAGCAAGCCATGTCTCAGAGCTATATAGGAGCACTGCTTTAACGTTTGTCTTGAAGATGTTTAATTTGGCCACTGTTGATATTTTCTTAGTTCTCCATGTAGGATTGAGCTCAATAAAAGCGGCATTTGCTTTAGAGACTCTATTTTTAACACCTTCCAGGGTTCCACCTGTGTCTGTAACAATGCTTCCAAAGGTGTTCACTCTTTCAAGCTCTTGATTCTCAATCTTTAATGACTTTTGAGTTTTAGGCTTAATACGAAGATCTTTTGTTTTCGTGGTATTTATTTTTAAACCAGCGATTGCAGCTTCGCATTGCAGGTGCCATTCCTCTTGTTGAGCATCGAAATACCTCATGGCCAATAAACAGATGTCGTCTGCATAATGCAAATCCTTCAATACTTCACAGAGGTTCCAGCGGAGACCACTTTTCTTCTCACAAGTAACTCTTCTCATAATGTCATCCACTACCAGCAAGAATAACAATGGTGATAGAATACAACCCCTGTCTCACGTCATTTGTTACTGGTATTGGGTTAGATAATTTCCCATTGTGTATTATTTGGCAACTATAATCCACATCTTTGATATTTATTATCTTTTGTGCTACACCATACTTTCCTAGCACTTGCCACCGCTTTATGTTGCAAGGAATCAAATGCTTGTTCAAAGTCTAAGAAGGTTAAATGTAGAGTACTATTCCACTCTACAGTCTGTTATATAATAAGGCGAAGCGTATTAATTTGGTCTATACAGCTACGATTATGTCTAAAGCCAGCCTATTCTTTCCTTATTCTTTTTTCTAACGCCAGTTCCATTCTGTTAAGAATCACAAGTGAGAAGTACTGATAACAGAGAAATACTCCTCCAATTTTTGCATCTTGTTTGATATCTTTTTTTGGTATTTTGACCATTAATCTGGTCTTCCAGTCCTTGGGGACCTTTCCTTCTTCCCACACCTTCTGAAACAGTTCTAGCAGTAACTGTCCTGTTGTATTTACATTTCCAGTGAGAATTTAAAAGCAAATACCATCTTTACCTGATGCTTTACCTTTTTTTGTTTGTTCGAGGGTTGTTATAATTTCAGGAAGGGTTGGCGCTGCCTCACTTATTTCAATCTCTTGATACATCCCTTCCTCATTTTCATTTTCAGGTAACTGTTCCACATCATTTTGCTTTTCTTGATTCAGTGTTTCTCGATAGAAGTCTTCCCATATTTGCATCTGCTCACCTTCAGTTGTTAAAAGATTTCTTTCTTTACTGCAGACATGACTAGTTTTCTGATTCCTCCTACCTGATAATATCCGGGTGATATGATAAAATTCCTTTATATCCCCTTTGCTTGCAGCTTCTTCTGCTTTGCGTGCTATTTCATTTATCCATTCTCTTTTACCTCTACATTTAACTTCCTTATCTTTTACATTATATTCATGCATTAAATCCCTTTTCTTCCCACGTGTTTTACAGGAGTTAATTTGTTGCTTAATATTTTTCCTCTGTTCAAATTTTTCCCATGTATCATTTGTCATCCATTCTTTTTGCTCTTTCCTCCTGAATCCAATCACTCTTCCACTCACATCTTGGAGGCCATCCTTCACACGCTCCCATATGATTTCTACATTATCACTCTCTCTCTTGACAAGTTATAAAGAGAATCTTTATACTTACTTTGGAGATCAATTTTAATTTGTTCTTTAACCTATTTTTTCTGGATTTTCCGGATATCATAATATTTTCTTTGGGCACTTTGAAAATTATTTTTGTAGGCTAGGATGTTTTACTTTTATGTGTGCTATCATGAGATGATGATCACTGCATCTGCCACTCGCTTATTTTGGACATCCGAAAGTGATCTTCGCCATGACCTGCTGATAGAAAAGTGGTCAATTTGGTTCTCTGTTTGTCCTTTTGAAGAAATCCAAGATGTTTTGTGACACGTTTTGTGGGGAAATAGCATACCTCCTATAACAAGTTCACGGTCACTACAGCATTCCACAAACATCTCCCCATTTTCATTTATTTCTCCAATTCCATGTGGTCCCATCACATGCTGCATTTCCATATTGTCACTACCCACCTTAGCTTTAAGATCGCCCATAACAATAATTTTATCTCTCTTATTCACTTTGGTTAGGGTCTGTTTTAATTCACAATAGAAGTCAAGTGTAGCATTTTTTCTGCGTTTTCTTTGGGGACATTGTACTATTGTAACATTTCTTATTTTGGTTTTAAATCATGCCATAATTATTCTATCGGACACTGGTTGCCAGTCTATTAAGCTCTTCTTTGCAGTTTTATTTAAAAATATACCCACACCACTTACATGTTTTTTATCTTCTGGAACTAACCCCAAAATTTCCACTTTATATCTTTGCATTTCATTTATAACCTGTCTGAGCTTTCCCGGTCTATTTAGTGTTCTTACATTCCAGAATCCAATTTTCGTTTCAGTTTTCATGCCAAAGGTTGTCCTCGTGTCAGACCAGTTATTTACATGTTTCATTAATAGTTTCAAAATGTAAGATGGTAAGGGGTGATTGGCCCATTACTCTCCGAGTAACCTGACAGGGCTGCTGTCTTAAGACCTGATTACTTGCCTCTGTGCTTTGATGGTTTGCGCAAGTGCCTTGGCATTTCCTCCTTAGCTGCAAAAAGGTGATATGGTTATCCCGCCAATACTTGGTTGCCAGAGCCTCTTTTTTGAAAACAAGGTCCACCGCATAAAGGTGAGGTTGGCATTTGGGGAGGAGAGGCTATGTTATCCCTCTAATGGCTTCGTATCACTTCCCCTTAGACCTCAGGACATTTGTTCCATGTTACACTTATTCTTGAATCTTTCTTTTTCTTCAGGTTTCTCCTCCTGATCAATTTGGATACTGCAGTCTGGGCACCAGTATTGACTGTGTTCGGGGTGCTCTTATGCACACCAAGACAATTGTTGGTAAGATTTAATTGTATCCAATAGTAGAATTTTCAGAGGCACATTCCAAATATTTTCTGAATATTCCTGTAGGTTAATGGGAAACTTAGTCCACTTATAATATACTTAGTACAATGATAATTGCATCTTGTAGTGGATTATATCTGAATAATGGTAAAATTAAGTTATATTGTGTCATATATATGAAACAATTTTTGAGACAGAAAATTATGATCTTTTGAGAAATAGAAGCAAATTGTCACGTTTATCTTTTCATATTGTTACTTTTTTTTCTTACATAAGTGTGTAAATACAGTAACTGAATAATAATAAAATTATTCCAAAGTTAGTGTATTTAAGATTATTAAGGATGTCCCAAACAAAAATCCAATTTTTTGGACCAAAATTGACCAAGAGAATGTGCTGCATTACATATTAAACGCTCCTCACACTTTCAAAAATTTCCTTTGATCATTTATAATTTTTGTGTTCTCGCCATAAATTTTCAAAAATTGGTCATTCAAAGATAATAGTTTTTAAACATCGTTTATTTAGGTTTAGTAAAGGTACTTTGAATTTAGTTCTTCGTGCCATGGCTTTGGTTACAGCTAGCACACCACCGATTCACTGATCTGACTGACTGACTAACGCACACGCTCTCTCAGGCGCGATGCATATCTATGAAACCTAACTAACCTAACATTTAAATTCGGACGTGCACACAGTTTCATTAATGCGACGATGAAGGCCAGAGACGAGAATTCGTCTCATATAAAGCAAGATGATGCTGTGGAAAAGTATTTGTGAAAGTACTAGAGAGAGATTCGAGTTTTGACTAAATCAGCTCTCGCCAACCGGTGGTTTGTCGACCACTGATGGTCCACGAGAAAAAGAATTGGCAGACAAATCTTGGCATTAATTGAAACTTTTAATAATCTTTAAAAAATTATACATGTTGAGTCAGCGTTACCTGATGATTTTTGACATTTTGGTACACAGTGAAATTTTAAGGTGTAGCAACTTTTTTTATTCCAAAATATACATAATGAATAGCAGTTTACTCCTCATGTCACTTCGTACAAAAATTAATCATTTATCAATGATAATGTCCTTTAAGTGCTACCCTCTTTTTTTGGCACACACAATGATTCTCTGCGCGAAGTTCATTTCACTTTCTCCAGCGGGTTACAGGGTAGAGCACGAATCTCTCGCTCAATATCCTTTGATTCAACGAAAGTACGTGGCTTATTGATGTACACTTTGTTTTTGGGTCTCATCTGACGTGAAAATCGCAATCTCAGGTTCTTCCAACATCTCTCTCATTACGTCAGCAAAACGTTTCCGTTTCACAAAATCTTCAGGCTTCACCTCCTAGACAATCGCAATTTTATAGAGATGAAAATTTAAACCATGTAAAATGCGTCGGACGTAAGAATATGATATCCCAGGAGACTGAGCGTGTCGTATTGCAGATCGGTTGGGACTCCGTTGAATTGCATGATTCACTACAGATTCACTACTTCAACGGTTTCAGGTGACGTGGCCGTCTTCGCACTGCCTCCTTTTTTTTCCAATGCACAACCGGTCTCACGAAAGTTCCTAACCCATAGGAGAATAGTATTGCCAGTGGAATCGCACCATTGCGTGAAATGTTAAATTGAATACGGAAATTCCTCTGAGTGGTGGTTACAGATTCTGCAGTTCTAAAGAACGTCTCTACAACGTACGCACGGTGTTCCACCTCCGTTGTAACTAAACTATGAGTTCAACCGTTTGTCACTCACACAATGTAAACAGAAAGGTATCTTCCAATCAGCTCACATTCCTAATACGACCTTCTGAACCTTTCTTGACGTAGGGGTCGGTACTTGCATGTAAATCTGAAAGTTATTTCCGGGAAGCTGCTCAACTCACGCGCGCTGTCCTGTGCGATGACGAACGCCCACGTTTCATCCAGAGGCTGGCAATGTCATCAAGAGATAGCCCTAGCAACAGTTGAAAAGATATTGTGGCAGCTGTTGATTTCATGTGGCCTCGTGTGGACGTGTCAGCATCAACCGACGTGTGGAAAGTGAGATGTTTTAGTACTGCCTGACAGTGAGACGATGTTCGCAAAAGAATAGTAGTGGGATCTTCGTCGGCTCCATCATCTGAAATTGTGACATCTCTGCCGGTCAACTGGTTATCCGAAGGGGAAGTTTGGGATCTCTGTCTCTCTCACTCATCGACTTGGGTGAGGGAACTCTATTCCCTTTCTCTGACTGCTGTCTTGCACATTAATACCTTACCCCTACCAAGCGGATGTGTGTGAGAGAGAGAGTTATACCCAGGGGCGGATGCAGACTAATAAAGATAATATTTTAGTGGGGTGGGGGGTCATAACAAAAGAATAGTCTTGGGCGTAGTATGTGCCAGAAAACAGCCCAACCTCAGAAAAAAATTGAAAATTCTTAAGTAAAGTATAAGTTTAGGTCATCCAAGTTTTAATGTGCGGTTCGGTACAGGAACACCCTACTTTCGAGATTATTTTAAAATTTTAGTGCAACAGGGGAAAGTGACAGAAGCAAAAGTTTATAATATAATAATAATATTTTATTGAACCACTGATGTATGAATAGTCATAGTACTAACAACAATAACAATAATATTTACATATAAGAATAACAACAATATAATCATTTTGATACATTTAACCATATTCATTTAACTTTGACTAAGTAGAAGTTAACAACAATATAATTATTTTCAAAATATTAATTTTTATTAAGGCTAGGGTTATTAGATATCTATGGTAGGAATTCTATTATTTTACTTTTATTTTATTAATTTATGTCAAGGTCTATATTTATGCTAAAACAGTGTAATTTAATGTTGTTTGATTATTTCCTGCATCATGGGTCAACTTCTGCACCTTTGTTCTAATGATTACCTGCAACAGATTGTATGTCATACATTAGTTATTGTCATTGAGGAATTCTTATACACTGTAGTAGAGTTTCAGTTGTAAAAATTGTTTGAGTTTTGTATTGAATGGGTTCAGTGTACTGATGTTTTTAAGGTTTAGTGGTAACACATTATATAGCTGTATACCTGCATTAAGAGTGCTTTTTAGGCTAAGAGTGGATGTTATGTGGTTGATGGATATTTCAGACCTGTCTAGTGTTGTGAACATGAACAGTGGAATTAAATCTGTAGAGTTGACCTTTGTCTAGTAGATCCTTTTTTACGAAGTTCAAAGTTTCAAACATGTACATGCATGGCAGTGGAAGTATTTTCAACTTTTCAAATAATGGTTTACATGAAGAAAGTTTATTGGTGTTGGTAATTGTTTGTATTATTCTCTTCTGTAAACTAAAAGTTTGTTTTGTTTCTGGTGCTTGTCCCCAAAATATTATTCCATATTTTAAAATGGAATGGACATTTGCTTGTTATACTGTTCGAAGGGTATCTGTTGTGCAATTTGCTGTTAGAACTCTGATGGCATAGTTTCATATTCAGTGTTTCTAGGTGACAGTTCCATTTCATGTTATGTTGTATAGTAAGTCCCAGAAACTGTGTTGTTTGTTTAAAGATGAGGTGGTTACCATTATATTTGATGTTACGTGTATGCTGTTTAGATGAATGAGGATTATGGAAAGAAACTATGCAAGTTTTGTCAGTGTTTATTATGAGTTTATTTTGTTGGAACCATTGGATTAGGGTGGCGATAGTGGATTTGGCAGTGTTAAGTAAGTTTTCAGCAGTTTTGGCACAGAATAAGATGTTTGTGTCATCAGCAAAAATGTTCAATTTTGTGGATTTTGATAATGGATGGGATGTCATTAATATATAGAAGAAATAGTTTGGGTCCCTGGGTGGAGCCCTGTGAAATTCTGTGAGTGACATGCATGGGCTGAGACTGGTGATGTTTTATTTGATTTTCATGTTGGTAGGATACTTGTACTATTTGGTGTCTTTCAGATAAATATGACTTTAGCCAGTTGTATCCTATTCCCCAAATTCCATAATTTTCTAGTTTACTGAGAATTTAATGATTAATTATATCAAAAGCTTTTGTGAGATCTAAGAATAATCCAACAGGGATATCTTTCTGCTCTAGTGCAATCAAAATTTCATTGAGAAAAGCAAATAGAGCAGTTCAGTAGATCCTTTTTCTCTAAATCCAAAATTTGTGGGAATACCTTGGGTTAAGGAGTTGTTATACAAGTTAGTGAGTGGTTTTATTATGTACATTGCTATTTTTTTAATGACTGACTGGTATATCATCAATTCCGGAGGTTTTGTGTTTTTAATTTTTCTAATTATCTGAAGGACTTCTTCCTCATTTGTTTCCCTGATATACATTGTTGATGTTACATGAATATCGTTTGGTAGTGGTAGAGCTTATAGTGTGATTGTGTTTTGCTTATTTTGTAGTTGGTTGGCTATGCCTGTGAAATGCTGGTTGAGTGTATTAGCAACTTCAATGGGGTCAACTATTTTGTTATTGCCTTGTATCAATTCTATGTGTTGTTGTTTCTGGGTGACTTGCATAGTGGTTTGCTTAACAATATTCCACATAGCTTTCATTTTGTTGGTAGAGTTCTCTCTGTATTTGTCATTCATCATCTGTTTGGCTTTAATTATTACTTTCTTAAGCACTACTGTGTATTGTTTGTAATATGTTTTGAGTTGAATGGGACATGATGGTTGTTTAGTTAACATAAGGAATCTTCTCTTCTGTTCACATGATGTTGTGATTTCCTTTAGTCAGCCGATGTTTCTTACTTTGTAGTTTTGGTGTCTGCTGCGTATATGGATAGGATATGTCAAAATAATTTAATATCTGGTTGAAGAATTTGTTGTACTTGCTATCTACATTAGAGGTTTCATAAGCCTGAGTCCACGTTTCATTATTTAGAAGTGTTAGAAGTGAAGTTAAATTTGTGGAGTTAAATATTCTTCTGTTAGTTACTAAGGGGGGCTTTTGGGAGTTAGTATCAGTTTTAAGTGAGAGTATCTGTGCATTATGGTCACTTAGTCCCATATCATATATAGAGGCAAGATAAGTGTGTTTGCTCCTGTCAATTAGCATTTGGTCAATTATTGTTTTGAGTGCTATTTGTTATTTCTTGTGGGTTCATTTATTATAGTCTCCAAATTAAATGATTTCATTAGGTGGATGAACTTTTCTCGTTCATGTTGAATGATGTTGTTTGTTTGTAAAAAGTCAATGTTCAGATCTTCGCAAATACTGATAAAATGGTTCTTGTGTTTTGTCAGTTTGTTAAGAACTGTTTCTAGTTTTTTTCTGAAGGTTTCAAGATTTCCATCAGGTGCTCTGTAAATATTTAAAATAAAAATCTTTAAAGTGAGGATTTCAACTACAGTACACTCAAAGTCTGAGTCCTTAAACAAGTAGTTAAAATCTGTGCCTGGATTCTATATTCAGTTTTAGGTAAATACAAGAACCTCCACATGTGTGGTGCTTATTTTTGTCATGTTTATCTATTTTACGGCAATAAAATCCTGTTGGATAGTATCCTGGTAATGATGTGATGTTAATATGAGTGTCTGACAGCCAATGTTCAGTGAAACATAGTACCGATATATGCCTTAATGTTGTATCTAACTGTACCTCTACCAAATTTATTTTGATTTGTAATGATTGTATGTTTTGGTGTAGAGTAGATAGTGTTTTGTTGCTTGTCAAGTTAGGTGCAGAAGTTAGGGAAGGTGATAGGTTCATGGATTTGTTGGGTTTGAGGGCATGGCATAGGTTATAGGAAATGATGCGAGAAGCAGGTGTACTGAGTCAGGGTTTGAGTGATGTGGATTGGCAGGACACCACAGAGGCATAGGAAGGTGTGACAGGGCAGTATCCTCTGTCTCACGTAATCACAGAAAACCCACAGTACAGATTGCTGGGTCTATATCATANGACAGGGCAGTATCCTCTGTCTCACGTAATCACAGAAAACCCACAGTACAGATTGCTGGGTCTATATCATAGAAGTGTAGTACTATGAGGAGACTTGAATTTGTGACTTTGAAGTTGCTTTTGCTTGCAGGAAGCTCATTTGGTATGGATTTTTCGAAATACCTATTTTAATGGGGTACATTACGGCTAAGTGAGATTTTTTAATTTTTACCAAAATTTATGAAGTAATTGTGATGTAATCAGTTTTTGTTAATAAATATTGTTAAATTAAATGTAGGTGATTGTTTGAAAATTGGACAAAATCCGGCAATGGGTCAAAAAGGTTTCAAAATTTATTTATTCACCCAATTTTTATAAAAAATTAAGAAATATATCTCTTTGATCACTACATGGGTGTCTTTTAACACATACTTTAACGCTTTCTGAGGAATGGTAGAAAATTTGTGTTTGTTGGAGAATTCGGGATTTTCCTAATTCTCTTAACATTTTTTGGCATTTATGTTATATTAGTGTGCAACTGTTTCATTAGATAAGTTTCTTTAGTGTTAGTAGATGTATTACAATCTGTTAAGTAATATATTTCTTATAAGATCCTTTCAAGGCAAAAATTGTTAAAAAAAAACCGCCCCTGAACTTTAAAATAAAAATCCCCAAAGACATCTCTGGGGACACACATCTCTCAAGAATACAGGGAATTGATTATACTTTCTTCTTGAATTACTGTTTTTCATTCTTTAAGATGGGAGGGAGCAGGTCTTTTAGTGACATCAAAGATAGCGTGATTGAAGATTGTCAAAAATCCTCAAAGATCACATGACTTAATTTATGAACAATTCCGAATTTTTTTAAAGGTACTGAACATAATATTCGCATATACACCCCTCCCTCTCCCCTCACAAAGAAAAAAAATGTAGGACTCAGTTATACTTGTCAATATCTTAAGATTATTTGTACACATTCTGTATAAGGGTGGCCAATCGAGAACTACACTAAGTGAGATAAATTATTTTTCATAGTAATTGAAGAATTATGTTTTATGAAATTAAAATGAGAAAGGTCATTTTATTTGAATGTGTGTTTAGCTCATGTGAACAGCAGAATGCCTCGTACATTTGGAGATGGTATTATCCATTTATCTCATTTCGACTATGCCATAAAGCTTGATGAGCCTCTCCCGGATCATGCCCCTGGTCCTCTGGGAGAAGAAGATATGGCCATTGCAAAACTTATTGCTGAGAACCTTGTGGAGGATGGAGCAACTCTCCAGATGGGTAAGATTACCTTGAAATCTTGTACTTATTTAGTAATTTTTCCATTATTTAAAAGTATTACGTTATGTGAATATTTAGTCAATTGTAAAATGTACTCCAGTAATTTAATATACCTTTTTAAAATCTTGATTTTCTTTTTCCAATTTATATTGATAATGGTAAATATTTGTTATCTACTAAGAAAAGTATGCACTAGAAGGGCTTCACGTGTTCATCTATAATAACTCCTTAGTTGCTGGGTGATTGCACTTGTCATTCTAACTGATTATCTTATTAGTATCAATTTAAAATATACATAGTAGGAATTTTCTGTTAAAAAAAGAAAGAAAAGAAATTGCTCTCCTTATTACCATAATGATTGTGGCAAGTAAACTATCTAAGTGAAAATTGAACTTGATACTAAGTTCCTCCTTATTAAGGTAGTACTAGCGTACATGGAATTAAATCACAAAAATACCTAAAATCGGCAGAAATAATCAGAGAATCATGTTCTTATTGTGATTTCAACTTGAAATACATACCTCACTGGCCATTTTAATGAAATAATTGCAATTATAATTTCTATTAAAATACATTGCATCTTATGGAGAAAACTCTTTATTAAAAAAAAAGGACCAAATTTGAAATCACAAAGTGATGGAAAATTACTTTGATTTGTAGTAAAATTTCTGTAGTAATTTTTACGTCACTTTTATCTATAGGCCACCGGACATGTGAGAAAGATATTTTTCTTTTTCCGCGTTGAGATCCGTAAATCACGAAACCGTAGTGCTCTGTCACCATATTTTTACATACTCTTATGCATTTCAAACAAGTCAAGTGAATTCATGAATATTATTTGTACTATAGTATTAACTGATAGATGCAAATTATGTCATGATTTCTCTTTATTATTCATATTGTTGTGTTTTAGAATAATTACAATAATAATAAAGAAAACATTTGAACATCTCAGTGATTTGACTTACTTGGAGTGCTGGATATTCTTAAGGATTCTGACCCAATGTCTTCATAATGTAAATTAAAATATTTTAATTACATCTTTAATAACATTTACCTTCAGGTCAGGAGCATTACTTAGATGAGACTTTATATTCAATTTCAACCACATGTAATTGAATGTCCTCTATTCAGACAACCAGGTAGTGGCTGGAATTATCTCCCATCAAAGTTTTCTCCAGTTCAATGATCTTGATTTAAATTTTATGAAGTAAATCTTTTCCCAAATGTACTATTCTATCTGTTGATTGACAAGTCTGAAGTTTGTCGGGTCTTGAAATTCATATTTTTTTCTTGTCAACAAATGCTGCTGCTGCCAGTTTTTCTGTTTGCTGAAATTTGATATTTCTAGTGTGTGTGGTTTTCTTGCTTAGTACTTGCACATTCCTTTCTTACATTACTACTTTTTCTTTTTTGTTTATCCTATGTAAAGTTTAGCATAATTACTATCAATTTTATTTATCCAAGATTCCTTTGGAGGTTTCTGAGTAATCTGTCTCACTCAAATGTTGAATGTGGGATTTTGGGGAATTGAATTTTGTGTTCTCAGAATTTTTTTCCTTTTGTGTGAAAATTGAATCATAAACTAGTTTCTTGAATTGCAAATTTTCCTTCTCACTTTTTAATGTGGTTTCATCCCTGGTGGATTTGTTTCCAACACCTTTGGACATTTCTGGCAAATGACTTTTTGCAAAAATCATTGATTTATCTGCTCTTACTGCAAATTGTATTCATACTTATTTAAAGTGATATGTACTCCAGAAGCTTGTGATAGAGAAATGGCTGTAAAACACAGCTTTTGTATTCCCCACACACAAGCTATATAATACTAATACACTCGCTAAATAAATTCTATAGTCTTGTATTGGTTCATAATAAACTATTTTTTTTCTTTTAGAGAATTGACAATTCACTTTAGAATGTAATACCATTAAGTGTATACAAATTCAATGGTAATACTGTTTTTTACATCAGTACAAAGCTTTCATTCAGTTTGCCTAATATTGAACTATCACTTCTCTTGTGTTCAAAAGAGTTGAACCATAAATCTTTTCTTTTGTCACAGGGATTGGTGGTCTTCCTGATGCTGTTTTGAATGCTTTAACTAACCACAAGAATTTGGGCATCCACTCCGAAATGTTTGCTGGTGGTGTCGTAGACTTGGTGAACAAGGGAGCTATCACAAACAACAACAAAACAATTCACCAAGGAAAAATAATTGGCAGTTTCCTCATTGGACCACAGAAGCTCTATGATTTTGTGGATAACAATCCTTTTGTGGAGATGTTGCGTGTAGATTATGTGAACAATGTGGGAGTTATCAGCAAGAACCCTAAGATGACTGCCATTAACTCTGCAATTGAGGTCGACTTAACAGGCCAAGTGTGCTCAGACTCCATTGGAACAAGGATGTATTCAGGTAATATAAATGTGTGATTTGTTGTTGGGTGTTTGTAGGAGCAAAAAAACTCCTGAATGAATAATTCTACGTCTCAAAATATAAATACGATTGAGAGACTGGTAGATCATTTTACTGCTCAATCTAAAATAAAACTTTCTTACTTTTTATCTTCTTTTTTAATTTATGATAATAAATTAATATGCCTACACACAATTTCAGTCATCAATATTACTATATGATATGATAATAATATTGTCAAGTGAAGAAAATATCCTTTTCAAATTTAGAAATGCTTGCAATGTAATGGTAAGTCATTTACCACAAAATAAAAAATATTTTAAGTAATTTAGTAGTATTATGGGAACAATATTTTTAGATAAAGAGTAACAAAATTAGCAAAGGTTTATAAAATTTACAAGAACCCTGGAAAATAAGTAAAAAGAAAACAGAATCTAAAATTCAAAGATAGAATGTATGTAAATATAAAATTCAAAATTGATCTAACCAATGGTTTTAGAAAAATATTCTCTTACCTCATTAATAGCCTAAAAATTGTTATTTTTTTTATTGCTCTAAGAAAGTTCCTATATTTTTACTATCCATTAATGCTCATTCTGTTTAAATCCATTCTTTCCAAGATTCAAACTCTCAATCTAGAGTTGATACTCTATTTTACAGTAAAATTACAAAAGTTCAAACAAAGAACACTGGGGTTGAATACCTACTAAGCCTAACTAAGTGAGAGTCTCGGCTATAGTTTCTTTCATGTAATCCATAGCAATGTTTGCTGGGTACCTTACATTCCCAGTCACAGCAACATGTCTCCTTACCCATAACCATTAGACAAAACATAAAAATGTGTAATATGCTACAAACTATTCAATACCACAAACTTGTATTCATTTATATCTGTTATTTAAATGTTTTAGGCTTTGGAGGTCAAGTAGATTTTATCAGAGGTGCTGCTGAAGGATTCGACGGGAAAGGCAAACCTATTATTGGCATAAATTCTGCTACTAAGAAAGGAGTATCCAAGATTGTCCCCACTTTAAAACAAGGTTTGTAAAAAATAAGCTCACTTTTACATAAGGAAGTATCCCATAGTTTTCTACATTTTTACTTTGTTTGTTGTCTCCTAGTATATAAAACTAATTAAATAAAATTTATTTCATTTGAATGGTGTGCTGAGGATGAAAGATGCAACTGAAACCTATAATACAAGAGTATAATGGTACTAAGAATAAGTATAAAACCAGTGTTAGTTATTAGCATTTTGTATTTTCAAATGTAATTATGTTGTAAATTCTTAGTTAATTATAAGACAAATCCCTTACTGTGAGAACTGAGTGTTGCTTTACCCTATGGGCCAAGATTTAGAGAAAGCATATCCTGGGATCAATTACTGTCCTGCCATTCTTGTGCTGCTAGGGCTTGTTCAGTAAGGAGAAGCGATTTACCCATTGAGACCTACTGCTTTTAAAAGAGTGATCACTTTGTGGCATATGTTTCTCATTTCACCCAAATAGTTTAAGAAGTAAAGAATTGAATTGGGGGAAGGGGAATATTTTTTTCAGTTTTGGTTAAAAAGTAAAAGACCAAACAATTTGAGGTGATCCTTCAAATTCGTTGAGCAAATTTACCAAAAAGGGGTGGGAAAGGGAGGGGGTGGAGGTGGACATTCCCCCAATAGGTGGTGGAAGGACTACGGATGAAGAGTTAGCAAGGTGAGTCAAAGACCCATCTTGGCTGTGATTATTTTGGCATTGTTCCTCTGACAATTGCCATATGGCATGTGACTGAAAGAATGGTCCTAGGATAGTCACTTGAGAATATTACTTTCACTAAAATTGTTTCAATATATTTTGGGAAACTAATTCCCCTCAGATGTTTCCTATCGTCCATAATACCAATTATTTTATAAGTCCAAAGAAATTTTTGGAAGCCATACCTTGTTCATATAAGCCATATTAACCATTCTTGGTTCTTCTACTCGTACATCTGGAAAATCTCATATGGCAGTTCCTGGAACTATGCCAATATAATCACATAGCAAAGCCAAGGATCAAGTGGGAATTCAACCAACTTATTAATCTTACACTGTGGGTAGGACTAAAATTTTTGAGTGGATTGTATTGCATACACTTATTAACATCACATGAAATGCTAATTACTAACCCATTTGATATCCAATATTGATTCAATATCTCAGCTGAAATGCAGTTATCATTGAAACCAAGGGACTGGAGACAAAGTAAATGGTGATAAAAGTCAGTAGTCCTCTTCTATGAATTGTTCTTCCCAATTTCCTAATGTTTGTTTAATTTACTTAAATTGCTGTAATTGTATGTGTGGAGTCAACATGGCCTAGGGGATTAAGCTCTGACCTATTGACTGTGCATCCAGTGGCCACACTATGACTCAAATGTCTAGATTGACTCGCAGACAAACTGGAGTCTGCTGAAAAATGAGCATTTGATAAATTTGTTTTTAAAGAGGTTTAAGGTACAAATCATGATTTCAAAATATAACAGTTCCAAATTTCAAAAGTAGTGATGGAATTTTCTCATGGGATCTCTGACATTTATGAAATGTGGTGCCAAATTTGAAAAATACAATGTTTTCTTATCATTTATTACTACTTTTGAAAAAGCAATTTCTTTTTAAGAAATCTCAGAATAGATATATTATCATTTTATTTTAACCTTAACTTTATTTATAAACATATGTACAATATTGAACATATTTACAACTAATATTAAAAAATTTCAGAATTTCTTATCTTAAATTATTGTTGTTTTTATACATTTATTGTTTATTATGAATTACTCACAACATAATATTGTGTTCAAGAAAATACTCATTCCAAAAATACATAATTTGAAACAAAAATGTTTAAAAAAGGCACCATATTGTAGTAAAGTAGGTTAGAAGCTGAACTCTGAATATGATATAGTCTTTTTTAATTAACTTGTTCTCACAATTTTTGAAATGGGTATAACTAATTGTTGTTCCTTGATTTACATAGGTGCTGGTGTGGTGACTACTCGAGCACATGTCCACTATATTGTCACTGAATATGGAATTGCTGAGCTCTTTGGAAGAAGTATACGCCAGAGAGCCTATGCACTCATAAATGTTGCCCACCCTAGTAATAGAGAAGCACTTGAGAAGGCTGCCTTTGAACGAATGAAAGTAATGCCTTCCCCTTGAACAATGAAGCGACGAAAGAGGATGAAAGTTAATTTTTCAATATTAACCGACATGGAAAAAAGAAGGGATGGNTTTTTTTTTTTTTTTTTTTTTTGAGATGGAGGTGGTACCATCAGGCAGATATAAATGAAAACTGAGTCAATAGGTGCTTTTAAATGTTGAACTTTTGCAAAATTATTAGCTCTGCTGAATTATGTTGTATAAGATTGCAAGTCTTCAGTAATGCAGATAGTTAAGAGATAAAATTTATTTGAACTAGAAGATAAGGATGTGTTATCAGTGTAGTGTGAACTGAAGAGAGAAAAAAAGAACATTTGCAATTCCAGTGCAGTATCAATACCAGAACTGAATTGTGCAGAAAATAGTTTTATAGTGCCTTGCAAGAATAAGAATTCACACCACTTATTAAGAGCACAAACACTGCTTGACTGGTTTAGAGTTTTCTTTAAAATTACTCTTTCCTTTTAATTTCTTTTCAATTGTTCGTAACACATTACAGACAGTTCTACAGTGCTATAATGTTAAGTTTTCTTCCAATAAAACAATAAATAAAAATACATATTTTATGCATTCAATATATCAAATTAAATGAAAAGCACACACAATTCTACATATCTTCAGTTTAACAAATAAATATCACATCTTTCAAAGCCATGCTGTGGCTCATTGTTCTTAAAACTAAATTAGAAATCAAAGTCTGTGGGAAGAGTTCCTTCACGTTGAGCTTTCTCTACATTATGATAATAGTCAGAAAAATCAACATATGGTTCAATTCTCTTGTTTTTATCAACCGGATTGGTCCTTGGAGGGAAAAGATCAGAAGAACTCTCAGTAGTAGATGTATCATTATTCTGTTCCTCGGTTGTTGTAGTAGCTGTATCTGTCCGATTAGTTGTATCAGAGTTTTCTGTTGTATTGGTATTGTCTTCACTTGATTGCCAAGATGATGATGGCATTGTTGTGACTACAGGATTGAACCGAACTACAGCACTAGTTGGAGAATTTAATGCATTAGGCATAGGAAAATTAAAGTTCCTGACAAGAAATGTCATATCATCCCGTCTCCCAGAAACACTTCCGTTTCCTTTTGGGGCTGATCCACTCATGTATCCATCATGATGGATTCGGCCAATTTTTTCCACCACAGTCTGAGCCACACCATTCAGTGTAGATTGCACTCGAAACTGAAAACATGAAGGTACAGAGGTAGGTACTACTGTGTTCTAAAATACCATAATCTTACAGTATTTTCAAAAAAGTCAAGTGTAATTTGATGGGTAGAAGGAACAAACACATCTATAAGACAGGAAAGATTTCTTTGTTGAGAAAAGTGAGTCGGTAGAGAATCAAGATAGCTATAACCTTAAAATGTGTAGAATTAAGGTCGGTTTATGGAACTTTGTACATGATCGTTGTCATGTAATATAATGGTAATGAACCAATAAATTAACATCTTTTATAAAACTAGTCTTAAGTATTGCGGTATTTGATAAAACGTTACAGTGAAAGCTCTTCATGTTTCTTCAAGGAACACATTAGGATGAATATGCAGAAGGACAGAGCAAGTTATTGGAAATTTGTAAATTTAGAAAGTCATTCTCCAAAAATGTTGTAAAAAGGAAAATGGTACAGAAATTGTCTGCAATTGCAAAATGACTGAGGTTACAGCAAGAAACATATTAGTCATATGGAGAAATGTTACACAGAGGTTTCACTATTGTAGGTACATGAATTAAATTGGTACATTTGAAATAAATAATTTGCTTCTTTAAAGTCAGAGTATTCATAGCAACTTTATTCAATGAGATATTAATAATCATGCTTTTTGAGTTTTAAAACAGACATCCCTTGTAAATGGGAATTTCAAGTTAGTAACTTTACAAAAATATTCAAAACATTTTAAATATTGAATTTTGATTATTGTTTTAAATACTGTTTCAAATCTTTTTTACCTGTAAGTATCACATCAAGTTATCCTTTAATTTGTTTAAAGAACATTAAATGACTCCTTAATTAAAAAACAAATGAACTGCAGATTTTTACACAACCCAAAAAATTAAAAGAACAAGGGAAATTAGGAGGTTCACAAAGAGGGAGTATGGTAGCATTTCATCTTACTGACTAATAACGTAGTACTAAAACATGATAAAAATTATATTACTATCATCATTATCAATAAAAAATGTATACTGCAGAAGAAATTGATTTAAGAAAACAAACTTGTTGGAAGACTATTATCTTATCAAGAAATATATAGGAAGTAAAAAGCATATTACCCACCTGTTCAACTGCCATTTGAGCTATTTCTTTGTTCACTTGATCAGTGCCCGTAGCTTCTTCTAGAGATTTATAGAGCCCATCAGACATTAGGAGAAGAAACCTATAAAAATTAAACAAGTACATGTAGTAAAGTTTAATTTTCTTATTTCACTAATTATAATTAGTAGCTTACAAATTGAGACAAATGAACAACCATGAAAGGCAACAATTAATGCAAAAACCTGTATAAATACTATTCTACACAATAACTTGACTGGCAATGAAGAAAACAGGCTATTCACTGGAGATAAGTGAGAATGTCAGTTAATTGAAAACAAGCTAAAAACGGTCCTCTTCTCAATAAAAAAAGATTCAAGCAACTCTTGCCACAAAATACTTTGAGCTCATGAATGGAACTTTTACAAAACACAAATACAGTAGAACTGACACATTTCATAAGATTCCAAGAAAAATGAAGAGTACATTGCAGGAAATAGGTTATGGCCATATAAGAAAACATTTTAAAAAGAATATGAGGAGAGACAAATACAGCAACAATATCCTATGCATTTTTATTATTATACACGGAGTCTACTTAGCGGTCGTGTGAAGTACGAAATTACTTAAAGGAAATGGATAAGTAATTTAGAGAGTTTTGTGCTTTCAATAGTGAATCATTGGAAAGAGTACTGCGTAAGAAGTGTGGCTGAAAATTCGACGAGATTCTGCCCACTGGGGTCGAAATAGGAGCAATTAAAAATTGCAAGGAAAATGGCGTGCTGTTTACGAGTTCTACGACGCATGGAAACATATGTTAAGGAGTGAGAGAGTGATTAAAAGTGAAACGTAACAGCAAGAGGACACTATTACGGACACGCCTACAAAATTTGGTCGCAATTGGTAAAGTGGTTCCGGAGAAAGTAATTTTTCAATATAGGAAAACATTCCTGGAGATCACGTATGGGAAGTTTAATTATGAGATGAAAAGATGAATCGACAAGCTGGTGAGTTACAATTTCATTAGATGGTGGCCACTTTAGTGTAGATTCAGCAGCTTTATAGAGTATAATTTGCAGTGGCTTAATATTAATGATTTAACGTAATGTTGAGAATAATTCAAACGTGGCCCCATTACATTGTATGTATTTTCGTTTCGGCCAACGAAGGATCACGATGACGAGTGTTATGTACGAGTTTACTTACTACACACATCGTAACTCTTTGGGGAAACACCGTCTAGACAGAGTCTAGATTGATGTATCCGGGTATTACATCTACGGTTGTTAGCGGTAGAGGATGGACTTTTCATAAGTCACAGCTATTGAAGTTAAGTTACAAGTAATAACATCAAGAGCGTGTGCGTAGGCAGGGCCGCCAACTTAATTTTACGGGGGAAGTCTTGTGGCGCCTCCTAAGCGTCGAGTCTTGATTTACATACGTGAAAACGGGACAAGGTCGCAAAAAATCGGGATATAAGGGACCCACGTCAACCATTTTGTGGTAGGAAGTTAAGAGGATTATTATATGACGCCATACCAAAAATCTGGACGATATAAATACAGTAAAGCCGCCAATTTGCAAAAAGAAATTCTAAAAGGAAACGATCATTTTTCGGAGAACAACTATATCTTCTGAACGGTACAACAGATCCAGACGAAACTAGCAGCAATTTCACTTGTAAATGATTCCAAATATTAAATAAAAATTGTCCCCGAAAAAGTAATAATCAAAATTTCTGGAAAACTTTTGTGAAAAAGTGCACTTGGCTAAAAGTTATATAGAACAACATAAATACAAAATACGAGATAGAATAGAGGTCACCAAATATAAATATTAAAAAATGTCACCCAGGAATACCACTATGTGGAAAAGGGAGGAAGTGAATATATAAAGTTATCAGAACATAAGTACGACTGAAACAGAAAAGGACAAGGGAAAGCTGTTCCTAAAACCTGGTAACAGAGACGGGCAATTAAGTAGCTCATACAAACCAATTATATTACTTCTAACTATCGGAAAGCTGTTAGATAGAATTTTAGCAAGTAGAATAGAAAACAAAATGACAGGGAAATTTAGTCTGCAACAATACGGCTTCACAAAAGGAAAATGTACAGAAAATGCCATATAAGAACTAACACAAAGGAATAACAAATATGCTTTAGTTGCCAGTGTAGGGTGCAAGGGGCGTTTGACAATGTCCAATGGGCCCTAATACTACGAGAATTAGAAAACAAGATGATCTTGAAGGATGTAATAAATTTAACCCTATCTTACCTAGAAGATAGGCATATTCTCCTTCAAATTGGGACAGAACAAATAATAAGTTCAATACATCAAGGCTGCCCTAAAGGCAGTCACTTGGGCCCAGTGTTTTGGAAAATAATATTAAATATTGTTTTAGAGAAGCTAGAGGAAAACAACATTACAGTTATTGCATACATGGACAACATTGCATTAGCAGTAGAAGGGAATAACAGAGCAGAAATTGAAAAGGAAGGAACACGAATTGTGATATACTTTGAAGCATTGTGTGGAGAAGTTGAATTACAAATATCCAAAACAAAGACAGAAGGAATAGTTTTCGGCATGAATCAACGTGGGAAAAACATGCACAATCCAATTTTGAAGATCAATAACTGGCAATTAAAAAGAGTATCAAATATCTTGGGATGATAATAGATAATAAATTAACATACAAACCACATATCAACTATATTGATAAGAAAATTAAAAAGATAACATATGGACTTATGAAAGTAGGAATAACAAAAGACACATTAGGGAAAAGACAACTCTATAAAGCTATATAGTTATTTTTCAAATATTGAGGCATATTGCAGTGTTGTGTGGCACAATAAATCCAAGCTAAACACAGAAAAAAGAATAAGTAGCATTCAACGATATGGGTTGTTAAAATGGTGTGGAATGTATCACAGCATGTCAACGAAAGCAATGTTGTTATTATTATTAGGACTACTCCCTATAGATATAGAACTAGATAAACACTTTCTAAACTATACAAAATAAGACAAGGAAAGGAAATAAGAATAAGAATAGATGACAAGGGATTACATTGACAGATAAAGGATTGAAAGGACAAATTGGAAAAGCGCTAAGCTATTGCTGGGACATAAGATGGTGAAATGCAATGGAGGGAAGACAAAAACATAAATTCATCAACAATGTGTATTATACATATAAAAATTGAAAATGGTTTATACCAACCTCATATAAGTTACAGGTTTTGACCGGATACACGGATTTTAAGCAATATTGGCACAAAAGGGGGCTTACAGGCAAGGAAACATGTACTAGTAGAAAAAAAAAGATAAAAGATACAGTGCATCATGTTTTACACGAATGTGAATGTGAATATGATGAGGACAGTGGTATGGTATGTTAAAGAAAGGGAATATACATCTTAAATGAGTGAAGTGAATACATTAAAACAAAGGAACTTTTCATAAACTTCAATATGTATATAACTCAATTGATGCAGATTTGAAAAGAAATACTCGCTAGATGGTGACACTCCCGACCTCCTAGCGGTGGGGACAGGAAGCTACTTGGGGCAAAAAAGGGAGATACCTTGTAAAGTGAAAAACGGACAATATGAGAAGAGGACTAGAAATTGATGATGTAACCTATATTTGAGGAAAATAGGAATAAAAAAGAGAAAATAAGAAAAGAAAACCCAGGAAATTAGGTTTACGGAGGGTACAGCTCCATAATTACCAGGCTTCGGCACTAGGAGGAGGAGGAGGAGGAGATGTGGCCAGCATGTCGCTCTGGCTGGCTAGACCCGGTACTTATTTTACAGCCAACTGAGTAGGTCTGGGAGTCAGTCTTGATGTATAGGTGTAATGAAAATTCTACGGCCCATTGAGAATTGAAACCCAGGCATTCAGCCAGCAGCTCTACACTCTACTCACTGAGCCATGCTGACACTGAAATGCAATCACAATGTTTTAATCCATGCTTCCATACAGTGTGGCAGGATTAAGGAGATATGATCACATGGTTTAGCACAGCATCATGTCACTTCATGTTCTCTATCTCTTAAACAAATTCAGATCCCCCTAAGAAAATTGGTAAATATATTACATATTAAGTTGTTTTAAAAATAGTTTTCAAAAAATTAAAATGGTCCAAGTTGATAAAATATTAAACTTTAAATTTGCTACCATTATTGAAAAGAACAGCCAATTTCCTGTAAGAATCACTAATTTATTTTTGATTTAGTTTATTGAGTTGTATATCAATAGTTGGCCTTGAAATAAACAGTAGTTCACGGCCCCTATGTTTTAACTAGATCTTTTAGTGGTTCAATTCAGTTATTGTATTTTTTATAGTTTAATAAATCTATATAGTTTAGTGAAAAGCCTGGAAATTAGCAATTAGGTATAACAGAGAAAAATCACTTAATATACGTGTTAAGGTCTTGCAGAAATATAATTCACCCAAAAAGGAACAATTTTCCTATTCATATAGTTGTATTTGTAAATGGGTAATGTAGTGTGCTATCGAAGCTTATCTACATGGAGCGATAGGAGGTAGGAGTTGGGTAGTAGACTGTTGTTAGTAGGTGGGCTGATTAGCTGGGTTTACCAGCAACTTGGCCCATGTGGAGGGGTTAGTAGAAGTTGTTAGTAATAGTTAGAATTATTGATACTAGGATGAACTGGATAGAGAAAGGAAGGTTTGCTTTTCAGTAGTCACAGCTATATGAACTGGGACATTAATGTTTCTGACCCCATCAGGAATTGAACACGGGATGACTTGGTGATGAGCGACAACACTACCACCTGGGACACCGCTGGGGCATGGAACAATTTGAAAGACTGAAGTTATTTTTGATTGTCCACTTTACGTGATATGCCCCTTTAAAAACAAAAGCTTAATAAAAGGTTTATTACACAACACCAAATCTCAGAGATCTGAACTGCTATTCTCTATTAGTACGGAAACAATGCACTCACAAAGAAATATAGATGCTGATGGCAAGTAAGGATTAGGCAGCTATACAAAGCCAATTTATTTGAGCTCAATGAAAGGCAAGATAAGGTTTTGATACTTTTATACTTAATTTTCAATAAATAAGAGGTTTTGTGTAATTAAAAAAGTATTTTTCACAAAATCCAGTTGGTTTAGGTATACATCTTTATTTGTGCAAGTGTGGAGAAGGGTGATTTACTAGCTAAAGATTATAATAATTTAATTTTTATTATTTTTTATTTAGTGAACAATAAAAAGCAACATTCAATGTAATTCAGTGAACATGCGCCATGAACATTCACCTCCTCCACATGCACAACTAGTTTCCCAGCTCTGTGGTGAGTGTAACATATGTTCTAGCTTTGGAACTTGTTTTTTCAATATAATTATTATATTCTCAATGAGATAATGTTCTCCCCTTATATGAGATAAGCATTGCAGATACGTTTTAAAGGCATGTTTACAAACAAAGCAGATAGTGTATGGAAAAAAAGTTACACATATTTGTAAATCTCCCAATTTGCTATATAAATTGCACTAAACTTATACGATCCTCTGGTAGCCTAACCATTTGAACAATCAACACAATGTTCTTCTCATTCTCCAAAAATTGACTATTTCTATTGATGTCCATAATTAATTAAAAAGTGGGGTATCATTATACATAGATGCTTTGACACAAACTGCCTCTAAAAGATGAAAGAACACTAGCAAGTAGTATTTTGAAAATAATGCAAGATAGTCTCAAGCACAGTACAATGATGCAAATTACAGGAAGTCTAAAAATAAGAAGGTATAAGTATGCAAATAACATAATGAAACAGGGATATTGAGGGACTGTAAATATGTGCTGCGAATAACTGTGAAACATTAATTCTAGGAACATAAAAAAAGAAAGAAAGGTTTTTACCTAAGTTAAACTGAAATTAAGAACCCAATTCACTCTAAAGAAATATGTTTACCAATATATCTCGTTTCTATTTTTCTTTACGACAAGAAATAGTTGTTTAAAAAAAGTCAAAAGCTGCTTCAATGAAATGAAATTTGCAATTAATTAAAAAGTAATCATCTGAAATTACAGTACCTGCACGACTCATCTAGAGGGATTCCTCCATGAATCTCTGGCTCAGCAATTACAGGTTCCCCAGTCGCAGATGACAGCTCTTCAAATTCCTTGTAAGCACCCTTGACAAGGAAGTTACCCAAGCAGCGAGTACTATCTTGGTTGCCAAGTCGTCTGCCTAAACATAAAATAAAAAAATGAACAATAAAATAGTTTCTTTTCTATAGGAAAATTGACTCTACTCTTGTATTTATCGAAGCCATTCTCTTCACTAGTACTATATAAGAATTTGTTTCAGTTATTCGGTGATTATCATACATTTATCCATTACATTGTTAATTTTGCGACCTCTCCAACAGAGAACAAATTCATACGTTAATTGAGACTACATAAAATAAAATATACAGTAGAACCTTGATTATCTGTGTCTTTATTAACCGTGTTCGCGATTAACCGTCGTGTTCACTGTTTTGTTGAAAAAATGAATCTCAACTACAATTTCTACTATACAGTAATTAGTTAATTGTCCTTCATGTTATCATATGTAGTTTGTACTGCTTTTTTGACAAGAAATGTATTATCATATATAAATCCATCCACTTCCTACTATTTCCACAGTTGCGTGTATGTTCCTTGAAACTTTAGAGAAACCCTCAGATACTAATAAAATTTTGACTTCCAGGATGTAATGAATTTGAGAAATATTAGAAATGGAGTAAGGAAAATCATTTCAAACTGCAAGAAATGAAGACTGATTACTTCATATTTCAACCCCTGATAACGTGACATTCTATACACATATGCCCCCCAGGGGACTTACATGTAGTAAGTACGTGTTTGGCGAACACGGGGCCCCGAGCTGAGTCTGGCATTACTTCCACTTACTTGTGCCATGCTCCTTCCTTTCTCTTTTCTGACCTCCCTTGGTCACCTCTTGTTCTTTTCGATCCCGACGCTATTAGGGCT
>NNCF01126018.1:1520112-1537573 GCA_002313205.1 Laupala kohalensis | reverse complement strand
TTGGTCACCTCTTGTTCTTTTTGATCCTGACACTATTAAGGCTAGGGTATCTTTCATTTTCCTCATCCCTCTCATTTTTTGTCCTACCCCTCATTTCCCCCCCCTCCATTTGATGTATGTTTTGAGATATGTTTTGGTGCGTTGTAAATAAGGAGGGTTTTTAGTGTGTAAGGTTGAGTCATTCGGCAAGTCCCACACGCGGGGAGAGTCATGTTGGCTCTCCCTAGTGCATAGCTGCATTTCCCTACCTGTACAAGATTTTCGGGCTCCAATGACCTTTGATGTCGACATGAGCCATAAAACCCCACAAAAAAATTAAACAATAAATTGATAAATTTTGAGGAATTGGAATTGAATTAGTACTTGATAATTGAAGTAAAAAATATGCAATAGAGATCAGAATAAGAATGAAAAATTTTGAAATGAGCACTTCACTAATGAAGATAAAATTGATGAAAGTCATTCTACAGAAGCATTTAACAAATATTGATAACATTGAACTCCAAGATCTGTGATTAGTTGTTTATCCATTCAAAAATTTTAAAGTGCCCTAAGAAAGTAATTTAATATCAAAATTCATTAGCTATCACCAGGGGATTTAAAGGAAACAAGCTAGCATGGTCCAGGGTAAAACATACAGCACACAATCTTCAGATGGACTAATATAATATCCCATCAAGAAATCCCTTATTGATGGTAAAAAATTATGTGAAGTAAACATTTGATGTCTTGTAGTTTTACAAAAATGTATTGATAATTTTGCAGTAGGGACTTTCATGTGAAATGCGCAATTAAAAATCTTCCATCTTTCAAATTGTTTCATTTCTTGGTGAATTACACTTTTACAAGTCCTTAACATGTACATTAGGTGATTTTTCTCTGTGATGTCTAGTTACTGATTTCCTGGCATTGGAAGATTGGGCACCTTATGCTTTAGGGTTTGATTTAAGTGTAATTATTGACAAAAAAAACAACTCAAAAATAAATTCGATATTGATTCTTATAGAAAATTGACTGCTCCTTTCAATTTTTCAAATTTGAAGGATAATTTTTTACACTTACATGCAAATGAAAATTCACCATTAAAATGGTCCAAGTTTTTTTACAAATTGTTTTGAAAGTTTCCTTGAAACAATTTAAAATAAATAGATAATTTACACAAAGTTTCATAGTGGGATCTGAATTCATTTAAAAGATTGAGAACTTGAAGTGACACCCACTTGAGCCAATAGAACAATATGGAAGCATTGTTTAAAACATATGAATGTATTTCTAATATTTTGTAACTGAGTATTATTTATGTGATGTGTTATACAAAAGTGGTTTCCCAATGTTCAAACTACCGTAAAAGTAATAAATATTTTTTGTACTATAAGATATAATACAATCAAAAATAGACACTGTTTTATTTCTTATGCTTTCCATCGTAAATTGTAATGATTTAAACGCAGAGCACACAGATGAAATTCTCACATTCCATAAAACCTATCTTATAAAAATACATAAGAATATGCACACAGCATTTCTTGCAATGCACATTTCATGAAATGCCCAATAGATTCAGTGAGAAATGACAAGTTCAAATACAGCCATAATTCAGCTTTAATAAAGCTAGAAGATGTGGAGAAATATCCATGTGAAGAAATTGTTTTGTTTTTGTCATTCAAGTACCACATAGTGATGTAAAATATTCCCTATGGGAAGGAAGTTAATAAAAGGGTAATATTCTCAATTGTTTCTGCAATTTAAAGGTTCCATCATATAAATAAAGGAAAATAAATTTAATTTCACCTAAAAGGAACTTGAAATAAAATAGTTTACAGCCGAATATGAAGTTCCTTTTTAAGTACGCTGATTTACCAAATTTAAATACATTGTTGTTCAAAAAGGGTGTTATAACTTTGTTTTTATAACTCAAAACAGAAAATGTAGGCTCATATTGAATATGTTTATACCTGTGATTGAGATGAATGAAGAAGTACTGCTAGTCACTAGAGAAATTTTGCTTTGACTAAATCAGTGGTCGCCAACCATTGATGCAAGGACCACTGGAGGACAGGGAGAAGATTTTTGCAATCTGCAGAAAAATCTTAATATTTATTTCAACTTTTAATAATTATAAACAGGAAATTATATTACAAGAAATGCAGTTTCTTAAATTAGGATTTTATCTGTGTTCTCTCTGCCTTAATTGATGCTTTCATATAGTGCAAGAGGTTTAAGCGGGTGCTGAGAGTGTGGTTTAGTGACACCGTTTCACTTTAAGTTCTCCATAACATAGTTCCCATACAAATTCAGATCCCACTATGAAACTTTGTATACATTACTTGTATATTTTAAGCTATTTTTGGAGAAAAATGATAACTGTCATTGAAATGATAACTGTCAAAAAAATGTAAACTGTTCAAGTTCATAAAAAATTAGATCTTAATTATGAATTTCCATTTTTATGTATAAACAAAAAAATAAGCTTAAAATTTGATACTTTCCATAATTGAAAAGAGTAGTCAATGTCCTATGAGAATCAGAATTACTTTTGAATTAGTTTCATCACAATAATTGTCCTTGAATCAAACCGAACAGCACATGGCACCCTATAAGTCTGTGCTACAGAGCCCTGAAATGATCATGGCTGCACTTCAGTGCACTTCAATGCCCAGTTCTTCAAATGCCCAGATATTGGTCACTAGTAGTTACAGAAAAACAATCACTTTATATACATGTAAAGTACTTCAGAAGTATAACTCGCTCCAAAATGAAGCAGTTTGAAAGACGTAAGTTTTTTTTGGTTGTCCGCTTCATGTAGAATCCCCAGGAGTAAGAAAAAACATCAGGTTCACATGACAGAGCTGAAGTTTGTTTATTAAGTGTGATTAAAGAGCAAAAGAAAATTTCAAATCTTTCTTCCAGATAATTTGGCTAGACACCTTACACAAACCTTAGGAAAAAATAACAGTATTATGTATTCAAAGAAGTGCACTGACAATAAAATTATCATCTATAGAGAAAATTATGTCAGGAACCAAATTAATAATACAAATTTTCACCGTAAAACATCCTTGATTTCTTCATCTGTATTCTTTGCAGCAAGTTGTCCCAAGAGAATCTCAGCGGGCATTCTCTGAGATGCAAATGTTGCAACCTGTGTTCCCTCATGGCCATCGAAAACTCCATACAAAAATGTTCCATCATCTATACAGAAGTGGAAACTTTGATCTTCAAATTGGTGTTCTTCTTGCCTATACCCATCTTCTCTGTAAATTTGATTTGTAGAAAACCCCACACCTACCACAAAAAAAACAACATACATCTATAGTTCATTTTTTCAGAAATTTCTAGAATATTACTTCTTTCTAAACAAAGCATTTTACATTAAAATAGGCCCTTTAAATTTTGGAATAATTAGAGTGTGATAAATATTTGTCTGCAATAATAGATTCAATAGCGCATGTGTTTAAGTTCCAGTTTTGGTTCATGTGCTTGAGGGTTAAAGGTGTAACAAAACAATACAAATTAAAATTTAGTTAAAAATGGAAAACATTATCACAGAACATAGAGAATATTATTTGATACCTTATAAGCAGCAAAAAACTTGTTGCTTATAGGTAACTAAAATAATGTATGTAATGTAGTGACAATAGAAAGTTCTTTTACTAGTTAGATTAAATTTAATATATACAATAACAGAATTGATGTAGGTAAAATGTGAAAGATAAGAAGTGCATTGAATTGACAAGAAAGAAACTAATTAGATATTTGAGTGAATGAATATCTGATTTGTAATAATACAGCTCCCTAGAAATATTCAAAAAAATGTTCATTAAAAAATAAATCTTCTGGTTTGAAATTGTTGAAAAGTAGCTTAATACATTGAATATCGTGAAAGTATCATTATAAGTAGTGTTATTGAAGTCATTCTTTACCTGACTGTCTGCAGACAGGTAAATCATCTGTCCAACTATGGCCTTCCTGGAAAGTACGATGACTGGACCTGGGTAACTCAGCTAGTGTAGGCATATTAAATCTGTAACAACATTGTCTTAAGTTTTTTCCTACGCCGCCCAACTACATTAACAACTTACACATTTATTTTGACACAAATCTAACCTCAATACCAGACGCATCACATTTTATCTCGGGAGAAGTTGCACTTAACGACTGGGGATAGTTATATCGAAAAAATCGATATTTATGACATATCGATATTTAAACTTTATTGATCATTTTATGTATCGAAAAAATGTCGATATATCGAGACGAACTCGAATATCGATATATAGGGATTATGACGAACTTGCTTAAATTGTTTGGCGGTTCTACAAATTCTATTTCGCAAAGAACAATTAATTATATTTACTTTAGACTATTTTAGTAAAGAAAATTAATAAATATACTGCCATAACAAACGTATTCATAGACCAGATTATAAAATATGTCATCTTACTTTGCCTCGAGAAATTCAACGAAGAAAAAAAAATCATGAATAGAAACGCACTGTGTTTATTAGCTTATTGTATATTAGTCGCATTCAATTACTTTATTGTGCTCAACGTGGTTATACGCAGTTTGTAACAGCTCTCTTAACAATATTTATTTATTTATTTTTTATTATCAGTCTAACTGGTTTGATGTTGGTATAGAACCTGTACTCATTGTGTTCAACGCTTTTACTTCGCCATCGTTCATAGAGTATTGATAAGGGTACGTCGCGTTCTGTTGGCAAGACATTCCAACTTGAATCCATCGCCAGTTCCGGACACAAATTCAATTCACTTGCACGTGTGACGCTGTTCTGTACTTTCTGCATCGAGCGTGTGGAACGAATATTACCTTGTGTCTTTGTTTGTTGCGTTATTAACTTGTTTTTCTTTACAGCAAATAGTCACGTTTGTGACTACTATTGATATTTATTTGGATATTACTTAAATTATTTGTGACCACGCTTTTCCTGAAAATTTTCTAGCAAGATGTAGCGGTACGCTTTAACCTCACATTATCAGCTGATGATAATGACATTGTCGACCACTGCCTGCACGCGACTGAGTTTCAAGAATTTGCTTCGTGGAGGTTGGCAATTTGTTTAAGAGCCATATTGAATAATTTTCGGCAAAGTATCGTGACATACTCTAAGTATTTTGTCCGTGTTAACAAGTAATTATCAACTTCATTAAGAATTTTCTATTTTATTAATAATTTTCAACTTATTTGTCTTATCTGAGAGATATTATTAATAAAGGAATATAATGTTTGTCGCAAAACACCAAACATAATAAATACCGATTGAAAATTTACATACGAATTTCTATCGAAGTTTACCAATTTTTTTATTTTTAACGAAATAATTCTGTAATGTTTACATAATATTCACATAAAATGAGTCAAAACATAACGTCATTCTTTGTTCCTAAGATTTGAAAAGTATAATAATAATAATAATAATAATAATAATAATAAACCTCCCAGGGACACCACCCTATCGAAGCATTGTCCGTGCGTGTGGCGAGGGTTTGCGTGCTTCAGTGACGTTGAGGAGTGTGTCGGCAGAAGCGTAGCTACTGGCAGGGCTTCCCGAGCTGGACAGGTCTCAGTGGAGAAGTCAGACGAAGTGTGTTTCACAACGACCTGTCTTACTCCCTCGGTGGATTCCGTTCATCTCCTCTTCCATATTATTTCTAACTCACCCCATTTCATAATTATTGGTGGGAAGAATGGCATTAATCTGGGAGGTCAATTCAACCCTAGTGAACATGTGAAAAAACTCAAAAAAGTCTCCCAACGCACTAGCATAATATTTCCTTGCCTACAACATGCCACAATTGAACAACTAAATTAACAACGCAAACGTCGCTCTAAGAATGCACCTGGCCGACACAAACATCACATTTGTTGATCTGCAATTCCACATATCTGCCAAGGACTTCACCCAACATGGTTTAAACCTAAGACCGACTGGAAAACAACGCTTCTCATCTCTCTTAGCTACATACCTTACCTTTTTCCTCCACCAGTCCCTTCACCTACACCAAAACCACCACCCACGTCTATTGCTACATCATCACTTTCTCCATCTCTCCCCATTTCCATTTCTTCTCCCGTCTCTATCCCTTATCTCACCTCTCCCGTTTCATTTGTCCCATTCCCGTTTGTCCCGTTTCATTTGTCCAAACCCGTTTCATTTGTCCCATCCACGCCTCCTTCCGCCCCAAAACGCGGTTATAACTTGCGGTCGAGAGTTAGATGTGAGGCTCAAAGATGACAATTAAATTCGAATTCCCCTGAACAATCTCAACTCAATTGCGTTTCTCGAGAAAATAAAATAAATATCTTTCATCTTAATGTTCAGACCCTTTCTAACAATAATAAACTTTATTGTAAAAAAAGCAGTTATACCCTGCGTATGACCACGTGGAGGACAATAAACTAATTTACTCTCCGGAAGAGAGCAAGGGAGTATCATATCAATTCCATTCAAGGGGTCTAGGGCAGAGACGGATTTAACATTTCAATACACTCCTATAACAATAAAAATAGTTCGACACGTATTGCAATATTAACATAATACCAACAAATTTGTATTTAATAAAACAAAAAAAGTCACTTCACCAGTACGTATCAAACTATAGATCACTGGGAAAGTATTGTTGATAAATCGTAACTATTAATTAACACTGGATTCGCGAGTAATTATTTTAATAGATAACACCCCTAGGCAATAGCCTAGCCTGTCTTTATATAAAAAATTCGCCTCTAACCGAAGGAAATCCGGAGAAAAAACCGGGTCAGGATGGGGCTACAGAATTAATACACACAACCGTGCCAAGATGAGTACATATAAAAAACTATATTAATATAAATAATAATACACAAGCATTCCGTGTGAGACAAGTTCCCCCTCCACAGAGAAACACGAGGTCTAAAACTATCCAAGTATAATAAAAACGTGAGGAGGTGGTAAAATGTCTGTTGAAAAATTCGAACAAATAAATAGCCACTCAAGTCTGCGTGTTTTAGACGGTTTGAAAATGAATGACATTCTTTTTTTTCTTGAATTGCCTCTTGCAACACCGCGGGGTTTAAGATTAATAGATTTATAAATAATATAATTAATTGAGTTGAGAGTGCCAATACAATTAAAATTATTTTATTTGATACCAGAACTTTGTAATATTTGTAATAACAAATTGAAATTATACTTTGAAATTAAATTGACGTCATGACGAATTATTTTAATAATTCTGCATAATATCATTATTTAGTATACCTTGTTGAAATAAATTCTTTTAACTGCGTCTGTAAGTAATAATGTTTCCAATATCTTATCTTATCTGATCAGATAACCTTCGTGTGAGACAGGATTCCCCTCCACAGAGAAACACGAGGTTATCTGATCAGATAAGATAAGATATTGGAAACATTTGCTTTTAAATAAAGATGAGCAGGAAAGAAAGACACAACGCGGAAAGAAACAAGGAAAGAAGGAATGAATGAAAGAAAGAGAGAGTATGAAAGGAAAAGAAGGAAATAAAGGAAAAGAATGAAAGGAAGGAAGGAAGGAAAAAAGAAAAAGAACATATGGTATTTATATGAGTTAATACATTTCAATTTGATTGGAATAAATAAAAGGGATTTGTCTTTTTTATTTATTCATATCTGTAACGAGGTTTTCATATTGTTGATCTCTGTTTATTTTTTTAGGTTGCACGATTACTACCAAATTGTTATATCGTGGATAAATATGTCACTAGAAGATGTAATTTATTTGTTCCTTAAGTAGTTTTATATTATTTATAACTCGAGAATTAAACTTTTGTGTTATTAGTTCATATTTGAGACAAACGTTTTCTATATTTATTTAATTCATTTTCACATATATGAAACACTTAAGAGAATCGCAAATTATGTGAAATTACTATCGACAATACACATCACTTGTAAGCAATGAGATTTGATTTGTTTACTTCACTGTCTACATATAAGAAATTATAGGAATATTTATAAGTAATTTGTGATTCGAATTATACCAATTCCATATGATATCTTGCAATTATATTCAAATTCTGTTAAAAACAATATTTTATCACAGTATTACGCAATCGTTTTTTACAGAAACTCTAATATCTATATTGCCTATGAAGACCTTGTGAGACAACGAATCTCGAGATGTCGTTTAAATATAGAGAATGGTAAAGTTTATTGAAGTCAAGAGTATACCAAATATTTTTGTTATAGAAGTCCAAAATGTGCATAATAAAAAAATACAACAAAATATTTCTTTAATAGCGGTGTAATGAAACATTTTATCTCGTTACGATTTACCAGCGCTACTACTAGTCTTCCAAATATGGGAGCCGTTTCAAATAGACCTACGATTGGTCGAACGAAACTTCCCCACTCGAAGGGGAAGGAGGAGGAGAGAGGTGTTGCAAACTTAACAGATCCAAAACTGGTCAGAGCGTGGGACTTAGAAAAACAAATGGGCCCTTTTTTCTTATCAGTAGTGTACTTAATAGTGGCGATCATAACTTAAATTAATATTTAGTAAACTGACGGATTTAGTCGAAAGCAGTCGTATATCGTGTCACTGGTCTCACTTCATTAATTTACAACTCCCCTGATAGATGGAGCTGACGCTTAGCTCCAAGCGTATCACAGAATTTTGCGAACCTGATCTTGGAGCCAGAGGCTGCATACGTCTCTAGCAGTTAATAATGGGCAATATTTGATATATTGTATAATACAGTCATGTAGCATATTTCGAATAACCTGGTAAAGTTTTAAAGAAGTGAGCTGCATTTTTGAATCGTTATTCTTGGTACAAAAACATTGATAGCAGTGTCAGAACAATCAGAATTCAAATTCCCAATTCAAATTTCCGAAGATATTTCCAATTCTTTGCAGTATTCTTCTGTAGTCAAATCAGAGTTCTTTTAGTTTAACTGTCAGTTACACTAAAAACATAAGTACTAAAAATCTCTTGTGTTGTGTTGGTAGAAAAACCGTTAAATGGATGTTTTATTAGCAGCTGTTTTGCATGAGAGTGGTGATCATAGAACTATTATTATTAATTTACTTCTCTATGTCTCCTTACCATGGCTTCCTACAATTACCAGGCTTTCTAAGTGTGCGTACCCTAACACCGGTCTCGTAGGCCGGCCGGCCGACCGGTCAAAGAGAAGTTCAAAGAGCTAACACGTTCATATATTTAGTCGTCAATATCATAGAAGCTAAAAATATATAATACGACTACAATAAATAAATAATTACTTTAAGTTTAGATTCATTTTACACGAAGAATATGAATGCATAAGCAATCCATTCGTTGAAATTGATTTAACCAAGCCGGTCATCGGTACACCGTTGTCACATAATGAATGTTCCAGTCTGTTAATTGTGGGAAGCCAAGCCTGCACCCAACACAGTCCTTGTAGGGGGTTTCACACATTCAGGTTTGCTCGTATAAGTTTTCAATTTCTTCACAAGCTTGGCAGCCACAATTTATTATGGTCCTAATACCACTGCTGGGCGTAAGAAACGAAGTCGACCTCACAGTCGTGTGGATAGTGTTCGATACTAAAACATTGGCCGTGAAGTCCTTTTACTTCTCTGACCTCAGATCTCCTTAGCTGCGGCAAGGACTCCAAGTCTGATATATGCCGAATCAAGCTAGTCATGCCAAGAACATAAAGGATGTGAACAATGGCAAAAGAGATAGATGTGGGCTTGGGCAATGACTGGTTTTACCATCGTGATGATAAAGGCACACGACTCGTCTGTTCGATAGTTGACGCACGAATTTCGAAATCACGGAAGAAAAACTTTATTGATACTGTATCCTGCGCCTCCCTTCATGAACGCTCTACTGCTCCCAGGATGCTGTCACCTCAGCAGAAACTAGTGACCTCGTCCTCCGAGTCACTCCCACTTTGCTCGTCATTCCCCTCACATATGGCAGGCAAAGAGAGGACTCGGCATGTCGCTGCTCAACGTCCACACCGAAGGAACTCCGGATCAGCAAGGTCCTCGTCCCCGGTGTGCTTCTGGAAAATAGGGCGCGATGCGTTCATTACATCTAGGACCATCTTCTCTGCTAGGGCCCTGCAACGCCGCTTGTTGCTGCAGATCATCTTCAAAGCGACGTCGTTTTCCGGAGTCTCTTTTCTCCGCGCGTACGATGTCCAGGACACCATGGCTTGCAAAGGGAACTGATACCCCGAAGATCTTGACATTGTTCCCCTTCGTAACCACCAGGGTCGACTTCATCTTGTCGTTGGTGAAGGCACGGGACTCCCTTAGCACATGATGCCCGGAACGCAGCGCTGCGCTTTTTAAGATAGCCAGTACTTTGTTGTGGAGCAGCGTCCAGTGGGTCCAATGAGAAAGGCAGCCGTTGAGGACATGTGCCAGGATTTCCGTATTGGTACCCCTGTTTCGCCGCAACACTCCTTGCGGCAAGCCGCCGCGGAGGCACGCGCGTTGTCATACACTGTTGCGGAACCCCCCAGCAAGTTGACTCACACGCAGTGTTTTTTGCAATATTTTAACTACGTTTTGATGAGTTGTGACTGTCGACAGAGTGACGGTACAGAAAGCATCATCATCATCATCATCATCATCATCTTCCTCATTATTAACAAAGTAACGGACAGGTCCTTTCCAGAAATTTATTTTATGAGTGACCCAAACTTCTCGACCCACATTACTTGATGTTAATTTTGAATTTGCGTACTTGTTTAAATTGTTCAATAGTTCAATTCATGTAAGTTGATGAACTATACATCATACAATAGAAAGTTTTTCATGAATATACCTGAAGTCGTGTAACTTTACCGAAAATAAGGCAATATGGTTGCCTAACACGAAATGCCAACTTCTACGAAACAATTAAATATAACATTCCAATATACTATCCAAGTATTAAGTGGTCACTATTAGCCATTAGCGTGACTATTTGCTGCAAAATAATACAAGTTAATAACAATGAATAAGACTCAAGGTAATATTCGTTCCACACGCTTGATGCAGAAAGAACAGAATGGCGCCACAAAAGTTTGTCAATTGAAATGATGGCCTATGTTGGCATCATATTTAAGTATAAAGAAATTCCAAACTACTGCCAACAAAACGCGAGGTACACTGATCATTGCTCTTATGCACGACGGAGATGTAAAAAAGCATTGGTTACACTGTGAACAACCTCTGTACCCACATTAAACTAGTTACAGTGGCAATAAATAAAAGAAAAATAATTTTATTTTCAAGAGAAGAGATACAAACTGCTTATTATCACGTTGAGGACAATTAACTTATTTAAAGCTACTTCTTTACCATAAGCTAATAAACACAATGCGTTCCCGTTCGTTTTTTTAGGTTACATTTTCTCTGAGGTAAGTTACGTGACTGAGTATAGCAGCAAGTATCAATTCAATTTTATTTTTCTTCTATAAAACATACGCAGTGTAAACTGAACAAGTTACAACTCCCCTACTTCAACTTTCCATCTGAGCGTGGGTCCAATACCTTAAAACAAAATAATAACAGAGAGACAAAAAAGTGGGCTGAACCCGGGACCTGACATAGCAGATCTTATGTATTTTGATGTGCTAAAGACGAATTTGAAGTCCGTTTAGCTCCATCACTCTACAGTTTTTAGTAAATTACAAATATATTTGCACAAAATGGGAAAATCATTACTCCCTCAGCACTTAAGTCAAATTTAAATGGATATTTATATTTTCCTTATGGATTTCGACAAACCTATCACAAATCCAAAGTTTATTACTCTCTAGCCTCTACTCATATTTGATAAGACGCAAAATATAACCTCAAAACACATGAAATTATCAAATCAGTCCTAACTTAGCATTTGCGTTAAATCAAAATGTGCATCTGTTGTTACCTTATAGAATTCGATGTGCCGAACACAAATTAAGTCACGCTCCTCTCTATCATATACTACTTTCTAGTAAACCGCTTAACATTACCTAAAATCCTCATAGAATGAGGAAAACATTTACTGGATTGGCATTGTGTCAAATGATGTTTCATATGTATTTTTTAAATCTGTTTTGAGCAGCCTGCAGTAATTCGTCATAATACGTCACACCTGCCCTAGTCTTATCTTTCCATTTTCGTTATATCTTGGTGAAAATTTTCTCTATGCGTTTCACTAAAGTCCTTTAAATTTTCAGGAATGTTGTCAAGATGAAAATCAAAATAGACCACAAAGTTTACTAGACATTCTGACTGCCTGTTCTTTTTTTAACAAGTTTACAACAATATTTCTGCAATACTAGCTTCTGGCGTTTCTAAAGAAGTTCTCATATACTTTTTCATAACTAATACAGGTATGGCGCCTCTCTTTCATTTTTGTCACAGTTGAAATGAAATTTTTTATCCTGAAATAGTTTTGTATTCAGTTTGTTAAAAATGTCTTCTTTGAGTAAAAGTTCAGCCTGTTTTGAGAATTCCATATAGAGTATGCTTCTACATATTGTTAAATTAGTACAATCTTCATACTTAGTGGAGATAGAAGAATATTCTAGAGATCGAGTAAGGGTTATTTTTTGTAATTGACTCAAAACTGTAGGGTGATTGAGATAAACGGATCTCGGATTCGTGTTCAGCACATCAAAATACATAAGAATTTCTATGTCAGATCCCGGGTTCAGCCCACTTTTTTGTGTGCCTCTGTAATTAATAAATATTCAACAAAAAACTAAAAGAAAAAATTAAACTACAATGTTTCATATTTTTATTAACCAAATGTCTACGTTCATAAATATGCTTGTGCGCTTTCGGTAAATCGTACACACTACTTTAGTTACTATTTACAAAATCTCGCGTTTTAATATGTTACTCTGCGTTACGGTGGGTAAGGGGGGAGTAGGTTTTATAGGGTTTATTTAAAGATAAATTTTAATATTTAAGTTAGTCACTGTGTCTCTACATTTTCCTAAAAGAAACAAACGGGAGGGAAGTAGGGCTGGCGTTACGAAGTTCTTGGAGGGGAGTAAGGCGTATATTTACAAGTGTGTTATGGAGGGGAGTGAAAATATGGTAATTTTGCGTTACATAATATAGGGATGGCCCTAGAGGAGTCAGTTTATGAATTTTTCTTCTTCTTAATCGCTACGACCTATTGTAAGTGTTCCCATGGCTTTGCTTGATATCGATGCCCATTTTTGTCTATTTTCCTCCACCGGATTCCATCTTCTTACGCTTATGTGTCTAATAATTTTTTCCAAAATTTCCATCCATTTTAGTTTTGATCTTCCTTCCTGAATACCTGCCTGGTGGGTTGGAGATTAGTATTTTCTTGCGTTCTCTTTCATTGTCCTTTAGAAGAACAAGTTATAACTATTGGCCCGGGCCTCTCGCGTAAAAGCAGGTTTGGTGAGATATTTTAATCCTTTGCTTCATACTACCACATCATCTGCATATGTTTAAATATGATGGATACTGTTGAAGATGTTTTCCATCCGGGGTTCACTGATCTCCTTTTGGGATCACTGACTTTTTTTGAGGCGGACATTAAACAACAGAGTTGGTAATGTGTCCCCTTGTCGAAGCCCTTGCGAGTGTGATTGCAATCTGAAACTTTTTCTTGAATTTTAACTTTGTTGTTTGTATTAGTTAGGTTATACATATTTATAAGTTACTTGCTGTACCCAAAGTTATCTGAGTTTTTGCTTATAGCAATCATTTTTATACAGGGAAGAATAAAACCTGTCTATATTATGAAATCAAAATAATTTAACAAGAAATTTTAAAAATGTACATATATACTGATTATACAAATTCTTCATAAAAATATAGTATAAAACTTAATTGTACACAATTTCGATCTGAAGATGAAACTAAATTTATTTATAGTCGAGGAACAAGAATAAATAAATCTTTGGATGAAACCATCCTTGAGCAAGATAAATCGAAATGTCACAAAATAGCATAGTACACTATCTTTACTATTATCACTGTGTTATTGCTATCTTTACTGTTATCATTACTGCTATCACCCGGTTAGACCAACGACACATGTACCACCCCACCTCTTCACTAAGAGTAGGTTTAGCGTGTTAGATGACATGTCCCTGTTTCCTCCCTTACCTACTCGTTTCATCCCCTCCCATCCAGTACCCAAACCTGTTCACATACCACGCACTGGTAAGCACAGCCGCCCAAAACCACGCAAAGTCGTGCTACCCAGAGATGAAGTCAACACTTCCACGGCAGAAATCAAACGTGCTGATATTAGCTCATTCGCACGGTCGTCAAATGTCCTCCGTTTCGCGCGGATTGCTTCCTAGTCAGTTCTCAGTCTCCGGTTTCTTTAAACCAAACGCACGTTTGACTGAGTTATTCGAGAACTGGACACCTTCACTAAAAAACTCACAGAACGGGACACAGTAATCATCATAGGTGGGCAGAATGATATTAACTTGGATGGTTATTTCAACGCGTCTGAACTTCTACAAAAAATAAAAATGACCTCTCAGCACACAAACATAGTACTCTCTAGCCTGCCTCCACGTGTCAACATTACACAAATAAACCACGAAATTAACCTGGCAAACATTTCTCTAAAACATCACCTGGAAGACACAAAAATCACATTTTTTGATTTGCAACCACACCTGACTGCCAAGGAGTTTACCCAGCACGATTTACATATGAGACCTTGTGGAAAACATCACTTCAGTTCTCTCCTAGCTTCACATCAGACCTCACATCATCCACCTGCCCCTTTACCTATTCCTACACCTCCTCCTGCTCCTACCTCATCTCCTCCTCCTCCATCTCCCTATCTTGACATATCTTTTCGGAACTGTTTTAAAACACCACACATATAAAACTACTAAATCTTTCGTTATATATGGTGATTTCAATTCGTGATAATCGATTTCCTGAGTACATCCGACTCTGCACATTCACCAATAAAGCGACCGTGGAGAAAATCCTCAGGGTGTTTTTCTTGACTTATCCAAAACATTCGATGTCATCGATCACTAAACTGTCCTTTCCAAATTGCATTCTTTAGGCATCCGTGGACTTCCACATCAATGGCTAACTTCTTATTTAAAAGATAGATATCAACAGGTCGAAATATCCTATACTAAAAATAAAATACTTTATCGTTGTCTTACAGAAACAATGCCACTTACTTGCGGAGTACCACAAGGTTAAATTCTCGGCCCTATTCTCTTTTTATTGTATGTGAACGACATGTCATCATCCACATCAGATTGCAAAATGGTTCTTTTTGATGACGACACTAATTTACTATGAAAACACGCCAACGCTCAAAATGTTTTGTCTAACCTTTCGACTAGGTTCCATGCATATTGTCTCATTGTAAACACCGAGAAAACAGTGTTATGTCATTTCACAATAGTATCACAAAATCTTTACCTCAGGTTTCTCTTTCTTTAAACGGAACACAATTAAAAACTTACGAATACAAAATTCCTAGGTCACCATGTTCAAGACAAATTCAAATGGAATTGTCACGTTGACAATCTTAATTCTCAATTAAACAAATTGTGTTACGCATTCCGAATCTTAGTTAACGTAGTTAGTCCAAGTATTTCCCGTTGCGTATATTTTGCATAAGTTTACTCCCATTTACGTCACGGCATTACCTTCTGGGTCAATTCCGGTCAGAGTATTCAAACTTTCAGAATTCAGAAGAGAATAGTTCGGATTATTTGTATATNTATTCAAGGAATTAAATATCTTAACACTTCCCTGCATTTATATTTATGAAACGGTCTTGTTTGTTAAGACCGAATTACTGAAGTGTCACCCTTTCTTTATACGAAACAGTCTCGTTCACGAACACAACATATAGTAATAGTAATAATATTCAACGGCCTAGTGTGTCAACCACTCTTTGCAAAAAGGCCCATATCATTCGGGAATCGTTCTATATAATTCCCTGCCCAAGAATATAAAAGATATTATGAAATTGAATCTCTTCAAATCCATTACCTAACTACCTCCTGCACCAGTGCTTCTACAATGTAAAATAATTTATTAATTTTAATAAAAGTTAAATCAATCTTGTACTTTATCACGCCATTGCTGTAGTACTTTTTAAACAACTTATAACAATTTCAAAAACTATTTTCTTGCATGATTGTGTTGTTTTATGGCTCATATTAATTTAGTTTTATGTGTACTCAACTTTGGCACGGTTGTGTACATTAATTCTGTAGCCCCATCCTGACCCGGGTTTTTCTCCGTTTTTCCTTCTGGTAGAGGCGGATTTATCATAATGGTTCTCTAGGGTATGTCTAGGGGCGTGTGTATTGTAACAATAAATCGTGAGTTTAGTGTTATTTTAATTCTTATGATTTTTAAACACTATACTCAGAATAATCTATAGTTCGATAATTTATACATGTAAAATAAATTTTGTGTGTTAAATTACAAACATGTTGACATTCTATTTGTATTATAACTCGCAGCTATTTATCTTATCTAGGAATTTTGGTGAAATTTTTGAATCCGCTTCTGCCTTACGAACCTTGACTGGAATTGATGGAATTGTCCCTTGATGGAATTTTTTGTCCTCCACGTCGTCATACGCAGTTTGTATTGCTTTTTTGATAATAAATTTATTATTATATTACACCACTTGACCATTAGGAGCGTTAGATATATGTAACCTTCCAAAGGTGCTGAAATTGAACGGTATCGTTACTATTCATCTGAAAATCTATTCATCGTTACTATTCCCCGAAATATATGAAACAAACACAAATGTCAGTCTTCTCCGATTAAATAATTTTACATTACACTCCCTTCCCTCTCCGCCATTGGGATTATAGAGCTACTTACCTTCACCTTCCCCTAATGGTAGCTCAGTGAGTTACTTTTCTTCTCAGAACAGTTCTTTATCATATTGACGCATCTTCTTTTTGCACCAGTTCTTTGTTTATTTCTGAATATCTTATTTTATTATTTCTTGTTTGTTTGGTAACTTTTTCTAGCGTATTTCATATCTTTTTTACATAATTTCATTATGCACTTCATCAAATCAGTTATTTATTTCCTTTTCATATACGATTCTAGCGTGTTTTCAGGTATTTCTGTTATTGTGTTACTATCAACTTCGAGAAATATCTTCAAGTTCCTTATGTATTTTTAACTTTTCCATTATAATTTATATTTCCGCGCAATAAGACCATCCTTGATTAATCTACGTCAAAAGTTGTGCTTACTATTCATTTGTCATGTGTAACTAAATATTTTGAGTTAAAAAATTCATATAAATGTGACCTGCACACTCTAGCGCGTTAAAAGCTAGGACGCGTGTCCCGTCCCACCAGAGGGAGAGGGAGATATATGCAGCGTTGTAGTGCGAGAGAGATTTTTTTATTGTACTACAATTAACATTCATTATATACTTTAATTAAATAAATAATTAAAGACTTACGACCTTTTATGGAATATATATATA
>NNCF01126018.1:1503636-1520085 GCA_002313205.1 Laupala kohalensis | reverse complement strand
ATATATTTGAATGTGTTTGTCGGTGGGTCAAGATAGTGCAACGACTTGTGGCGTTGCTACTGCAGAGCGCTTTGATAGTCGTGGCAGTTTGGTTGGAGATTCTTGGAAGGCAACGTGCAACGATGTTTGGTCGTACGTCTGATGGTAGCTCTACACGGATCACACATGACCTAAATAGTTCGTGGTATGTAGTCATTCCGAACGTTATTGTACACGCCGGTGGCGTCGAACCGTTGACCACATTGATCCATGTACTGATGTAACTCTGAGAACTCTTTGAGTCTACTCTCGTTTCTTCTCCCGACAATGTGGTTCATACGTCCTTGTCCGGCGCCTAACCTTCGTTTTGAATTACAGATTTCCATCATAAAATTGTATTAACTATTTTTATGTCAATAATTTTCACTAGAAATTGATACTTGTATTTCCGCTTTCCTTTAAATTTAATACCTAGTGCGTACGATATATCTCAAGGTCTGAATTGTCGAAATACTGTATAACATGCGTTTTTCTTTCAGCTAGAGAATCTAGTGAAATCTGAATGAATAAATAAATAAATTGTCAAATACAGCAGTTGCGTGACCACATTGAGGACAACAAACTAATTTACTTTCCGGAAGCAAGTAAGGGACCATCCCATCAATTCCGGTTAAGGGCCCTAAGGCAGAGGTGGATTAAAAATTTCAGCACATTTCAAAATAATAAGTTAGCTTCGAGTTATAATATAAACAGAATACCAACCAATTTGTATTTAATAATACACGAAAAGATAGTTAACAAGGACGTATTATTATTGAACTATACATTATTAGGAATATATTGTTTATAAATCGAAACAACAAAAGTAATTTTAAATGCGAGATAAATTATTAAAATAAACCGCCGCCCCTATGCCCAGAGTGCCTGTATATAAAATCCGCTTCTACGCACAGGGAAACCGGAGAAAAACCCAGTCCAGTACGAGGCTAAAGAATTAGTGTACACAACCGTGCCAAAGTGGAGTACAGATAAAACTAAATCTATATGAATCATAAGAAACAATAATAGCATACAGGAAAATAGTTTTAAAAATCTAATAATTTATTTTGAAAGTACTAGACAATTGACAAAGTACAAGATCAATTGACGTATTTAATATTTAAAATAATAATTCAAAAAATAACATCTGATGGGGGATAGAATCCCATTTTAACGTTTACTAAAAAATCAATGAATTCTTTTATATTGTTGAAACAATTGTGCAGTAGGTAGCCTTTACTCTGGATTTGAAGTGATTCAATCTAGTAATATCCTGTATATATGTGTGGAGGGAATTATACAGAACTACTTCCGAATGATATGACCCTTTTTGGCAAAGAGTGGTTGATAATCTAGGACCATGAATATTATGCCTATTTCGAGTATTGGGTTCGTGAACTAGACAGTTTCGTATGAAACTAGCGTAGTGCTTTAGTAATCCGGTCTTAACAAACACAACAGTTTCATAAATATAAATACAGGGAAGCATTAAAATATTTAATTCCTTAAATAAAGGTTTATAAGTGTTTTTTTATTGTTGTATTTGTAAATGGGAAATGTAGGGTGCTATTNCAATTGACGTATTTAATATTTAAAATAATAATTCAAAAAATAACATCTGATGGGGGATAGAATCCCATTTTAACGTTTACTGAAATCAATGAATTCTTTTATATTGTTGAAACAATTGTGCAGTAGGTAGCCTTTACTCTGGATTTGAAGTGATTCAATCTAGTAATATCCTGTATATATGTGTGGAGGGAATTATACAGAACTACTTCCGAATGATATGACCCTTTTTGGCAAAGAGTGGTTGATAATCTAGGACCATGAATATTATGCCTATTTCGAGTATTGGGTTCGTGAACTAGACAGTTTCGTATGAAACTAGCGTAGTGCTTTAGTAATCCGGTCTTAACAAACACAACAGTTTCATAAATATAAATACAGGGAAGCATTAAAATATTTAATTCCTTAAATAAAGGTTTATAAGTGTTTTTTTATTGTTGTATTTGTAAATGGGAAATGTAGGGTGCTATTGAAGCTTATCTACATGGAGCGATAGGAGTTAGGTGGTAGGTCATTGTTAGCAGGTGAGCCGGTTAGCTGGGTTTACCAACAACTTGGTCCACGTGGAGGGGTTAGTAGAAGTAGTTAGTAATAATTAGAGTTATTGATACCAGGAGGAGCGTGGTAGAGGAAGGAAGGTTTGCTTTTCAGTAGTCACAGCTACGTGAACTGGTACATTAATGTGAAAAGCTACAAATTTTCTAGCCACATCGGGAATCGAACCCGGAATGACTTGGTGAGAAGCAACAACACTAACACCTGGCCACCGGTGGGGCTTATGTGTTTCGGGGACGTGATTACAAATTATCCGTACGATTCACTTTTGAATTCTGAAAGTTTGCATGCTGACCGGAATTACCCCGAAGACAAAGCTGTACCGTAAATGGGACTAAACGTTCGCAAAATATACTCAACTGGAAACTCATGTGGACTAACTACATTAACTAAGATTAGGAATCCATAACAGAATTTTCTTATTTTGGAATTTAGATTATCAATGTGACAATTCCATTCGACATTGTCTTGCATATAGACTCCCAAGAATTCGGTTTTTGTAACAGTATTTCATTGTTCCTTTAACTAAAGATATACTTGGGGTAAAGATTTTCTGATACTATTGTGAAATGAAATAGACACTGTTTTGTAAGTGTTTACAACGAGATGATTTGCATGAAAACAAGAGGTTAGACAAAAGTATTTGAGCGTTTACGTGTTTACATAGTAAATTAGTGTCATTGGCAAAAAGATTCATTTTGCAAACTGATATGGAGGATAACACGTTCACATTCAACAAAAGGAGTATAGGGCCAAGAATTGAACATTGGGGAACTAAGTTTATTTCTAAGCAAGTAAGTATTTTTTCTTTGTTTCTGTAGGGCAATGCAGTAGTACTTTATTTCTAGCATAGGACATTTCGACGTGATGTTTATCTTTTAGTTAGGAAATTAGTCACGGATGTAAAAATTTACGTATGCCAAAAGGATGCCATTTTGAAACGAGAATTTAGTTATCGATGACTTCGAATACTTTGGATAAATCAAGAAAAAAAAGCCTGTGCATTTTCTCCATGGCCAAGAGATGTGGTAACATCAAGAGAGAAAATATGACGTTAGTAGTAGAAAAGGATTTTCTAAAACCGTATTCATCGCCGTAAAGAATGTTACTTTTTGATAAAAATTTAGAAGATGCATATAGAAACATTTTCTAGGATATTTAAGAAATTTTGGTTTATAATTCCCAACATTGAGTGTTTTCCTTTCTTCTGTAAAGGTTTCACTTTAGCTCTCTGAAAAATGTCAGTAGAAACTTTTTTTCTGATAAAGAACTATTGGAAATATTTGTGATTGGATTTAATTTAACGGGAGACGAAAATTTAACAATGAATTCGAGTATATCAATTATTCCTGTTGTAAAATTTATTTTTTAATTAACTGATGACTCTCATGATTTCAGTAGCGTTAAGTTTCGGAAGTGAACATATAATGAGGCACGTTGGTGTGTGTATTTGGAGGACACCGATTTTGAGATACTGAATTCTATATTNTATAAGAGACAGCCCGTAGGTTTGATACGATTTTGCCAACGTTTAGTAGGGAAATCTTTTCTTTGTGATTTTCTGTGTCTATATATCAGTGCCCATGTATTTATTTTTTACAATAAATTTTTGTTTCGTCCATTTTGTGTTTTATTATGTGTATGATGACACATTTTCTTCACTTCTGTGACTGCATCATAAGCACATATCAGAGAATATCTTGATATTCTCTCTGGTACCTAACAATCACAATACGTGTCGAGGGCAGTAATCTGGTTAATACGGTTACACATAGGTGACATATATTCGTTTTTAGTCTTATTTTTACCAAATCGCTATCACGGTTGGTTCCCCTGCATCCTTATAATCTGCAAAAAATGAATTATAATTCTTCTAAAACTGTAAGATATATAATGATATGAGTTCATTCTATTGGGACAAACCATAAAATTCCTTACTTTTGTTCACCAAATATCATTCCAAGGTAAAATTAAAATTATATATATATATATATATATATATATGTCAATTAGATTTATACAGTAATTTTAGCTAATATGATTATTTGAGCAAGTTTTCTTAAGATTGTAAATAACCTGTATTGTACTATATCCATAAGTTAAATGTCATTAAATTTTTTCATTTTTAAGTGTTATATTGAGTAAAAGTAATAAAAAAGAACTGAAATAGCTTAAATTATTTAAATACTACTAATTTTTAAATATTACACAGTTACATTAATGTACAATTGTCCCAAGACCATCTATCCTGAAAGATTGAAACTTAAAGAATAAATTTTGCTGTTATTACTTTCTCTATCGATTTGCGATGAGTAACCTTACTAGAATTAACGAGGGATAGGGGGCGTGCGAAACCTTCAAAATTTTAAATACTCGTTGATTATGGCAGATTTCGATTTAGTATAATAAAAAGTAACTTTTGTATTATTTTTTGTTTGTTTTGTTGCAGATTGCACTACAAAGAAATGATGCAGATGTCGAATCAAAGAAAACAAATTAAAGTAAATTCTAAACGTTTCGTATTTATGTTTTAATTTATTTTATTTTGTACGGTTTGTCTCTCGAACACAATGAGAGAGACAGAACTCTGACTCTTGTGTATTACTGACCACCTCTCGCAATCAAAATGTGCTATTACAATACTTTCTCCATAGTTTGTGGTCTATGAGGATGTAAAGGATGTTTTATATTATTTGTATTCTCTTCAAGCCATGGATTTATGATTTTGCAAAACTTAAGAAACACAACATTATACTTGAGTTAAAAATAAATTGTTCTGAATACTTTGATAAAAATCTCAATAATTTTGCACAGTTGACTGGTTATGTCTCATCCCCTTCATCATTAAAACTCTCCAGCTTAAAACATGACGACAAAACAAGAACCTTGTTTCGAAACAGAAAAAGCTAATTAAATATGTAGATTTAACCCAGGTTGAGGTCAGTTTTCAAAAGAGGAATTGATAAAACGGAACGGAAATATGGAGGAAAATGTTTGAGAACAAGACATACACAACACAACGTGACAGAAATGTGATTGTAATGCAAGCAATAGAGATATTACATTAAACAGGTAGATGTGATTTACATATTACCACACTTATATAAATTTATATATAGATATACAAGTATAAATGTTGTTAGATATAAGAATAAGTTCTATTACGTTCCAGAAGTGTTGTAACAATCTATAGAAAAAAGCATAAAACAATGTCAGCAGGAACGTCACAACCCGATGAAAAAAATATTGAATTGTGTTTAATATAAGTCAAAACACATTGGTATACTATATACTATGAAGAATGGTCTCTGTGATAACTCGGAATTATAGGAAATTTCAATGGAGATAACTGAAATATAGGAAAAGAATCGCATGTAATTGAATTATATTACCTCAGTTAAGTCGGTTTCATTTAATGTCTTGCTTTTTCTTTTTCTTCAGGTATTACCATGTTTACATTCTGTAAAAATCTGAAACACAATGAACTATAATTTCAAAAATTAATGGAATATTTCATCATTACATCGAGAAAAAATAATCTACGAAGTTGTTAAATGCTTGAAATTTTCATGCAATTAAATTAACTCTACATATGAAGGACACAAAGAAACCAACTTACGCTTCTATACTGCGAAGTCGGGTCATTTCACCTTCGATGCGAGAAATTTGCTCGGACCGCCATTGCTTCAAAAATTCTAGAACTTCATCTTTTGAAGTATTGGTACCTGTGCATAGTAAAAGTTTAACTTTCTCAAACGCAATAAAAAAGTGAAATCGCAAAAGAGTATTTGTTGGTTGTTGCTCTTTTTATAGCTATTTCCCTTATGTCTTTTCTCTGGATATTTTCAGCTTTTTTTCTCCGCATATCTGCTGTATGTCTTTAAAAAATCCGAAACCCATGCCATTTCAAGTTTTAATTTTTTTCGAGAAGATTCACAGCATCCGTAACGCATTCCGAAATCAGAGTACACCAGTACTGTTCAAGTTTTCATTTTACTTTTTCAATAATATTAAATTATTTGGGCACAAATTCATTGGATACCGTATTCTGATTTCCGTTGTGCATCTAACTCTTCCCTTGGACAAACGATCCGATTTCGGGATCTCCTTGCCTTCACACCAGCTGAGTCAAATCTAGTCAATCAGAATCTAATCCTCTTTCATTTCCTTTCTTCTCTCAGAGCTTTCATATCAGATGCAGTTTTAATTAACAATATTTTGTTTTGTAGAATGCAACGGCGTGGTAAAAGCTTAGGTCGTGGATTGATGACATTAATTTAAAAAAAATCATCTTGATGTATTTCTTCATTTACATTATGCCCTTCAGAACAACGAGAAGAAATTCTACATGAGATCTAATTATAATTAGATTAAAAGTACTAATTATAGAACATCAATCACAGTAGTAGAAAGACTTGCAATTTGTGTCTGGTAAAATAATGAAATAAATTGATTTAATTGTGAAGTTATTTAATCAATAGTAATTGTGAATACTCTGATTATAATTAAAATATTACAACAATTATTTTGATACTGTTGCGGCGAGTATTATTTTGATATTGATTGATGTCGGTTGTTGATTTATTACTGGTGGGAGAAGATTCTGACGCAATGAATCACATAGTATATTGAATCAAGTCGGACATCGAAGTTAAATCGATTGGTGTGAAGGCGCAAACTGAGTCTACGCTTATTTAATGCTGGAACAAAGTCAGATTCACCTTGATAATGGCATCCTTATTCGTTTGGTGAGAAGGGAACCTTGGGTGTGAACACGCAACACTGTAAGCGTAACATTCAGGACAATGCATCGCTTCTGTTCCTGGCGATGCTACATGTCTCTAGTTGTGTATCAGGCTTTAGGTACTCGGGTAAACCTAAGGCTTTACAAAGGAGAGCATTCGCATCCACCATATTCAGTATGACTCGATAGACAATAAGAACCACACATATCAACATCGCGTTGTTTATTATTCTTGTTGCATGTAAAATTATTCTTTTAAAGGGATTAATATAACATTTTATCTGCTTAGAATTTATTGTCAAAAGAACTAATACCTTTTCGAAGTTGACTTTTTGCGATGTGAGTATTAAAAAATAATTTCCTTCACACGATTGGATTCCTTCCCAAATAAAATGTGAAAATATTCTTCTGTTTTACAATGTTTTTATATTTTCACCATCGTCATCATATGCCAAGTTAATATAGCGAGATCAGATAAGGGGGGGTGCGATTATCTGTCTTTTTTTAGCTCTAACAATGCTAAGAACAGAAAAAAAAATTCATGCTTACCTAAATTGAGATCTTCGACAAGAGCAGATGGCCTGGCTAGAGCAATCGTCTCCTCACTTGGTTTATTGATGGTTGCGCTACCTGCTTTGAACAACTGATACACGCTCTGACTTTGACTCCGAAGCACGGAATGAATGGTGGCTGACATAGGAACGGTTCTCTCAAGGCCAGGGCGAAACATTTGAGTCTTCGTTACCTCCAAGTTTTGTCTCGAGGCTTCCTAAAATTTCAAACTAACTTTTAACATGCAAAGTAAACCTCCTCGAAACAATAAATGAATTATCAACTAAGTTTTACTTGGGAAAATGAGTCTATTGAAAGAAATAAATTAATTTGCGTTCGTGAAATATACTAACTTTTACGACATAAAATGTCAAACCGTCTCACAACAGACCCATAGGGTTCACGCCCTATGGGGTTCCCGAAGGGTAGAGCTCTGCATTATTGGACCTCGGCACAAGGAGATGTGGCCAGCATCTCGCTCCGTCCGGTTTGACCCAGTATTAATTTCACGGCATGCTGAGTAGGCCTGAGAGTCAGTCTGAATGTTGATGTGTGACGAAAAATCCCACACTCCACTGGTGGTCGAATGTCGGCCTCCATGACAGCAGCTCAGCGCTCTACCCACTGAGCCACTTTTCCAACTTTTACAATATTATTATCTATTTATCGATAACAAAGTTTATTGAATACACTTATCGAGTAGTAACCATTCTACAGCGTAAATACAACATCGCACATGATGTCACAAACCAAAATGATGCATTGCAGATATGCAACAATGATAACTTTGCATATTAATCTCCCCAGTTCCGCACAGTCCGTGAACTTCGAGTAGTTCTTTGCTGTTTTTACTGGAAACGCACGTGACGTCCCTTCGTGTCGACTGTATCGTATCGAAGGGCTGTATTCGGCTAATGCAGTTCGGGCAGCATCTTGCGATGTAGTAAGTGCGACTCGGACTCGGATCTTGTACTCTGGTCTGCTTTAATTCGTTTCTCGGAGAAATTTCTTCCGATTCTCACGTTTGACATATCACAATTGGGCTGAAGGTGCTCAAAGGTTTCCTTCAGGGTTTCTCCTAAAAAGTTCCACCGTTAAACCCTTGGGTAGTAATGAAACCTGCTGAGATAGTGCCTCCCACTGACATCCGAGTTGAGGTGCATCGTCAGCTACAAATATTCATTCAAAGTAATGTGTTTCATATGTAGGATCCACGTTTAAAAGTTTGTTTCCCATGAAATTAAACGAGAGAATTCACATGGGATACCTATGGTTTGGATCTCTCCTGATGTTTGAGTGGCTACCGTTCAATCACCGTACGAACTGTTTAAGAATATGTTGACCTAATTTCAGACCGCGCTTGTACAGAGGAACTGTGGAGCTGACATCTTGTAGAGCACTGACAGTAGTACTGACCGGTATAGTAAGCTATTGTTGCCGGCTGTGTTAAGCGGTACGTGGTTCCATGTCGGGCGTGGGATTTGAGTCTGGATGAATTCACCTTACCTGTTACGATGAACGAGTACATCATAAATGAATATTCATTGGGTGACCCACAGAAATGAAAGATGTGAAATTTATCAAAAAATAATTACTCTTATCTACAAGATGTTGAATTTTTTTATACAAATTTGTATAAAAAATACAAATAATTCATAGCGTGAATTCTCTTGAATTAACACTTTGTTTTGTTATTGCAAACAACTTAAAAAATAATAATTATGAATAATTGTTTTTGTGGTTGTCCCGCTTTAGTCAAAGGAATACCGCTTTCTATGATTGCTTGAAAAATACTGCCTTACTGAAAACTGATCTGGCAATACTGAGTAGTGTATCACAATGATTCACAATTGCCTGGTGTTATACATAAGGTTAGATTATGTTCCATTCAAAATTCAAGTATCGATTTCTGTTCTCTAAAAATTATTTATCTCATAGTAAGATTTTTCCTTAACACTTCTGTGCTCATTTACTCACTCCAACAAAAGCCATTTCCTTCCTTCCAGTTGTGAAAACATTGAATTAAAAATATAGAACTCCAGTCCGAGAGCCAACAACACAATTATTTGAATCGATACCATTTTTCCAGTGAAGATGGTAAAGAGACTTATAATAGCTGAATCCCCTGCAAAATATCAAAAAACTATCCCCTTCTGGTTTTGATGTTTAACACTCACTTTCCTCAAACAACACAGGTTGGCAGCATGGTTAGATGCTAAAAAGTTAGATCTGCACAAATTGGCTTTACGTTCTATGAGGGAAGTAATCACGGAATTTCTTTCTACTTCCGAATTTGTTCCGTACATCCGATTGAAGATAGACCTTCGAGCATCCTTTTCATTAATAAAGATTAAATTCTGTATTGTATGAAAATTCCAAACTAAAGTAGATTGAATGTTGGAAAGAGGCAGGCATTTACAAGCACAATTTTATCACTTTTTGTTGATCTTAGTACTTTCAAAGTTCTACCGTTAAATCCCTAAGTAGTTATGAAACCTGCTGGAAACTGGAAGTTTACTGAAAAAATGGTTCCGAGGAAAACAACAATCAGGCCATGCTTTATACCAGATCATGATGTGCAGTTGGCTATCGTACTATTATATATTCACGAGTGTATTTCGAAGTATCAGTAAATTTCAATCATTACTTTACGCATTGTCCCATCACTTAGTTTTATTTAAGGAATATTTCTTTCTTCTATTTTAAATATTTGCTCTCGCTTCCGCACAGTCCTTGAGATAAAGGAACGTTCATATTTTACAGCCACCTATAGGTTTCGCACACTGTTTGAGTACCTAGAATTCTAATTCTACCTACACATTTGATATATCAATCTATTTTTCACAACTTACAGAAAAAACTATCCTAGCGATAGCAAAAATTATGACAAATCGAGACCTTCAGCGCCACATGGGGTTTAGAATTCGAGTTTGATCCTTCACCATTAGACTAAAGTGATTTACAATGCTTAATACATGTACGTACACTGTAAAAGATAAAAAAAGAACTAGCTGATTCCCTGGTGGTGCCCTTTTTCTTAGACCGTTGAACAATTTTTTATCAATATTATAATATTAAAATAATTTTACGTACTGGTTTAAAAAAACATGCGCACAATATCCTTATTGTACAAATTCATAATAATACAAATTTAATGCAAAACTTGATTTTACATTAAATTTTGAGTTTCACCTCTAGCAGCAACTATGAATATATCTTTGGATGAAACCACCCTTGAGCAAGCAGCGATAATTTATTTGAGAGAGAAATAAATCAGTCGCAGCATCACCAAGTTGCCTAGCACACCACTCCACCCTTAGGAGAGTTACGGTATTTAACCCCCACATTTGCTGAACGGCATCATCAGAAAAGCCTCGAAATCTATGGATTAAACCCGTTTTTTTAATTAAATATATTTTCCCTTCCCACTCCACCCATGCGGGTTCTGGGGCTGTTTACTTCCCCTCCTCCAAACCTATTGGTGGCCCAACTCTGACATAATATCAGAAGTGTCTTTATTCATCTCAACACCTCAAGTAGAACGAATCCACTCGCTGGGAACCGCGCCTGTCGAATTTTCGCTTCCGAGGCAAGACACAACGGCGGCACTTGAGACTGTACCATTTCATTAAAACGTCTGTAAAATTCGTCTACATTTTACGATTTAAATACGTTTGTTATCTTAGTTAAATGCAAAAAACAAATAACGAATTAAATTTGAGGATGAATAACTTTTTCCGTCTTAAATTATTCTTATCAATTGAAGTATTTTAATACTTATATTTTAATAACTTCTATTTCTATAATTTAGTTTAACATTTTTAGAGAACCATAAGCTGTCGAGGGCCTTTATGTAGATTCTTTGAGGCGAACTATATTGTCATTCACCTATCTCCAACCGTTTAGGCAGCGTAAGCGAAGATAGTTATCCGAAGATGGATTTTTTCCGGACTTGATCGACATTTACCATTTTTAATCTTTCTGTTCACATATTTTTAAACAAAAAGTTAGCCTATGTTCTTCCTAGCTTTGTAAACTATCTCCTTGATTAATTTCATCACGATCGGTTCAGTGATTTAGTCGTATATAGCTAGCACACTAACAGACACAATTTCGCATTTATATATTAGTATGTATATTAGTACACTTGCTGGAATAAAGTTTTATATTATTCATAAGCTAGGAGGAATGCTACAATAACCGGTTTAGCGTTTTTGGCTACTGATACATTCTTAACAATTTCATAAAGCGGAACGATTTAATTCCAATAACGTTAGCAATGCAATTTCCCTAAATCGTTGCGTGTTGTTATTATTACATTACTCAAGGTATCGTAAGAAGAATATAAAGAGTTTTATGTATTTATTATGAAAAAGAGAAATCAAGTTTCACGTTTATTCAAATGGTCATTAAAAATGCAAGTGGTGCTGTGGACGAATTTTAAAATGCACCACTTCGAAGAATTTCATGTTTAGAAATAAATCTTGATATACAATAGATATATTATTTGAAAATTAGAAAAGGCGAAAACATTGTGTGTGGTGAGAGTTGTTCGTGAAAACTGGTATCCTACTAAGCACACAATGACGTCCATAGGTTATGACACAGAGTTACACATGAGTGCAACAGGCGATATTCCCGTCAGATTCTCCTAAAAACTACAAATAAGTGTAAAACCTTTTTTTCAACGTTTAGTTCGATTACTATACTGAAATACTTAATATTCTTATCGTATAATTAATTATAATTTAGAAGATTTTAAACTTTAGCTTAGTTATCTTCCATGAATAAAGAATGGACGACTTAAAAACGATTACTCGACTTGCCTCTTGTATCGGACTGAGAGGTGGTTTTAACGAGGCCAAGGAGAATTGTGATAGTCGAACATAGTCTTCTTGGGTCTCGAATTCCAGAGGATTTATATTCTCTTCTTGCATTTGGGAATAGAGAGCAAGAAGACGTTTTTCCATGACATCGATACACATCTTCACATCTGGCTCATGTTGTCCCAGCTCATTTTTCACCCCTTTAAGGAAGGATAGTGCCCAATGGAGTTCTACAATTCCTGTAACGGATAATTTAGGACACATAACTTCAGTATAAGCAGAAAATGAAGGATAGTGACTTTAATAAGTACATTTAAAAATCATGGGACTGCTAAAAATAATAATTTTTAATACGAATAACAAATTTTTTAATAAATAAACCCTTTTTCAAAAAATTCAAAAAAATTCGATTTTAAAACCCATATACATTATATCGAAATAAATCCTAATGAATAATTTCTGCTGATTAATAATGCTGATATATCACGCGTGATTTTAGAGCAAGATAATATTTTTGTAGCGTAATATTAACGACAAGAGTGTACAAGTATGTATTAGTTGTTCACTTTACTTAGTGCACCATTAGTGAGAAGAAGAGAGAAAAGTGATTTTAGATTGCTTTTCAAGTCATTGTATATTTGTATACGATTCGTCACATTTGGTCATAAACAATCATTAGGTTGCAAAACATAGAACAGTAACTTCCAATAAAAAAACAAATTCTGAAAAATCTACAGATCGGGGAATGAGTCCACCATTATGTCGAAAAGGCGCACATCTTGGAAAGTGATCCCTATTACGCACAACAGTAACCCCTTCGTTAAGTACAAGAACCGTGGCAATATTGTTCAGTGATGATCGAATATAGCAAAATAGTGAGTTTATTTTTGATGTCAGACTGCCATTATACATTTCAAAGAGCACATTTCTGGTCTGTCATAAAGATAAAAAGAAACAAATGTGGCACAGTTTAAAACTCGAATTAAGTCTCGTTCACACCTAAGTCGTGGAACATATGTATCGGGACAAATCGCACGTCTGTTCCGTGACATTTTTTCCTTGTTCGGAACTGTCTCGAAAAAATAATTTCAAGTTGGAGGTTTCCCAGTCGAAGGGGTAACATGATACAATATTGTTCAACATGTAGTCTGTACGTATCGCGAGATCAAATAAGAGGCATCCCGATTCCAGACATCCAGATCAGTCAATGTTACTTGTCTCGTGTTTCCGTTAATTATGACATGCCCGCAATGGAGACAACCCTACAAATAATGGATGGTTTAAAATCATTCCTTTGCCTATGGGATGTGAAATCTCCTGTTTTTTAGTATAGAGACAAAAGGACGGATGTGATGGGACTTGGCAAAAAATTTCCAACCGTCCTATCACGACATGGAAAAAAATCACAACTTAAAATATCCGTTTAGATAGTGTTCATCCTTAAAATTATTACGTAAATCCACGCCTTCTAATTTCGAAAAAATTAATGATGAGGGAATTGCCTCTTGAAAATAAATTTATTCTCAGTACTGTTTAGATTTACGATTTTTCTTTGCAAATTACACACACACATTTGTTGCGACATCACGTTCCGTGGTGCAACTTGTTCTGTGAACAATGTATCGCAATACAATACCTCACGACTTTGCCGCTACGCATGTGACTTTAGAAAAAATGATTTAACATGATCTTGTATAGGAAATGGAAGTATCCAAAATTTCTGTTATCTAAAATTTTGAATTAAAGGACTTCAAATTACCAAAGTTTCACTATATACGTTATTTAGAGGAAGGATAAGTTGTAGATATAAATTGATCGAATTCATGATCTAGTCAATATCAAGATTTTTTTCTTATTTGTTGATGAATAATTCTTCTACGAAATGTAGAGAGATTTTCTCTTTAAATTAAGAAAGAAAAATTAAAAAATAATTATCCATTTAATGAGTTAAATTTTCTGGTCTCCTAAAGTCTCCATTACCTGGTAAATTTGTACTTCGATTCATATTTTACCAGAATATTTAACTAATCGTTTTGTAAACATTTTATAGTCATATAATCCACTACCTTTTCCTTAGGCCCATTTCTTCTCAAAATATTATGTTTTTCACGACAACTGAGATTTCTTTAGATTCGTCAAACTACACCCAATTAGAGTACTATTTTGTATTAATTACTTCTTATTTAAAATCTAGAAATCTTCTTCAATCGACCAACATTTTCGTAATATGTACCAAATCACAGGAATGAAACACATTTATTATGATAAAACACATACTTTTCTTGCGTCTTGATATTCAATGGGTTGAAACTACGCTCATCTAAAATTCAGTCTAAAAGTTTAACATCACTGAAGAAATCTCGAATTCCTTATGAATCCACATTATCAAGACCTAATAATACGAGTCTCAAGTGCTGAAGAAGGGTATACAGTAAAAAAGAGACTACTCTCTTGGTAACATAGTAACATTTTTGTATCATTTAGTAAAAATAATCGTCAAATCTCAAATTCAATAAATTTCACTTAAGGTTTTAACATAGAAAATGATGGAATGTTAGGACATTGCTTTCAGGGAGTAGCTAAAGAACTATCATTTCCTCAAAAATTTAAACAAGATCTTTTTCTGCAATTTATCATTTCATGTGATCAAACCTGGACAACGTTCTTTCTTCGGGGAAAACAGACACCAGATTACAGCCAATGTATGATCAATTAGCAGCCATTGAGGAGGAGATCTGGCGTGCTGATTGGAGAACTTGAATCCGTTGGCCATTTTGAAAATATAAGGTCGTGGTACGTAAGGTCCTTCAAAATGACTTGAGTGTTTTTCATCATTCTTCAAGGGTGTGATAAAGTCTTCATAACCTTTTCCTCTACGGATATTGAAACAGTGAGTAAATTCATGTAATGACAAAGAAATTTCAAAATTTATTGGGAATGTATTGTAAAATGGAAAATGTAATAAATTACGCGTCTTGTAGTTCATCTAAATCTTGATTCAAGTCAGGAACAGTTATCTTCACGACAGGAATTTCAGCTTGACTGGATGGTCTACATGAAAAAGACGGTAAAATTTCACAGATAAAATGATGAAATGTAATCATTTCAGTTCCAAAGAGTACTGAATACTGATAATGTTTTAATCAAGGTTCACTTACTTCGAGGGGCAAGTTTTCATATCCTTCATTTTCGGTTTAACAAATATTATTGATGAAATTTTCTGTAACTGATGAAATCTAATTTGAAATTCAAAATTTTCTCGGTCTGTACTATCATTATAAAAAATAAATCAATTAATATTCATTTTATCTCGTTGACTTAAGATAAGCATTTGAATTTTACTTAAAAATTTTCACTTTAATATATCCATTATCTTTCTTGCTTTGTTTAAACAAATGAATCTTAATAAGCATTGTACATTACACTTTCTGATTAAACATATATATTTAATAATAATATTAATAATAATATAAGAAAATCATGCATATTCTTGTGAACATGATTTTTAATTCTACATGGAAGATTCATGAGTAATAAAATTTAAAAAATAGATTTTTGATGCGGTAGATATGCAAGGTGCATATAAAGATAAGGTGGCCTCACTTTCGTTTCTGCTCAAAGTTGTTGACACATCGCTATATAAATTATAGGAAAACAGGTATTTTTGTCATTTTAACTCGTACAGTTACTTGGAGAGAAAACAGAATGCTATACGTCTGGAGACTTCAATTGTATACATCGTTTGTAGAAGAAAGAATCTTTATAGTCCTTGAAATTATTTAGTAATTTCTAAAATAAAATAATTTTCTTCATAAAGAATGTTATAGTTACTCTTTGTTTAATTCTTGGATTATATTATGATTTTTGCACGTGACGAAGTTGGTAGCAGTGGATAATATTCCTTCAATTTCCCTTTTTTTAAATATCAAAAATGAAATAAAATAGTAAAAAACAAAACAATAAACTCAAATGTTTCATAAATATGCAGGTTATTTAAATTTTGCTAGCTTTTGGTTTATATCTGAAGCAAATCAATGTTTCTGCATTGAAACTGAGGTAAGTAGTGATGTGCAAACTCTACGGCATGTTGCCATGGTTTGTTACTACGTTGTGTTACTTAGAATTTTAAAGCTAAATAAAGCCAAGTTTTCTGTTTGTTTACCTTTTATAATGTATCAATTTATT
>NNCF01126018.1:1418532-1503281 GCA_002313205.1 Laupala kohalensis | reverse complement strand
ATATATATATAAAAGACGAATATATATAATCTTTAAAACTTCTCACACTCGAGTGTCACTTTAAGGAAGTAGCTGCAGAAGAACATCAGAATGAGTCAGTGCGAGGTGCGTTCATCGCTGGTATAAATTCCCAGAAAATTAGAGAAATATTACTGCAAACATTAAATTTGAGTTTGGATGAAGCTGTCAACCTAGCAATTTTAATTGAAGACGCGGAGAAAAATACGCAAGCTTTCAGTAACACGAGCACTCTTTTAAATTTCAACACACTACCTGAATCCGCCACCACGCCAACTTTTCGCCCGAATTAGAGACGACGATGCTTCCTTTGTGGCGGAAATGTTCACAAACGTATCAAATGTCCTGCTGTCAATGAAAACTGCCAAATCTGTTCGAAAAAGGGCCACTTCGCTAATGTGTGCAGATCCGGACAGCCACATAGAGCGAACGCTGTTACTGAACACGATGCTCGGCGTGATGACGCACTATCCTCTATCTCCGCTGCATCTCCTAGCAGTTTAAGAAAGGCCACTGTACCCATGACACTTAACAAATATAAAGCAGAGGCTTTGATAGACACCAGAAGCTATATAATTTTTATAGACAGGAAGCTAACCGAAATATTGAAACTCAAAATAAAATCTTGCCGTCAAACTATCACATTGGTTTCACTAAGTCACATATCTTTCATAACAAGGCATCTGTCATGTTAATATCCAACTTGAAAAGTATCAATATAAACTGCAACCTCTACTAATTGTCGACGATGTCATAATCGGTCACGACATTCTCAAAAATCATTCATCATTGGTACTGAAATTTGGAGGTACACAAGAACCATTATGCATTTGTAATGTTATGAAAGCGTCAATACCGCCTGCATCCATGTTTACTAACTTATCACCCCACATAAGACCAATAGCGGTTCGATCGAGACACTATAACAAAGAGGACGAAATTTTTATAAAGACCGAAGTTTCAAAATTACTTGAAGATGGTATCATCAAACCCACTGTCTCACCCTGGCGAGCACAAGTCTGAATCGCAGGTGGAGGTCTACAAAAGAGGAGAATGGTAATAGATTACTCTCAAACAAATATACCGAGTTTGACGCCTTCCCATTACCGAAAATTGAAACAAGTGGCACGAAAGTAGCTAAATATAATTATTTCAGTCAAATTGATTTAAAAAGTGCATATCATCAAGTACCTATTCTCCAAAAAGAACGTATTTTCACTGCATTTGAGACAAACGGTAAACTTTACCAATTTACAAGGATACCGTTCGGAGTAACAAACGGCGTCGCGGCCTTCCATCGCGCTCTGAACCTTATTATTGCAAAAGAAGCCTTGAACGGTACATTTGCCTATTTGGACGACGTAACGGTTTGTGGAAAAACAAAACACGAACATGATGTCAATTTGACTAAATTTAGAGAAGCTGCTTCTAAATACAATCTAACACTCAATGAAAGTAAATGTGTATTCAGTAAAGAATCAATCTTCTTGGTTATACCATAGATAATAATAAGATTGAACCAGACGAGGGCCGGCTCAAGCCACTACTTACCCTGCCGGCGCCTGAGAACAATATTCCTTCAATTTCCCCTTTTTTTACATATCAAAAATGAAATAAAATAGTAAAAAACAAAACAACAAACTCAAATGTTTCATAAATATGCAGGTTATTTAAATTTCGCTAGCCTTTGGTAATAACTGAAGCAAATCAATGTTTCTGCATTGAAACTGAGGTAAGTAGTTTAAATGAAAATATAACAGTTTACAATCTTTGTTGAAATGTTTAATATGATAAACAGTTTTCATAACGATGTTTTTTTTCTTTTCCTTTCTTAACTTTGCTGAAAATTCATTACTTTGAATATTTATATTACATAATCCTACTTTGATGTTTTACCTGATATCCTTATTAATAATTATTAAGTGTTATATTTAGCACTTTATTTGGCAGTATTATTGAAATGCTGAATTAAATATCTTTACACGGATGTCCCAATACTTATTAGCCACTTTTAATGAAATTGATATACAATTTTATTCATTGTTTGAGTTATCATACACTAATATGTAAATATTATTTAAGGAAACGGCAGTCTTAACATATTGGACGATTTATAAACTCCATTCTCTTGTCTTCTGTTGCAGCTCGTAGTGATCGAGAAACGCATATCTAAGAAATTGGATGTCATGCTTCTCTAGACTTGGAAGCAACGCAGTTGTGTTTTTAGTCAATGTGTTGAGATCATTATCTTCCCTGGAACTGCTTTATAATCATACCATAACACACGCTGGAGGACTGTCAAATATCACGAAAATATCTTTTATCTGCGAAAGTTTAAGGCTGTCCTTCGTTCATATATTTAAATACACTATTTTCGTCGGAATTAGTGAAAGATAATAATAAATTAATAGATTGTTAGAAAAGCAGTGACAAATATATTCCAAGCAGAGGACAATATTGACAGGTCTCCAGTGATTTGTGACACGCAGAGGATAATTAACTGCTTTGCAGTGAAAGGTGATTACGGCTCGAGAAATACATTTTGCTTAAGTCCGCAATAGGTTTCAGAGATTGAATTCCTTGCGCAAATTTGACAAGGTGGTGGCGATTCATTTTTAAATTGTCGGGCTGCATGCAGAAAAATATTACGAATTTAGTTGCGGATTAAGTGCTTGCCTTCTCTAATCAATCATATCCCTACCTATTCCTGACAATTAAAACTACAGCATAAAATGTGCTGTAGTTAGTACTAAGGCTGCAAACTTACTGGCGCAGGTCGTTCGACTAATTTTTTGTTGGGTTAGTTTGAGTAGTCAACCATGCAAAAGTATACCTGACTTCGTTTTAATGCCACAAAACGGCGGCGAAGACAATAATAATATAAATTTTGTTGTTTTTGCATCCTGGCGCAGAGGAAAACAAATACTTTTGAATGTTGACACATATTTTACCTCTTGTAACAGTTCCTAAGGCGCCTCTCCTGTTACTTCTGCACTTTGTCCAGCTTTCGTTTTTCTCTTGAAATTAATGTTAACTAGGAATATAATGTCCTGGATTCCTTAAAGAAAACCTGCTCACCTAATGATCGATTCAATTATCGACTAAACTACGATAGGATTAAGGGTACTAAGATACACTTACCTCTCGTTCGTCATCAATATAAATTGACCATGAGTGCTATTCTGTATATGAATCGATGAATTCGGTAACCGTTAAATCCTTGATTTGTCCATTTCATCGACGCTGCCGAAAAATGCTATTCTGTACACTGCTTTATCGAAGATGGGAATCGTTAAAATCGATAAAACCTTCACTGTGACAATGTTTTTCGAACACGCTTCTTCCTTGTGTTTGTGCTCGTTGCGTGAGATTTCATTTTTGTTTGATTACCTTTATGTGCGATTTCCTTCGTGTACGTTGTGTATAAGGTTACTTTAGTGTTACCTCTGTACATTTGTATTTTGTACTTCGTACATTAGTGTTACCTTTGTGTACGAAATGAAGTACAATATTCATAAGTTATTCCATTCATAATTGGCCTTGGAGGAAGACGCAAATTGGATTTTGGAATCAACAGCGTAATTTGTATTAGTTAACACATCTATTGTTACCTTTCTCGTACGACGATTTATGCTTATGGTATTATTTTGAGGTTATCTGTAACTAAAATATTTTGTATAATTTATTACATAACCTATAGAAACATTCCGACACACGCAAGTATTCAGTCGTGTTTACATTGGGTTGCATTAAATTAGATTGCATAAGATGAGTCATGAAATGTAACAAGTAGCACATCAATGAACAACAACTTAAGTAATTGTAAAACACAACTAAATAAACAATGTACTATTTACTAGCAATTAAATAACATTTGTTAAATGATACTAAATCGTGAAACTAAAATATGTTGTAAAACAAAAATTTGTGTTCTAAATCGTGAAACTGAAAAATGTTGAAGAAAAAAACTTAGTATTCTTGTTAATTTCCACGCACACTTTCCCCGTTAAAACATATACGCATCCATGAGTATTCAAAGAGATTGTATTGTTATCACCAGTATTCATAAAGATATTCGAAGAAATTATATAGTATTTGTAGAGAAATGTGTCCTTCCTACAATGCACATTTTCCACATTCTACTCCTTTCCCCTGTTAAATGCTCTTGCCCCATCAGCCTGCTCGCACGCACGATAGTTGCTGATGACCCAGGAACACAGCTTCCTACAAATACAGCTCACTACAGCATTGCAAAATGCATGCTGTTCTTCGATGAAAATCAAAAGCTTTCGTCATGAATATTTACTTGTATTAACTGTTTACACTTCGGCACGGCCCATCTGTAATACAAGAAGTCCAAGGCACAACATTCCAAGGCCAACACATCCTGAGGCCCGGACAAGGAATGGAATTCGACGTAAAATAATTTCTATGCTTATTTCCTAATAAGTACACGAGTACCTAACCACCTCGTGACGACACCATTCTTCCATCAGAGCTAATTACGTTTAGTATGAAGACCGTCAATTATCTTCATTTTTAAGGAACCATCCTTAGATACGAATAACAGTCACTTCCAGCCTACTTCCAGCCTACCTCGAGCCGTTAAACTCACGCCGTTAGACGCGCTCCGTACGAACTTATATACGAAAGTTCCAATCTCGATGAATTGCACCAAATCTCAATTCCGAGGTCTTAAAAGCAACTAGCTTTATTTAATACGCACGTACACAACCTGGAATACGAATATTTAAATTCGGCGACAAGCCAAATCCGTCCAGAATTCTCCACTTCTGCGCCACTTGGATTGGAAAGACCACAAGTCACCTCGACCGGATTCCTCATCAGAAGGGCACCTCTGCAGACGATCGCGAGCCCTGCGAATCGTCCTACAACGCCACAAATCTCTGAGGGACGAACGACCACGGATCGCCGCCACGGACGTTCTGCAACTGACGACGTCCAGGTTTTCCGTGTTGTCACACGGTGTCATTACTTTAAACGCTTTCCAATTGTATTCAATAAACTTGCTACAAGGCGAGAAGTTAAAGAAACCTGTCCATGTTATTTATTTTGTGAAAGCGGAGACTTGGTTGAGAACTCGACCACTTCTCCACACTGCGCATCATATTCATAAAGATGTTCAAAGAGATCAGTATATTTCTCGCCCGCTGATTGGGTGAAAACGATTAACCTCTCAACAGGGTGTGTCTAAACGTTTATCGAAATGCTGACGTCACGTTGCATTCGATTGCCGTACCGATTATCGAAAATTTTGTGTACAGAATCGACACGGAGCTACCTTCTCGATGGCGCAACCGTGAGATCGGCCTATCGAAGCGATTACTAAATTGATCGAATGCGTGTACAGAATAGCACTCCAGATTATTATCAATAACAAAATATTATCAGAGTGCTCCTGTGAGATGCAACCCAACCGCACGCGGGATTTCCGGATTGATTTCTAGATCAACAGGGTGACGAAACTTGTCACACTGAGAAGTACGTTGGGTTGCATCTCACAGGTGCACTGCGCTACAAGCATGGCTATGGGTCGATGACACACCTTCATTGTAGAGCTGTTGTGTCAAGAGAATGTGCATATAAACGATGTTGCGTTCTCCCTCGTGCTGACAGTTCTAAATCGCGATAACGGCTTCTGTCAGGAAGGTGTTCGCAAATTCCTTTCCTGGTCTCTGCGACCACGCGTTCCGTCGGTTTCTGGGCAGTCAAACTATTAAGCAAACAAAATTACTGAAGACAAGGTAATTTAAGTAATTATTATGTTCTAAAACACTATACAGGAATTCAAAATCATGACAAAAACAAAATAATGACAAAAACAAAAATCTAAATAAAAATATATTATTTGTATCCTCGATTTTTCCTGTGATAAATGGCAATACCGTTTAATATTACTACACAGTAAACTGGATAGTTTAATACAAGTAACACTACATAGTAAACATATTAAATATTATTACACAGTAAACTAGATAGTTTAATACAAGTAACACTACATAGTAAACATAATACACTACCCGACGACGGCATAAATCCACGTCGAAACGTAGCGAGCTCTTCACAAAAAATAAAAATATTATTCGTCCATAAAGGGTCGTAAGTTTTTAATTATTTATTTAATTAGATTACATAATGGATGTTAATAGTAGTAGAATAATACACTATCTTCGCATTTATCACAGAAAATTACTCTGAAACTTTCCTTACGACCTCCGTCTCACCATGTAATGATAAGCTAGTGGCCAACACTGGCTGCTACCTATTTCCACAGTTGGCAAGCACGGCGTGCTCTACCTGAGCAGACCGTGAACTGCTGCCAGTTCGTTCTCCAGTTGTGTCCCTGTGATAAAGCAATTGAACCCCGTCCCGATGAGAGAAAGGATCTGTACATTGTACATCAGATGGTTGTGCACATTCTCTTGCAGCGTGGGCGTCGTGAAACCATTCCCACACGTTCTGGAGGTATAAAGGGCCCCACTTGGATGTAAGTTACAGCACTGTGTTTCAGAGAAGAAGGAATAGTTTGAGTGGTCGTTAATTTTGGTGCGCAAACACACCTAACATGTCCACTGTTCACCGAAGTAAATGTTGCTCTCGTGATAGCACAGGAATGGGTGGTTAGGTGGTCACCTCCACAAAATGGGTGGTTAGAAGAAGTGGTCTAAAATTTTGTGTATGTCTTACGTCTGTCAACACCGAATGTAATGAGTTTAACCAATTTTAGTTAAACGGGTAAAACACAACTTTTCGAAGAAGGGGTGGGTAATATTTGTAGGGGTGTCTTGCAGGGGTTTACTCTTAATGGTGGACGAACACTTAAACAAAGTACCTTGGACAATTGCACAACATCTTGACTACTTTAGAACAGCAGCAACACTTACCCTTCTAAGGGGGTGGGAGTGGTCTTCGGTTCTGAAGTTAATATCTTGGAGTAGTTACTATGATTTATGGCGATTATGACTATGATGATTCACCTAGAGTGGTTATTATTGAGTATGAATTCGTCAAACAAGCTCTCCCAAACATCTAAAAGTGTATTTGTATTGCATTAATTTCCACCGTTTGACCACCCTAAGGGTGTCATTACTTCAGGTAGGTTCATTTCTCAGTTTAAAAGTGTTTCTTCAAAATTGATATTATAGAATCTCTACATCAAAAAAACTCAATTCATTCTTTTAATTTGTTTACACTGCTTTTGCGACTGATGGTAAAATTGGGAAACCTAGATATCTCGAGTACAGTAACTCTGAAATGAATTATACGTCCCGCTGATAACAATAAACCTTATTACAAACATTATAGTTGGATGGTCGATTGAATCGCACTCTAAAATGTGTTAAATTAGCGAAACTGGCCGGGTTTATGTTCCAATATCCCACACATCAAAAGTTTTCTCGNCTGACAATTAATATACTATTTAGTAGTGTAGATGTTAATCAACATAAAAAATAATAGTTGGTGTTTCCAGAAAAGAATGTTTCCAATAGTTTGATTTGGTTATTGACTTTGGTTTTACTGGAGGAAATAGAATGTGTTTTCTGAACCACAGAGGATTGAAATGAAAACATATTGGTTGAAATGAATAATAGAACCTCTTATTCATTTATACGTGAGCAATTTATGATTATATAGTAATTCTATGAACATATTATTAAATAAAACTCTAGTGCATTTAAAATCTTTTTTTTATTTTTTACAACGTTAACGCATAAATAATTTTCTATAGTATCTATACTTTTCTTTCGTTGGCGCAAAACGTACATTGGGCATATCATAGAGAAAACATACACTCAGTCACTCATTCAGTATGTGGATTCGGCGTTGATGTGTTGGCCTTGATGGAATTTGCTAGTCAGTTTGAATGCTTATCAAAGAAGGAACTCCATGCAAAGTAGACATGCGGATTCATGTAAAAATACTGTGAGAAAATTCCAAAATACGATTAACATCAAAAATAGACTGACACTTTCAAGCTTCTAATGTGAATGCATTTAAAACGAGACAAAATAAATGATGCATACTTCTCCAATGAGGACATTAATTCTTTTGACACTTAATCGGAAAAGTAATTTCCATTTAATATCATCTTCTAAATTAAATTATGACCATGAGATGAAAACATAAATATTTTATTGTATTTTAATCTGATTGCTACCATTTCTTTGCATTTTCTTGGAATAACTGATTTAACAAGATTAGAGACAATCATAATGTTAAGGGGAAAAGCTCTAATAATCTGTACATACTAGTGAAATAATTTTAAAATAAAAACTTCCGAGTTGAGCCGGTAATGCTTTGCGAATTAGTTAGAGGATTTTGAGAGAAATTACTATGATTCCAGTCACATAAAGCATATAGATGTTATACGAAATCTACTTGTCTGTTGATTCGTTATCTGTAGACTGAAAGCGGGAAAGTCATCAATGATTAAGAAGTGATTCTTCGTATTTATCTAAATGGTTACTAGCTCTCAGATTTGTTGGGGAGTAAAGAAAGAATTGCAACTTTCTTGCCATAACATATCAAATGGTTTGACTCCGAATTATAAATAAATTGACAAATGAATGGGAAAATCGTAATTAGTCCAACTCATTTAATTCTTATATCTTTATTGCAAGAAATCCGATGGAATTTCCTGTGCAGTATATTTAATGCGGAGAGTCTTTATGCATAATTAGCCTGGTTATTTTTTCATTTTAATAGCAGTTGGTTTGTTTAATATCAACTATATCAACATGATCTCAGGCGAAAGAGAAAATGCTTTCTTGGTATTTAGCAATATTTAAACAATAACAAATTATTGAATTACGAATTATTTACAAAACTTTAATGATTTGGGAAATTGATGTGGGTGTATGTCACAAAGGTACAATTTCTACTGGGAAGTTTGTAAGAATAAAGTTTGTTAGGGATTTAAAAATGAAAACAAAAATATTTAGTGCTTTCTCAGAAAAAAATATACTTACACAAAATCTAGAATAACAAAAATTTATCAAGGAATTTAGATTTTTTTTCACTTCTAACATAAGGTGAAAATATCTTACTTTGCATCAAGTCCCTCTGGAAAATATTTCTTCGCTTGAAATAACCTCCTTAAGATTAAGACGTAGATCTGTTCTCGACACATAACTAATTCAAATGCAAGAACAAGCACAGTTACATGAAGATCCTAACAATGTAATGAAAAAATTAATAAATTTGAAAGGCCTGTGTCAACGCTGAATCCTGGAAGTACTATTTAATTTTGTAGATATCGCACAACATCTCATCAGCGTTGTCGAGGAGTTTGTTAAATCATTTTATAGAAGTGCTCGGGAAATGTGGATGTCTACCTGCTCGAATCAACACTGATGAGATATTCCGCGCCAACAGTACTCACATCATATTAAGAGTTGTATTGGTTGCAAACACAAATACACAAAGAATTTTACCCCTTGCAATGTAATACAACGCAGAGCATTTACATATTCAAACCGATAGGCTATACAGTTCTTACGGCCTGAGACACACGATATGTACAGAGGTCGAAAAAGGAAGGGAGAGACACGGCATTTACAAGGAGCTTGAAACGGTGGATAGGCGACAATCGAGGGCAGACGCACAATCTCGGCATGTGTTGGATCGCTACATAACATCTCTCCAGGTCAATTTCGTCATGTTTGTTCTAAGAAGTAATGTACTTTAGTATTTGCGTATTGAGTTCCAGAATGAGAACATAATTTGGTTCGCTGCAAAACGTAAGCTTTGGGATACATCAGAAATAAAAATATTAACAGTTTTCATAAAGGACTTAGTTAAGTGTTGTAGCCGATACTATTGCCGCTTGTAGCAAGCGGATTTCATGGTCAAGCCCTGATTGAAGGTTTGGGAGATTTACAAGTGTTTCACCGCAACATTTGGCACATGGAAACATCAGCTTCATTACACATGCTTCTGAACATTGCACATACATTCTGCCTCAGGATTCTCTTCTGTTAGGTTTTTCATTATATCACTTAGCGTCATGGCATTAAAGTATCTGAACCACAAATTTTGCGAATCTCACAAGTCGCGAAATGGTATCGAATACTGTCCACATAATGGTTCTACATCACTTGGCAACACATACAATTCAAGTGTACACACAGGCAGATTTATACTACACACGTGACGTCACTTCATAATATTGATAAAGCACTAGTATCAATATTTACATGCAGATATGTAGAAGTTCACACAGATTTCCACTGCAAGTAAGTGATATGTTACAAGTGATTGAGCCAATCCGAGAATTGAGGAATGATTTGTATTATATTTAAATTACAGAAAACCTCCAGTCTCAGTACACTTCACAAAGAATATGAATATACAGATGTGAAGATACAGGTAAACAATAGATCATGATACAAATAAATTTCTAATACCACATCCTGCATGCTTTCTTTTGTAATATATAAATATTCCTATTTACAAAATTATATTAAACATATGCGTAAAAGAAGACATGGCGTCCTAGAAGCTGCATACGTAGATTATAATTTGTATTTCAAACATTTAAATCACAAAATAAGTCATTATAAACTATATACAATAAGTTGTTTTACATCATCAATGGAAATGATCACCAAAGATTTGCCAGAGAAATGCACAAAGTACATTACACCAGAATGTTTGAGGGATTTATCTAAATATATACGTACTTATTCATTCTTTGAATAGTATACCATGAACATTCATTTTTGAGAACTTTTTACATAAAGGATTTCATCTGATTAAGTATATTCATAAATCCTTTATACATGTACCTTTCCTGAAACGTATGGGTATAATGAAGTCTATCAATAGCCACCGATCGCTCTGGCTATATTGAACATTTTACACTAAATACTATTTTACATTTCCATTCACATGAATGACAACAATCGTTTCATACCCATCATGCACAATCTCTCCATCATTTACATCAAAACAGACTGACATGTTAGCAAGGACTGGATACACAACATTTATCAAGAGAACAAAGAGTTACATATTTCAATAAAGTATCATTCATTCAATATTTATTGTCTGTAGGATGAGGTTTCTGTAACCTTGGCAATTATTTGGTGAATTTTAAATGTTAGCTCGTATTTATTTTAAGTGAACCAAACAAATGCAAAATATAATTTCAGTGGAGTTATAAATCAATCATTATATACAAAAGAGAAATAGCATGTTTCAAGAAAGTAACGAAATTTTCCTTACTTTATGTGCATGATTTAAAATATCAAAGTGTGTCGGTTATGACAAAATGAAATGCGTTTTACCCGATTTCAGTAATTCATTTCTACGTATATATTGCTCTTTTGCCAATACAAACACCTCTATACTAGACTGCCGTTGACGAGCCCTAAACCCACCCCCCCCCCGCCAAAAGAAAAAAATATATTTAAAAAAATCTATACTAGCAATAAAGAGATGATCTCTGAAGATAAATCTAGTAAGATATGATATTAAACATATCAGGTAATTAATTTATTACAGATGTGGTTTTCCAACTTTATAGGTAACTCTAAAAATATAACTATATGTTTTCATATGAAAAAATAATAATTTACTTTCATGCACAGAAATTAATATTCTTGAAATAGGAATATGTTTTTCAATACTTAACACTTTAGAATGTTAATGAGAAAGAATATAAAATTTGCCGTAAATATTCAGAGTATCAAAATAATTTAAATACATATGTAAAACAACTTGTATAATAAAAAAATAATAAGTCCCAACATGAATTATTAATCGCATGTATTAGTTCTTTTAGTAATAAAAACTCAAGTTTAAATGAACAATTTTTTCATATAGTAGTTATATAAGATACTTTGTTATTAATCTGTCAGAAAAATATTTACAAAGATGCATTTTCCTAACTTTTGCGTAGCACAAATGAAATATTAATATATACAAAACAAAATTTGAGAAATTATAAGAAAAAATTCTTACTGTCATTATCCTGAGCATAATTTCTATTGATTCGTTAAAAGTTAACTTATTACATTAATTTTATTTCCAATGAGGTTATTTGGAGGTACAATTTACTCACAAGTTTTCCGTCATAAAGCATTGCTTTGAAAATACTTGGACTATTTATCAAAATAATAGAAAATCATAGTATTGATTTTTTTCCTTATCCGCTTGCAGAAGAGATTATTTTTTATTCAAATAGTACCAGAATTAAATATTAACATTTGTTTAATTATATAATGGATTTATTAATTTTTGAAGTGTGTAACAACATTTCAACAAATATACAGTAATTAAAAAAAATTGTTATTTTAAATAATTTATTGGATTGAGATAAGATTATGAAATTTTAGGTGATTATGAAATGAAATGACACAATTAAGCAAAGCAATAAAATTAAAACTAATGTAGAAAATAAAACTAGTGGAGAAATAATATCAATTTCTTTGTCGTCTTTCCATTCATATTTTTGGAGTTGGAAATAATTTCATTTGCAGTGCATGGAGCGTAAATTATTAAAAGTGCACAATGTGGTATTGAGAATCTGCCCTAAATGATTCTTCATTGAGTCAGAGAACACGAACTAAATTTTACCTCATAGTGATTGTGCGATAACTGTTTCAAAAAAACAGCTTGATAATACATGCTCACCGACGAGTTTTGAACACTGTACGGCCAGTGTGGCATTTGACATAGTTGTTACGTGGCTCATTTATTTTTGTTCAATAAGATAGTTTAACGAACGAGTCTACAGAACTGATGCTCGAGGCGATGGACATGAGTTATAGAGAACAAACGAACACCTTCTAGATCTTCCAAATTTTCATTGTAGAAACAAAACATTCATCTGCAGTGTTATTTCCAAATTCATCATTTAAATTTTGAATTATTAAATAAAGTTCGACATTTTTTGGAATCAAAAAGATTGGTTGTAAGCTACTGGATAGTTTGATTTTCCACTCAGCACAATATGTCAGTGTGATGGTAAAAGGAACATTTTTCAAACATGACACTTGCTCTGGGAAATACAAATTTCGGACTTACAATCCAAATATAATAAAAAACATTAAGATATTGAAGTGTTATAATAAACAAATTTATTTCAAAACTTAATAAACACTTCGCTATAATTAGAATATTATCACAGGTCATTATTATGGTGACAAGTGTTCAAAAATATATTTTGCCGTATTATAAAAGGTAAGTAGCATGCAGTAAATGAAAACTAACAAAATCGCTTTTTACATGATTCAAACTGAAAAACACCAGTATTGAATTTAATACTACCAGATTTCTTGTTTTGTTAATTATAAATTTAAGTTAGAATGTTGAATAATTTTGTAGAAATTAAAAGATATAAAATTTGTGTAAGTTCTTTGAAAGATGTCACAAGAAGTTCTCTGTCTTCAGTATAATTAATATATTAAAACAGAAGTATAAAAAGTAAAGAAGCAGGAATGTGCTCGGACTTATTATTTAAAAAACGATTGAATCAATGATAAGGGTTCATTGAAGAAAGTTGCAAAAAAAGCGTAAAAATACTAGTTTCTCCTTTTTTCAAGTAATCTGTAAGTATATAAGTGAACAAATGCACTTGATATATTCCACATTCTCGTTCGCAGTGTAACTTGATCGATAATTTATTTAATAAAAACCATATTCATGGCATTTTATAGAATTGAAACTTAACCAGGTGGATTGGTTAACATTCCACTTCAAATACGTTTTACACCTTGAAAACTTAATGATGTAAATCAATTTATAGCGTGCTATGAATGCTTGGGGTCATTTACAAACGTTCCCCTTACGTACCTGGCATTCTATCCCCAACTCTTATCGTTATTCATTGGACAATTGATGGACTTCCGGTCAGTTGTTCAACGGGTGCCAACTGCACGTCACTGAAACAGAAGCCTTTACGCCGGATTTTATACAAAACATCCGGCAACCGTCAATAAACCACTGTTAAAACGAAGAGCTGCAGGCGATTACTGCTTCCCTCCACTTGTTATTATGTGTCAACGTCAGAGGTTCATTTATTTGCCACGGTTGCGCAGCGACACGTGTGTCGAAAGTCACAACAAGTTTGAATGTACTCTGGGTACACGTACAACGGGCTAAGTATTCGAGCCCGTTCGCTGGTCCGTGCTGCCCAAACGGGACTGTGATTCGTTATGCGCCGTGCTGTTGGTTCCTACTCGAGGACATCGTCAACCAAGGGCGCTCAGTGACGCGCCAGATTGAGGATAAGGTTGAGAATTGCAGCAATGGCGAAGACGGCACCTGGAGGGACCATGGTGGTCGCTGAGTCTGTGTCACCCAATGCAGTCCCCGCTGCATCACCTGCTTCTCGTAGAGAGCCCTGGAACAGAATACATAACATAATATACAATTTCTTAGACGTGAGCGCTTATTGTAAGGAAAATCTGAGTAATGTCCAATGAGGATGGGATCGCACAGAAAATCAATTGTCTTTAGGAAAAGAAGGTGGTATATTGTTAGGTTACTCATAAAAGTGGGTGTAAAATTTCATATTTTATTATTATACTTATGAAATTGGTACATTCTACTGCATATCTTTGATTTAAATATGTTTGTCATATGATTCTAATATTGTATCATATTTATTTAGGTGTGAAGTGTACATATGTTCACGTGTGGAGATATTTTGAATATACCATAACTATTTGGTAACCAAGATGATGATGATGATGATTATTATTATTATTATTATGTGAAACTACTTCTTAACTTAGGTGGTAAGTTTTTCCGCAGGTTTCCAAGCAAGTTCCACTTCTCTTAGGCTGCGTCTACTTTAGTAATTTTCAGGCGCACACTTGCAAAATCACATGAGCCAATTCCAGAATGGGTATTCTTTAAACATCGGACATATATTTTCAGAAATTTTCTACTGGTCGCCTTCTATTATTATTGTTAGTATTATTATTATTATTATCTGCGGAAGGAGCGGAACGAGAATACGACATGTGATGAACACTAATTTATTACAAAAACAACAAGTACACTACTCATACAATTACATAACATATAAGCCAATAAGCTATGCGACACTGGTTACATTGTTCGTGTTGCCTCTATCTTGGTCCGTGGCACGTGTCAGTCTGTCGTTCCGGCCAGCTAAGGACCACGAATGACGAGTACCAGTAAGTCTCAGTTTTTGTGTGAGTTTACTCACTAGACCCATCGTGATTTTTACCGAGATCGGAGGAACAGCGTCTAGATAGAATTCAGATTGCTGTATCCGAGCATTACAATTGCGGTTGTTAGTTGCAGAGGACTTTTCATAAATCCCAGCTATGTAAACAGAGACATGGAAATGAAAAACTACAAAATTTATCTTGCCCCGCCCGGGGATCGAACCCGGATGACTTGGTGACGAGTAATCACGCTGACACTGTGGACACGACAGGGAATATTATTATTATTATTATTATTATTATTATTATGATGATATAGTAGTGTTCACTTCACAGCTCTTCGTTTTAACAGTGGTTATTGACGGTTGCCGGATGTTTTGTATAAAATTCGGCGTAAAGGCTTCTGTTTCAGTGACGTGCAGTTGGCACCCGTTGAAGAACTGACCGGAAGTCCATCAATTGTTCAATGAATGACGACACGTTGGGATAGAATGCTAGACAAGTAAGGGGAGCGTTTGTAAATGAAAAAACACTTAAAGGTTTTGTAGCTGGTTGAAATTTCTAATCCCAGGTTGCTACCGACTCTCTCAAGGATTAGATGCACTTTCTCAAAATGTTGGCTGTGCCAAAAAGAGCGATCTCTTGTATTTTCCATTCTCTTGGTTTATGTGGGATGGAATCTAAATGCTTCTCTAAATTTTCAGATAGCGCACCAAGGGTACCTGCAATGACAGGGATGTTTTATGCCCATGCATCCTACTAATTTCGATTATTATTATTATTATTATTATTATTATTATTATTATTATTATTATTATTAATGTCTTACACAGTTTGCAGCTGGATCTTTTCCACTAGATAAACGGACATTGTCAAGTTCAATCAAGCTCTTCTCTTAGAAATTTACGCACTATGTGGCATGTGTTAAGGATTGCGGATGAGTGCATATTGTTCAGTGTCTTGGCTGCTCCTAGTATTACTAAACGTCGTTTTGTGGATTTTGGTATACTTCCTGGTCGAAATCACTATCGGTCGAATAATAACTTTCTCCACTTTCCAGAGTTTCTTGAGCTGGTTAGCCAAGTACTTGTATTCGCTATTTTTTAAACTGTAAGTTCTGACTATTGTGAGTCAGTGGGAAGGCAATTATTATTATTATTATTAGCTCTAGACTGGATAAGAAGGGGTAAGGGACACATGACATTCTCACTCCCTTCTTTGATTGGAACAGTATACAAGAATTTCTGAACAGTTCGACGTATTTCTAGAATGACAGCTTTTTGCATAGGTAGGAAATGGTATCGAGGGAGGCTCAATTTTTCTATACTTTTGAACATGTCTGTGGAAATAATGTCAATTACTGAGATAATGATCGGCTATGTATTAACTTTGTCAGTCCTCCACATCCTTTCAATTTCTTCCTTAAAGTTGGAATACTCGTTAAATTTCTTTGCAACTTTTGTCAGCTCACTATTGGTGTTAGATATGGCTACATCTATGATGAAAGTAACCCTTTCTTTTTTCCTGTGGAACATCAAATCTGGTCTGCTATTTTCCACCGTACTCTCTGTCAATGTTGCTCCGTTCAATAGCAGAAATAACTACATTTTCCAGGACAGGGTTCATATTGATCTTGTAGTGCGGAGTCTTCACTTCGATAAGATCATGCATTAGAGCTAGCTCCTCATGGACAATCTTGGCAACTGAGTCGTGAGTCGTGGCGTCGCCAAATAATCAGTTCCGGCCAGTGTTTCGCATCGACGTACAACATGCTGGATGGTATCTGACTTCAGAAAGCATCGGCGACATCGATCATCCTCCACTGATCCGTCTTTTAAAATATCCTATTTGAATCAAAATTCACACTCAAATTTTCATGATATTTTTCTGGGTAAAAGCTGTGGGTGATTCTAATTATTACATTCTTGTATAATGAAAGACACGCATTTCATAAAAGTGATTGTTTTTATCTCTACTTTGAGAATAAATATCTAATCAGCTTGACAAAAATTATCAAGTACAAAAGTTTTGATTACGACTAGGTGAATGTATTTTTATAATTCATAAATATGAAAAAGTATTAATATCAGGATCAAGTCAGCAATTTCATTCATTAATATGATTGTTGGTAGCTGTATCAAGTTAGCAATTTAATTGATGGCCACAGAGAAGAAGGGTGTATTAACTTCTGTAATTGCTTGACAATTGCTCGCCAATTTGGTAGAAAAAAACATGTCAAATATGAATGTTCCGAATGAAAAAAGAATTTACCGAGAGAAAAAAAATTACAATTAACATTTTTCGGGTATGAAATGATGGAATATCTATAATGTGATATTTCTATTGTATCTCCAGACACATATTCATACTGAAGGTTGACTGCTTCAACGCCCGTCTAAGACGTCCAATTTGATTCATATCTATGCAATTAGAAACGCAAAGAAATAAAGACCGAGCATTTGATCGATCTGCTACTTCCGATGGAAATTAGGTACTTCTATGCCGACCCCACACGTCATGGTGGGGCATGCTTAGTAATTAATACATCCCAGCCTCGCATTTTCATCACAGAACAATTTACAAACTCGCGACTGGTTGTCAGCGGTATATACCAGAGATAAAACCTCCATCCTTCGAAAAGCATTATCAAATAACCTCCCTTCAATTTGAGGAACTTTTAAAAACAGATTTTCCCGAGTTAAATCAGTTTAATTTTTTTAACAAACGAGGACTACAACTTGAAAATATTAAACGTTTAAACAAGTTTTTATCTGGACACTACAATGTTCCCTCGTATTATAATTGTAAGTTATACACACGTGCTTAATAAAGTGATTTGACGTTTGCTGTAGCGGTGGTTCAATATAAAATGTACGGCGGGTGAAATGTAGATAAATAGTAAATATTTATTGTAGATTATTTCGTAAAAGATCCCTTATAGTTAATATATATCTCATGAGAATAGGGACTCGGTTTACATAATCACTGGTGTATTTGAGACTCTGATAGCAGATTGTGTAATGTGGATATTGCGTGTGTTAGACGACAATCATTGGATCTCCGGTTGGATCAACATGTGGTTATACCACAGCGAGTATCTGCATACTGATAGAAACGGGTGAACAAAATCGAAGTAACGGAGTATAAAAATAATCTCAGATTCAATAATGGTATTTCATAAGTTCGTCTTCATTGCAAAAACATCATGCCGTACTCATATAAATGATACGTTCGAAGTAGGGAAATGAAGGGGGAACAAAACGGATGGATAATGCAGAAAAAAGAAATGGAAGATAGAGGAAAAAGAAGGAAAACAGGACGGGGAATGATAACTAATTACTTCAGTCAGATGAAAATGGTGACGAGTCTGGAATCGAACCTGAGACTCCTACTTTGATCGCAGGAATTGTATTCACTACACTCCCCGTAACCATAGATCATTTGCACCCAGGTCTAACCCCGGGAAACCTGAGTCACATCCCCAAACAGGAGACAGGTTTACCAAGCGGTTCTGTGTGCACTTTTGTACCGGTTTTACATGTACCAACGTGTTACGGTAGGTTAAGTACATATTTATTCTCTGTGGAGAATATATGTGATAACTTTCAGTCAAGCAAAAATGGCGACGAACCGGGAACTACTGAATTGATCGCAGGGGTATTGACCACTAAACCACCCGCTCGCCGTCCACAACTGTACACCCTTCCACCCATGACAAGAGTAAGTATGAGTATGAAGAAGCGGGTGAAAGCAGTACCTGGTAGCCGTTGTATAGATGTTGTCCGGCTGCTTCGTCGCCATCCTCTGAGGCAGGAAGCGCCTCGTTGTCCAAATCGTCTCGATCCAAAGCGCTGCCTTTGCGCTCGTTCAGCTCCATCTCTGCGAAATAGCAACCCTATTTCAGAATATTTGTAGAGACAGGTCGATCACTCGATGGTAAAAATTTACCTTATGCAAAACCGTTCAATATTTTTCTTTTCCATTATTTGCGCTTTACTGTTTATTCGTTTTAAAGTACTAGAGCGTTTTTATATTTTTTATTTCAAAATTAATTCTCGTTTAAAACTATGTGACATTGTTCACAAAATCCAATTGATAAATGTAGTTGGAGAGTGATCGGTTAAAATTAAACACTCTAGAATAACTAGACTCAAATAGATACAAATACAGATGTATAATGACTACAAATTCTCTTGACTTGCAGTCTCGTTCTCGAACAAGTTCCTGAACAAGTACGTGGACATTTTTGTGTACAATATATCGTCCACGGATACCCTACACTGTCACAGTCAAGTTCTCGACTACTTTCATTATCCGAATATTTTTTTCTTTTCTACCATTTTTGTTTTATGTGATTACAATCGTCCAGTCACATGTATTGTATAACAATTATACAGTTGTATAACTATACAATGTATTAATAATACAATCGGATTACATTATATTGTTCAGATTACTTAAGTGAAGCTTTACGGATTTGGTCCATAAAACACAGTAATAAAATATCACGATGGGGATTTACTTCTTTTAAGAAGTTATTCCTATAGGAATTCGTTTATACGGAATGTGACATCCAGTAAGTCTGCTTTCAAAACTTTACATAAAAGTTGAATATACCGTGATGCATATTCTGCCTAAGGCTGGTAAAGCGTCATAAATATTTCCTTCGAAGTTATTTCTTATCAGAAATATTTGACTTAACCTAATCAAAATAAATGTGACTTAATGTTAAATTTACAGCAAAATTTCACAAAAATCTATTTCTGGATGTTTTTGCATTCCGATTCTCCGAAATCTATATAAATAAAAATTAAATGCTGTTCGTTGGTAAGCGCATCATTTGAGAACGGCTGGACGATTTGGCTAATTAAAAAAAATGATCATAATAGTCACAATAAGGATTTTAGGAAAAGAAAAATTGGAAAAGTTGCCCGGAAATTTGGAAATTTCGGGAAAAACTGAAAGTGCTTTTTTTCTATGGGTTTTTTGTTTGAACTCAAGACCATAACTCACGATTCGAACGATGAATATGCGTAATTCGTTGCGATTGTACATGGCTTTAAGCATTTTGTAATCTTGGGAAAGAAACGATTGTAATTGAAAACTTTGCCTCTGAGACTTTCATATCACTGCCCAGGCACCTATATACCTCTGACATACTCGTAGGGAAGTAGCGTATTTTTTTGTTACATTGTACATTTTTATCGTGGAGCGTACGTAATTGTTTTATAACTTGGTTTTAAAAGGAAAATACATTTCAGACCAATTTAAGGCCAGCATTCCGTTGCGCTAGAACAATTTCCTTTTTACGAGAAATGGTATCACACACAATCGCTTTCTCCGTCGGATAGTCAGTCCATCCGTTCGACTATATGTGAGCACTGCAGAAATCTTTTAGCTACAAGGATGAATAAATTTTGTAGATGTTACAAACTTAAATCAGTTTATTCATGATGTATGTTCTCTTTCTTCTTGGTGTAAGAACATTTTAACTTAAAGGGAACTTCATGTAAAGACAATTTAACACAAATTGGGCGGGTGGAATATTAAAATTCACCAACGACCAGAAATCTTTTTCTACCCGAGCACTACCCGCTCAGCGAGAGAGTGCTGTGGATTGTTCATTGTACAGGCATAGTCTGTAGAGAGAATATGCGAGGATCATCGTAGCGTCGTATTCAGCCTCCAGAGTTCTTTCTGTTAGCAGCAGAGGTCTTTACAGCCCTGTTCTTCTTGTGTCACATATGTCTCGAGACCCATCCGTTCTGCAGTCGTGAAGGCTTGAACAAAGGACTTTTCAGAGTTATTCGCAGTTTTGCATGAAAAAGAAGAGACGTTTGAGCGATTGGCTTCGAATTTGGTGAGAAAATGCAATTAGGAAATCCTATTTAGCAAATGCAATTTCCCCTCAGGTGGTAGCGTTCTGGCTCATCACCAAGACATCACCGGGTTTAATTCCAGGTGGTGCCAGAAAAAAAATTGTAGTTTCACATTAAAGTCCCAGTTCATGTAGCTGTGACTACTGAAAAGCGAACCGTCCTTTTTCTATCCACCTCCTCCTAGAGTTACTAACAACTGTAACTATTACTAACAACTCCTACTAACCCCTCCGTGTGGGTCAGGTGGTCGGTAAACTCAGCTAAGCGGCCTACCTACTAACAATAGACTATCACCCAATTCCTACCTTCTGTAACACCATGTAGATAAACTTCAATAGCACGATAAATTTCCCCTTTACAAATATTACAATAAAGTTATAAATGCAACTCCCTTTTCAACAACCTTGCACGAAGGAAAGGAAATGGCTCGGGATGTTCGCTCCCTCGGCAGGAGTGGATAAGTGGTGGACTCGGAAATGGATTATACTGCTTTCATTTATTGACAGATAATTTTTCGAAACACGATCCTTATACAGAAATAAATTTAACTTGCAGTAAAATTGTTACTATTAAAAATATAAATGAAATAAAACTTATATCCATATCTCAAATATATTTGATTCATTTATGAATTTTGCCGTACAACTGCTATTTTCGCAGTTGATTTGTATCTTTGATCTTATGTACAGTTGTATTAAAAGTTACAATTTGAGGAAGATTATTATTATATACAGCAAAAAGTGCTTTTAAATGTTTGGAATTCAGAATATTTTTATAATCTATGAGCTATTTTCTACACATTTCCATGATGTTTCCCTTTTAATTTTACTTTCATCAACATAATTATTGTTAAACAAAACAGGAAATTATAGTGAACTCTAATTGTAACATGTTCATCAATTTATACATTAAAATATAATTACTCATTCGAATCGGATCTTTCTCAGGATATTGACACTGAGTATAATGTAGCTAGTAACCAACAGTTAACTCAGAGAAAGTGAATTATTGAAGAAGAGGCAGCGCTCCCCTGAGAAATGTGGTAGAGAAACGTTGGGAGACAATCGGTATTACACTTGATCAATGAAGTCAAAGGGATGAAGGCATGAATCACTCTAAAACTTTTCATCGAAGATAATTTTCATGAAGTTTCGATCGCTTCTCCCGCTCCTGAGCAATATCACCCTCTCCTACTGTACTCCCTTGTAGAGCCATATCTCAAGTTCTTCTTGTTCAGAACTTCGTCTCGTCTAGGTAATGCATGTCCCGATTTCCAGGACCTCCCTGATCGTATTGGGAGTTTTAAAACAATTTTACAACACGGGCGGCACGATGGCGCTTCGGCTCCACGGCAGCGGCGAATACTGAGAGGAAATAAAGATGGAAGTTCCCAGGCAATCGCGTCCGGAATTGCATTTCGGCTCCGCGCTACGGACTCGTGCATCTTGAGCAAAGCTACTGCGTAGAGTGGGAGACGAACAAAAGTTTTGCGAGTACGTGGACGATTTGCGATTGTCCACATATGGAGTGAGAAGATATGGACTTTCACCTGTCAAAACTCTTGAAAAAGCTGATTTTCCTTTTAGTTAGAACGGCGTCATCAAACATCGCAATTCATGTGTTGAGATCACGGTAGACGGGTTTTTTACTGTCCAGTTGTATGTATAAGGAAAGTACAGTTATCGGTTGAATTTTTTTTTCTTTTGATCTTCAGATCTATACGAATTGTCTCCAGGAGAGTCAATTTTCAAATTGTGGGATGATATCCAACATCGTAGGTGTGAATGTATGTCTGAAGAATTTTGTTTGTCGGATAACTCACGAACAAATTTATGGAATCAAACCACACTAGTGAATTGACTTTGAAAATATTGGGGTTAGAGACCTATTTCTGAACAGCTCATTCTGACTTCATTTACACATCGTGATGCACTTCTGGTTTCTGTAAAGTAAACATTTCGAAAAAATGAATATAATTATTTTTATTGTACATTATATTGTGCAAACAGATTACTAAACAGCATGTCGGATGTCGCACTGTTTTCTAGATACGGCGAGAAGGTATTACGCAAAAAGAGTTACGTTATGTCTATGAGCATAAATATTTTTATACATATTGATCTATTTGATGTGTTGTTTTTTGTAATTATGCTTTTTTTACTTTTTATGTATAAATTATTTTCCACCTTAGTTTTATTGCTATGTGCGCTGTTTACATCTATTATGTCTTTGAAGAATTATAACTGGAAAGTTATGTGGTGTTCAATCCAGATTTTTAACTTTTATAATACCAATTTTCTAGAGTATTGATGTCACATCATTAACGGTGAGAATAACAAACACACACACACACAAAATACGAAGATGAATGATGGGACTTAGTTTATATCATGTACAAAATTGCACCAAGTTAAATCTAAGTTAATCGACAACAAATCACTTTTGAATTATGTTCCGATAAATGAGTAAGAAATGAAAATCGTTTGCTTGTACTATTCCAAATTATCGCATTATACCATAGTAAAACAAATTCCATACTCACTTGATTCAGATTTGAGTAGTTTGCTTCTGAAAGCCTGTTTTATTTACATAAGCGCGTACTAGGAATGAGACGACCGTCTCTGGGCTTACCGAACAAGAGGGATACTGCTTGTAACACGCAGCATGAGAAAGTTTACCGTAAAGGCGAATGTTTCCTTCCGCATCGCCGATGGAGTTCTTGGAGATGCACTTGTAGCCTCCGAAGTCTGCCTTTCGGAACTTGCGTATCGTGAGACGCATCTGCACGCTGTAGTAGCTGCTGCTCGTCTCACTCATGTTGTATTTGTCGTTCGCGATTATCATTTCACCTGGAACAACCATCCAATAATATACTTTTATTACAGAGCCTAAAAAAAGAATAATCTATTTAAATCAATTATATATCGGCTCCTTTGGACTCGATATTCATCGATTCTAATTTCCAATACTTGGTAGTTAATACTTTTTCAGTCCTTATAAAAACGCAAATGGAAGTTTCATGCATATTTACGCACTCACATAGAAAGTATCGAGTATTTACAGTATAATTTTCAAATGTTTGTGTGATTTTTGCTACTTTCTGATTATATTTTGTGTTTATATTTTCGTTTAATGTCATGTTCTATTACACTGTTCCTACGTTCATGTTTCTCCTTACAATTTTCTTGCATCTGACGACGACTCAAATTACGAGTCGAAACGCTGTGTTCCTAAATAGTACAATAAAAATATATTCACCTTCTTTATAAGGGCGTAAGTCATAATTTATTTATTTATCTTGATTACATAATATACGTACATAGTAGAAATAAAATTTTCTTGCGTCGGAGTAAATTTTCACTACCGTAGTGAAATAACATGCTACAATGGTTAAATATGAAACTATCATTTTGAGCTATTGCGATGGTGTAAAGAACAATCACAGAAACATACATTAAATCGGTCCTGTCCAAGTGACGGCTCATACATTACAATATGAAAATATTTTATTATGATATTCAAAGTTGAAAATGCTTATAAAAATAAATAAGTGTACTATTTAATTTTTCCAGTTAAAAATAATATAAATTTATTGGTGAAAATCAAGGTATCGCGTTACAAATAAATAAATATGACCCTCTAGTTTTATTCGTCGGGGAAAACTTTGCCGAACCCCATCCGAAGCCGGCCCGATCGATCGAAAGTGTATAGAAAATGGCTTGCGGACTAACTGTAAGATAAATTGGACAGTACTGCATTAAATGTTAGTAAATATTTTTATCTTCCTTCGTACGAAATTCAATTTATAATAATAAAGTTTTTGACAGTTCTTTCTCAAACTTAAAGACCGTTTCTTCTTTACTCACTCACTAAAATAACACAGTATTCGATGCAATTTGTTTTTGAACCCTCCATTACAGGCGCCGTGTCGTTTACTCTTATGTAAATTCACAGTGAACTATACGACGAAGGTGGAAAGTTGATCTAAAATAATAACGAATAAATACGTATCGTACTTATGCTTCATTTTTCTCTGAAGCACGCCTATTTAAATGAGTAATGTTTTCATTTAGTAAACCAGATTTTTTGTAAAACTAATAAAAATCAGATATTTTGTAGTTTCTAATAAAAGAAAATAAGTAAATTTATTGTCAAGAAAACGGTAACATACTGTACGACGTATGTCTCCATGGAGGACAACAAATTCAAGAAATTGTTACGAAATGTTTGAAATGTGTAATCTGAAAACATATTAATTTCAACAGAAAATTTAAATAGAGCTCGGTTGTCTACCTAGATGGTTTTAAAGCGCAAGAATTAGTTGTAACTCGCAACATCCAAGTATTTCGTGGAGGAGCGTTTGCATCCTCTACGGTAATTGGTGAAATTGCGACGGTCTCATACCCGGGACTTCCTGTCATGACCGAAGGAGGCCCCATCTTAAAACTTAAGAGTATTCGATTCACAATATACAAATAAATTTCTCAACGTTCTGAGTAAAATATGGGCATTATCCCTATAAAAAAATGTGCCTAACAAACAATATTGGAACGTCAGTACTTATCTACGATTATATTTTGATACAAAGAATGACTTACGACTCCTCATACGCCTAGTAGAAGCATTTTTTTATTTTCGAGATGAGTCTTTATAAATAAACACTCATAATAAAACTTAACAGTAATTTTATATACTTGAGGTCAGTTGCCCACATCACCATTCCCTCCTTCCTCAATAGTTCTTCCACACAAAGGAACTTCGAAGAAAGCCTTTTATAAATGAACAGAACCGCTTGCAGCAGACCTTCATAGCGCGCCCATGTATCTGCGCCGCAGCCATTCCACTGCGATTCGATACTTCGCGTAACCGTGGCCCCCTACTCTTCCACCCTGGGGGATTTCGCGATAGTGGTTTCAATTTCCTCGCGGTATCGACGGGGAGTTGCGGGGACGGTGACAGCGGCTACGGCGGTGCATGCGTTGGCGGCGCTAGCTTTGACGGTGCTTTTAGGTTGTCAGCCCTGGCGGTCGCGCTGTGAGAGAGTGGGAATCCCCAAGTGACAGACGTTGTTAGGATGGTGACCGTACCGGAGTTGTCTACGAATGTGGTTGTGATTACACGGTCGAGGGCATCTGCGATTGCCTCAAAGAGGCGGTGTGGCGAAGGCAACGTGCCATCACTGAACCCTCGTCGGCGCGGGAGACATCTGGCGGCGATCGAGACTACTGCGCGCTGCTTCGTTTTTCGCAACAATGCGATGGCGGCGATTGGGAAAATTGAGTGGCGATATTGACTTCACAACGTGGGAATATAAGGCAGCGGTGAAGAAAAGAGACTCGAAGAAAAGGAGAAGAGAAACTTATTAGCCATCAACAATATGGAAGTTTGTAAAACTTAAGAGGCCAAAGGAGAATTTTGAGTGTGTAAGAGATCAAAATCAAATCATATTTGACTAAAACATAATTGAATTAGTTATCGAAGTTCATGGTCAAACGCAGAAAATAATCACTGAATCTCCAATCATGATTGTACGTTGCTTGTTCCAGGAACCTTTAACACGATTAAAATATTTTACACGATTGAAAAGTCTGACATAATGACACGGATTTAATGGAAATGAAGGCAGAATTAAATCCAGTTTACAATTTTTTCCCTCGTAGCTTTTAATATATTTTAATATTTTAAAGGCAACACGGTGACTTTTGCGGGAGATATTGCATTCTAATATATAATAGGTCGAATTAAGAAACGCTTGAATTCGATGAGAAGGAAGAATGGAATTACTGGGTGTGTAGTTTATAAAAAATTGTCTTGTATTGCGCTGTATAACAAACTGTACACTTTTTAACGGGTCATGCAATTCGTCATTTTTACTGTCTTCGTGATATTATAAAATAAGTTGAACATTAAATTTAGGTCATCAATCACTAGAAGTACAAGTACAGAACATCCTAACTCAGAAAGTTTTATTATTTTTCCCTTGGGTTAGTTACATTATGCGAGTCCTAAAGTCCCAATTTAAAAAAAGTTACATTAGTGAATTTACAATGTGCCTAAAATTTCTCGAATTTTGAAATAAATTGGAAAAAAGTTGCCAACACGTACAAATAACGGGACAAAGTAAAAGAAAATAATTTCTTCTTCCACGTGGAGAAGTAAACAAAATATCGCCATTTTACTTTTACGTTCAACTACTCTCCCGGTGAGACAAGAGTAGGGGACATGTTTGGCGGGGGTGTATTGTGACTTCTCGGGACCGGTACGTGAGCCTGAGAGCACCCTCACGATTTTATCCCCAAGACCCAGGTACCTTAGCTATCAGTCGGTGCTACTTGCGTCCTAGGTCCCCTTCCCGCACAGAATGGGCTACAGGAGGGGAGTCAGAGATGGCCGACACAACGACCCTCTCCCGAAGAGTTGGGTCTACCAGTAGGTGCATTTATTTTAAAAGGATGATACTTGCTATATTAAAGGGTTGACTAATGAGTCCTAACAAATGGCAAAACTGACGCGACTGACCATTATGGAATCTGTGCCTTCAAGATGAACGGTTCGGTCTAGCTTGTTCATGCAAATCCGTCATGGTAACCGTAAGAGAAAATCGTCAGGTACAGCGTCCTATCTATTTTTTTGAAGCACAGATATATAAGCAGATTGTGAATTCAGGACATAGTTTACAGGTCAGTATTAAACAATATTTGTGGAGAATTGTACGCGAGCTACTCCATTGTGTATTAACCTATACTATATATAAGTGTTCTGATGCTCTGGGTACATTGCTATTGCTACTTCAGGAACTTACCTACTACTAGCAGTTGGGAGAAAGTATATCTGCCAAATTATTCAGGTCAATGAAATAGTCTTACTAAATACATGTAAACGTTCATATTATCATGCACAGTGTTAGTTACATTCAATTCTACTTAGTCTTCAATAATTCGTGGGATATAGCGAAAATACAATAAAACACATTTTACCCTAAATCACATCTACAAAAAGAGAGTGTCGAAAAATACTTTCTTAGTACTTGTACATGTAAATTTACAAAAGGTTTGAGTTGTTCGTGTAGCTGTCGCCTCCCTACTGCTATATCCGCTAACAGTAGACGAGCAGCGATCCTGCTCACCGTTCGGAAGCCGAAGCTTCCTACCCGTGACCACGGGTGAGAAAACCGCTACCCGGCAGAGGCCAACCCAATTAAGGAGTGTCAGGAGAGTTTTGGGGCATCCTCTTGAGGGCTATCGCCCCTACCCCACCTCTCGATTTAAAGCGCAGAGTAACACCCGAGATCACATATGGATCTCTACCACTTCGTGTAATCCCCAGCGTCCGATCCTTTGCCCGGGTGGTGAGCCCGAGATAGGGTACGGGGCGTTCTGGGGCATCGGCCGTTCGTCCAGTGGTCCACCGAACGGCTTCTCATTCGATCCGGGTACACCACAAGGGCGACCCTTCACACACTGAGCTGTGCCGAGGGCAAGCCCTCTCCCCATGTTTCGGGATCCGAGCTGGATCCTCGAGCGTTTTATGGGTAACGGTCGAGGCGCCTTTACCACCTGTCCGGGACATTCCTTCCTTTTTCCCAGTAGTATCTAGGATCAGGGCAGGGTACGTGTCCCGGTAGAAGCACTCAAGGTGGTGAAACACAGAGCACCCTCAGCTATTAGAAGAGTTTCCCTCTCAACGGCGGAACCGTCAATGTCCCTTACGGGACATCCCGTATCGAGAGTGCATACAAAAATTATGATTTTTGCAGTTGTCCGAATGTTCCGACTTTCCTTTGTAATGGTCCCAATTTTTTTTCTGGAAACTTTTCCATGACTATAACGAATAAATAAAAAAAATTATTACGCATATCAATCGTTCGAATAGTGAGTTATGGTCTTGAGTAGATACAAAAATCTCATAGAAGAAAGTACTATCAATTTTTCCCAAATTTTCCAATTTTCCGGGCTACTTTTCCAATTTTTGTTCCCCCAAAACCTTATTCTGACTATAATGAACAATTTTTTTAAAAAAATTGCCAAATCATTCAAGCCGTTCTTAAGCCATGCGCTTACCAACAAACAGCAATTAATTTTTATGTATATAGATAAGAAAATTGTTTTCGTATTTGTGCGAGGATATTACACAAATTTGTATCTAATATTGTGAATATACGCGAAGGAAACTCTCGTTTCGTTGCATTAAATGTAAATCTGTTTAAAACCATACAAGGGCACTACACCTCTTATGAACTATTACTTTCAGTATTGATAGTGTCACACAGTGACGAAGCGTAAACACGTGTCACTATGTTCAAGGTGTGAAATTCGTATCCTAATGTACTCGCAAAATTGACGGAGTTGGTATATGATTTAACACTCAGATTTCCAGAAGATATGTTTCGACCTTCGGCTTCGTCAGCCTATAAGAGTTGAAATATCTCATTTTGAAATCTGTGATTTTAATGGGTTTTTGTATTCATGTTTTACACACTATATAAGACGCTTATCGAACGGTTTGTGCGGTATTGGTCGTATCACCTTTCCTCTATGGGTCATTTCACGTGAACCAGATCGCGAAATTTTTCGTAAGCAAATGTAGTGAAATGTTCTTTTCGAAATATTATTAGTTTATCTAAATTTATTATATATATAACTTTAAATATCAACGTTTTTATATCTCCATTTCTATCTTCTTCAATGATCTTGAGGTTATTTAATTTTCTCAAAGTGCAGGAAAGACTGTATGGGATTACTTCGATAGTAATTCGTATACCAATTCTCGATCTGTATTTATTATTTTTGGAGTTTTGTGACCCATTTTTTTGTTAACAATATCTCAAATTATACTCAATTGCAGATAAATTATGTACTTCTTTAAGTTGAAAATAACTTTTTAATGAAGGCAAAATATATAAATAGTTATTACCAAATATTTTATAATCTTGTCTATAAATAAGTTTGTTATGGCAATATATTTATTTTATTTATACCGATATTTATATACAGGAAATTTAATTAATAATTCTGTGGGAAATATGATCTTTAGTAGCGTTAAGCAATTTATGCAAGTTTTTAATTATTTCGCGAAATATTCCGATAAATCGATATATCGATATTTTCTTTCGATATCATCATCCCTAATAAAGAGGTCGTGGAACAAGTGAGATGATTCAGCAGGTTTCTTCCCTTTTATTTTCCTCATTTCTCATATTCCATTCTACCACACATGCGCCGCGGGAGTGCGTTAGAATTTTTGAAGCAGAGGTAATTGTTTTTAACTAGAAATTTGGAAAACATATTTGTACTTCCCACAACCAACCAACCATCCACCTACCCATCCCAACTTATGTTTATCTGGATCCTTTGCTTGGCTGATACAGAAATTTCGGAAAAACTGATCCGTATTAAAGTCATTTATATTAATAATGTGCTTTGAGGAGTTATGAAAAAATCAAACCTTTGGAATAAATCACTGCATCAGAAAAAAATTTATAATGATGACAATGATGGAAGTAGAGGCATTTGTGAGAGATTTATTTGCCCGATTCTTTTCACCAGTCCAACATTTTGCGTCTTCTTTGAGCATCAAAGCGAACGGCCAACTAAAGAAGATACGGATGATTAGCGACCTGAGCTCCCGAAAAAAACTTCTCTTTGAAACACGTTTTAGATGATTAACTTACATTACTTGAACTTCCAACCATTACGAATCCTTCTTATGCGAACGTCAACTAATATTTCTGAGAAAATTTATTGAAACAATATTTAATTCTCAATCATTTGTGGATTGAAAATAGTTAGCAGTTTTATTGAAAAGAACAGTTAAATTTTAACTTCCATTGTATTAATTGTTAGTTTCACATGATTAAGTGTAAATATAATTCTCATGACTGAATTCTGATAGAAATTTTTTTTTTCATGTTTCACCTTTCGATGTCTAAACACACTGCCGTAGGTCCTATTAAATATTGTGTTTATTGACATATTATTGTTTTAATTTCACATTATTGTACATCGAAAAGCAATATATGATTCTTCTATTGAAATATTGGTTTGTTATTGTATAATACGTGTATTATGAATTCGGTGGAATACTGAAGATGAGATTTATGACATAGATACTCAAACACCTTCACTAAGTATGAATGTTGCCAATGAACTTGGTAATTATTTTTCTGATGCGTCCTGTATCATTATTTCCTTCCACCCTAAGTGTGTCTTGTCGCCAAACAAATTGCTGCACATACATCCACAGACATTGCCCTGTCCGTCGCCGGCAGCGCGGAGTGCGCCGGATTTTTTCAATTTGCAGACATTCACTGCTGAAAGGTGAGCTGTCGCTCGTAATCTAACTTGGAGAGAAATCCCGGAGGGTCGTGCGACGATCGGATATCGTCGTGGAGCAGAAGTTCCTAAAGAAGAGAGGGTTGATCTTCTGCGTCTGCCTTGGATAATTCAGTTTTGTTCGAGGCATATCACTAAATACATCAGACTTCATTCTACACTTCTCATTGTGCTCAATTATTTAACAAGTTTGAGGTTTGATTGTTCTAGTAAAATTGAGTGCGTTTACTCTGTTATTGTGCAGACGACTTCATTTAACAGCTCTTCTACTGTGACGAAATACTTTGAGTTGAATGAAGCTATTCAGTTCGATTTAAATATATAGGAACAAATTATTCTGTTTAATACTTAAATCCTTGATATTAAAAAAAAATATATTAATAAAGTTTGTTTTTTGAAAATTTCATGCCCAATATACTATGAGTTATGAAAATTCAAAACTTGCGATGCTTACTTTCGCTCAGATTATGAATATCGGTGTAACATCTGGACCAGTGCAGTTTATAGATTTTTGAAATATTAACATTTTCAAGGACTTTGCTAGCCGGAAATCTTAAGGAGATTAAGGGCCGGGCCCGTCGCCGCCAAATAAGGAAAAATACCCGCCTCTAAGTCTTTCCGTTCATTGTATAGAGGCTGAACAGTTCCCATCCACTTCTGAAAGTTGAGAGGAACGCCCTCAGAAGAAAAGCGAGTGTGTATGGAATATTCCAGCGGTTGCCAAAAATAATGGTCAGCCGAAAAGACGCAGTATTCTCAGAATCTGAGGGGTGACCAAGATGATGTAGAGTGCTCGGTTCGGTGGCGAGGGTGTAGTCACGTGACCTCCGCTCCTGTATATATTGGGAGGATTGCAGATCCTAAGTGACTTTCAGACTAGAGACTCTGCGGAGGGCATGAAAGTACCCAGGGTTTTTGAGATATGACTTGGTTAGTTTTGGTCGTCAGACCACTGAGAATTGCTGCGGTAATTCTATTACATTGCTATTAGGCGCGAATGACGTAACGTGGAACAGTTAGTTATTTCGGGATAGCAACTTGGAAACTTTTGAGATTCGGATAATCTGGGTAGATTTNTAACAAATTCAAACTTGTATTTATGATTTGAGAGTTTGTCTACATTTGTAAATATTCAGATCTCTATTTAATTTGAATTAAATATTTTATTGTTATTACACGTGTGTTTGATTGCTTGGGGAAACCAAGCTGGTGGCAGCGAACTCTACCATAAAGGTTGTGGTTTATGGTTGAATCCCGCTTCTACCCAAAAAATACGCACATCGCCTCTGGGCTTGCGGTATGTTGTAACAATCGGAATGCTCATGAGCTAAAAAACACTTTCAGAATAACCTTCTGGATTGTTCAGAAATACAATATTCTATTAGTTTGTTTTCGACACCGGGATACATACAACCTTTCCCATTTTAGTTCATTATTTAAAAAAATAACTGTTCACTTGCATTATTTCAAAAATAAGCCAAAATACTAAACAAGGATTGTCAATGATTACCGCGCTCAGATGGAATAATTTTGTTATTTTAAAAATTTATCTATTTTGTGTAATAAAGTTACTATACGACTTTTTCTCTTGACTAAAAAACAGTCGTCATTTTAGCACTGGAGAACAGAATGTCTTATAATTAAGTAATAATTGCGTAGCGTAATACAAACGCAATTTTACTTCATTTGTCTTGTGGCAACCTAGTACATCGGATCTACCACCAGAAATAATAGATTTCTCGTATATATTTTGAGTTAATGATATTTTAGAAGCATCACACTTCTATATTGTAATAAAACGGAGGGGGGATGCTGAATTTATTAAAATTATAAATAGGGTAGTGGTTAACACTTACCTCCAAAACAAACCCTGGCTAGCTCATTCTGATTGATTTCTGAAGTGAGTTCGTGTTATCTAACTAAGTGGGAACAACACACAGGATTCCTTATCTCAGAAGGCAATCGCATAATAAAACAAATTGACTGAATTGTTTATTCACAATAGATACGAATTCGCTTAATTTTACCATACTCACACCCCCAACATCACACAAAACAACCCAAAAAAATGACATAAATATCCGTAGAACTTCAAAAAGCCTGGTATTAATTACTACCAGCTAGTAATAACCTTAACAATTATTAATGAATTTAATTAATACTGTCATACTCGCTCATCGTCTTTATGCCCTCATTATTTACACAATTCTAAAAGTTCTGAGCGTGGATCTTAATCATTATAGTTCGAAACACAGGGTCTTCTTGTCGCTGCTAATAAATCTAAGACTGGATGCAACCAGTGTTTTCAGGTTACCTTAACATTGATGACCAGACCAGTTAAAATAATGGGTGCGGAGGTACACATCATTGAAAACTACCCCAGTTTGCCCGTTTCGTCCTTCCTCGTCTCTGCCATCCATCCATTCAGTAGACCAGCCCCGCGGTTCCAGAAACTACCAGCACCAGCTGGGGGTCTCCCGTCTTCGGAGTCGCAGCGTTCACCGCCCTCGTTCCGTTCATTTTTAGAAAAAGTTCGTTCAACTTCACGCAACGCGATAAAAATCTTTACTACCGCCACTTATTGCGAAACAAAACTGTTAATATCCGAATAGTTTTCGGATGAGTCCCGAAGTTAAACTTCATGAACTCTAATAGAACATGATGCTCTGAACGACTGATTGAGCGCAAGAAAACTGGTAACATGAGCATAGCATGATGCTCGCTAAATGATGTCTCGAATGAAAATGATAGCTCGGAAATATTGAATGATATTTTTCGAAAGAATCATTGAATAAGATAGCTCGAATAAGACTGAATGATATTTCTCGAAAGAATCATTGAAAAGATAGTTCGAATAAGATCCTGGAATGTCTCCGCGTCCTCCTTTTATCACCTCCTTCCCCACTCTGTCCCTCAGAAGCTCACTCACGTCATTACAATTTTGAAAGCCATGTGACCATGTTTCGCCTATACTGTTAAATTTCCACCCCACGCGTAACTCGTATAATTGGGTGAATTTAGATGACGAGTGCAAGTTCCTGGCCACTAAGAACGCTTCTTTTTGGAAAGTTTCGTTACCTCAACGGCCTCGTATCTTCCAACCGTCTCCTCACTTCTACGCTTTTTAGAACAATATAACCTAAATTTGGACTCTTTCGAAGCTTTAACCGCCACCCTTGTCTCCCATGCATCTTGCCAACCGCACCTGCGACGCACGGCAAACGGTCGTGCCCTCGCGGCGTTTATTATCGTATTGACAGTGGTTCCGAGCTATGGGTTGATCCGCCTCACACCCTGCTCCCTGGTCGCTGCCTTTTGCTGTCCCTTTAGTCTGTAAAGAGCTCTTTCTTTTCATTGCTCCCACGCCATGTTGTCTCCCTGCAGTTGTATCTATAAATCTATTCCTAACGTCGACCTTCTCTCTTTCCAAATATATTATGTAATTTTCCGTTGCTTCCCAGTTTGAATCTAACGACGCCATACCTTACGTTAACAATTCTTGTGCCTCCCACTTCTTGATCAAAAATAAACTCGCAGTTGTCGAGACTCTTCCCCTTCGCCTCAAATTTTTATGACTCTTCTCTCACGCAAAGCAACACCGACCCTGCGTCCTTTAGTTGTGGTTAAAATCCTCGTCTCCCCCTCCTACAGTGCTATGGCAACGTTCTCGGTACTTTTCTGCTTGTAAATGGACATTTTTAAATTCTTATAACATTGCTACATTTATTAAGAATTAAACAATTCTTACAATATAAAGACAAGCGTAATCGAATGTAGGTCGTATGTTACCCGTTCGAAATAAAAAAGGAACGTAGTGACAGTAGCCTGTATCTATTTCTTTTCAATGTTTCTCGAGTGTGAGTGTATGAACTTAATGGGCATAGGTAACTGTCGATGATCGTTTTTGCTCATTTAGTCAAGGATTCGGAAACAGGGTTTGTAGAATGAAAGTTTACCCATTGTTTCAAGGCTGGAGTACCATCTGAAAGTACCATCTTGTGAAGTTTCAGTCCGGATACATTTTATTAAATCATATTCTATTTCAGGATGTTCAATTTGACAGATGATACGATAAAAGATTGAAGATTTTATACAGTTGTGTTATCAATAAATACCCTTAGTCCAGGAACCAACATCAACTTTTTTTATCAAACTGACTCAAGAAAAGATGTTCTATCATTAGGTTTCAAGACACAAGCTACTGTTGGTATACAAACTACCTCTCAACTTCATCCTCTAACCCTTCAGTATTTCCATAATTTAACTTAATTTAAGATGTGGAAAGCAAGACTCCTATGATACGTTTTCGTCACTTCCATTTCCAAACACTTACTTCTCTGAATATTGACATTATTATGACAATTTTAAAAAGCCATTATCATGTATTATAACTAGAGTTGTCTTATCTACAATGATATTTCATTCAATGGATGTTTTTTTGTTAATCCATTAACATTTCATTTTCTTACGCGCTCAACTAGGTGAAGATATACCAGTACATCATACAAGTTATGCCCTCTCCATTGCAAATGAGTACATTGAATATATTGTTTGTTCTAATTGGAATACATTTTCAAGTTTTATATAAACTTATGACTTTCATCTCCCTGAGGTATCAGACATTAACGGGGAAGATTGCAAAATGGAGAACGGGAGATAGGTATTTCAATCATTTTTAAGGTAAGTAGTTTCCGGGCACAGGCAAATCCACATCTTCAGCCGTCCCTCTACAGACAATTTTACTTCACAAACACAATTCCGCTTTCGTCATTTCGTTGAGTATCACCCTTGATCCTCTTCCCGCTCTTCCACCGCCGCCGTAAGCGCATGCGCGGAGCGTCCGTCGCTGCTTCATTGTTTTCTTGCTCGTTTTCCCGCTAGCGAAAATCACCTTAAAGGAAGCGGGGGCAGCGAATGACAAGGACGAGGATCGCTCGCTCGAGCGTAAATTGGCGCCTTGTAAAAACGCGCGCGAGCTTCCTTCGGTCGAACGCATTCACGCCCTCCCACGCGTATGCGATTTTCCTCTCTAAACTCCAATTTATGTCTTCCGATTCTCCTGAAAACTTGTTAAGAAAAGCACCGTGGATCGTGTTCGCTGGAGGCTGTGCCCTTGTTTGAGACACACGAAATGAAGGCAGAGTGAGGTTAGTTTACGTAACCATTTGACGATTGCCTCTCTATCGTACATTTCGAATTTCTCTTAACTGGAAAATCCTAACATTGCTCAAATTCTCAAGATTAATTCATTTCTAGATCGAAACATGTTACTGTGAAAATTAGTGATTGGAAATTTTTCTTCCTTGCTGTGTGTAGTTTACTAGAGTTAATTGGCAGCAAACCTATTCAATATGATAAGCATATCTTTATCTATTAATCAACTACAACTTTCTTTTTGAAATATAATTGACATTGTTGAGGATAGGTCGACGGAATTCACATTTCTCTTAACACTTCTACGTTTCGGATATATATTTTATCTATCATCAGGGTTAGTTAATAGGAATGTGAATTCCGTCGACGTATCTTCAAGAACATGCCCAAATATATTTCACTAGTCATAGGCCAAGAAGATAATTAGTGTAACTTTTTTTTGTTTTCATGAAGTAGATAGTTCAAATAAAATTTTTGTGTTACTGCATCGTTTTTAGTTTAAACTTGCAACTCTTACTACTAGGAAAACATGAAATTTAATACACGTGTTCACTTGTATATAGTTTTACGTTCAAAAGAAAGATTTGTAAATATGGTAATCAGATCCAATTCAACGGGGATTCTGAAGGAATAAACAGGGATCAGTATATTATTCTCACAATCATTATTTGTACTGAGTGAACTTAGTACAAGTTTATTTCAAACAAATAGGAATTAAGAATTGATGCAGAAAATAATTGCAAGTGTAATTGTACATTTTAAAATATTTTATGAAGTATTCTCATATGACGTGAAAGTAGACTTGACAACATATAATTTTATGTTACCGGCAACTGCTTCTTCCTTGAATTTACAGTAACTCAAGTCAGCTGAAGGGAGTATCAAGATATTAGAGAATAACATAAAATTATTTGGTGAGAACCAACAAACAAAACATGAAGAAAATGCAAAATGTGATTATGAAGAGAGGATTTTTGAGTGGTAGTGGTAAATATCCAGAAATATGTAGAAATGTCAGGGATACTCGGTTGGATTATAAGGGAGGTTATGATAGCGTGATGTTGACGCCCTATCATGTCCTGCTCAAGCATGGGAGCGTATCCTGGCCCGGGTTTTTCTCCGTTTTTCCTTCTGGTAGAGGCGGATTTATCATACAGGTTCTCTAGGCTTTGTCTAGGGGCGTGTCTATTGTAACAATAAATCGTGAATTTAGTGTTATTTCAATTCTTATGATTTTTAAACACTATACTCAGAATAATCTATAGTTCGATAATAACTTACATGAAATTTTTTGCTTAAAATTACAAACATATTGACATTCTATTAGTATTATAACTCGCAGCTAACTTTTTATCTTATCTAGGAATTTTTGCTGAATTTTTTGAATCCGCCTCTGCCTTAGGGCCCTTGATCGGAATTGATGGGATGGTCCCTTGCTTGCTTCCGGAGAGTAAATTAGTTTTTTTTTCCTCCACGTGGTCATACGCAATTTGTACTGTTTTTTGACAATAAATTTATTATTATTATCATTCCATTTTTGCCACTCAGAAAACTTGAAATAGATTTGTAGTTGAGAGTAAACCTTTGCTAGAAGGTGACTGTAACTAGCTAAGACATACAGTCGACTATCGTGTGCGTAACCCGCGTTAAAGCGCGTGAGCTACCTGTTGGACGTTTTGTTTGTCAACCCCGGATAAGCTGCGACACGCAAGCCAGAACATCTGCACGCACAGGCGTCGCTTGTTTAAGTCCTTCCTCTTCCTTCTCACCTGCCAAGTGCGTTACCTGACGTGTTTGCCACACAGCATCGTCGCACTTTGCATTGAGAAGCTGTAAGTCAGCGGGTAGTAGATGGGGTTAATAGAAACAAATGATACGCGAAAGGGTTTCAAGAAAATCTTAAAAACAGTTTCAATTCAATTCAAGCGAATGTAAATTAAAACAATTCAAGCGAAGAATAATGTACAAAAATAGTTTGCGCATAAAAACAGTTACAAATGAAGCAAATAACTTCTCTTTTTTTAACTTTTCAAAGTTTTTTTCAATTAGAATGATGAATTGTGAGGTAAATAGTGTTATTTTCGTCAAAGTGTTATAACACTTTCTTCCGTCGATTTAGTATAAAATGCTAGAATAGTGTTCAAAGAAAAAATAAACGTCTACAAATCCATAACTCATAATTTTATTGATAAATAAATTGTCAAAAGCAATTGCAAACTTCGCGTGAACATGTGGAGAATAATAAACCAGTTTATTAAACTATTTTATAAATTATATTTTCGGAAATAGAATGATTCATCAAATTACATTCAACTTTCTATTAACAAATGATTTACATTTTATTCATTACAAAGAGAGAAAATTAGTTTTAAAGCTAATAAATTCAGAGGAAGTACTTTCTTACTAATGCAAGAGGATTTCTACCAATACAAGCAGAACTCTGGAAATACTGAAATCTATTTTAAGCCATGAAACCCAAAGAAAGGTTTGTACGAACAAATTGAAATAAAAAATTCAGCTTAACTCTTTGATGTACTGCGATGTATGTAATGCAGTACAGCAAATGCAGAAAAAAGTTGCTGATGCGAGAGGTTTATGTATACAAGTCAACAGTGAAACTACGACCCTAAAAAAAGATGGATATAAATTACGCTCAACGAATAAAGTTGGAGACGTGATGTATCTACCGATCCGATATTAGTGTCCATGTTCCGTATTCACATATTGAATTTTATAAACTCGCTAGTATGCATTTTAATTTTAAAATAGCGGAAAGCGATCCACAAACAAAAGACTTTCGTACGCGTCACCGGATGTAGCGGCGCTCCTTAACAATGGACTCTCTTCCGCATCAACAATGCTCTCACACTCAGTCGCCAGTTGTTTCCACCCAATAGCCGCGAGAGCGCACTGATGTCCATGCGTTCAATACGGTCACGGTTAACGCCGACCGAGAGCATCGGTTTCGCGCCCACCATTTGAGTTTTATGACGCATTTAGTTTCCTGCAACATGGCGTAATGGAAGTGAAGTGAAACGATTGGGCGTTTCAGTGCACACCTTTGCCATGAACTTTGAATTATTTTTGCTTTGAATATTCTCGCTTATGGCTCAACAAGTACGCTACAAAACATCTCATTATAATAAATGCAAAAAAGACATGTTTTCAAACATTGCGTTGGAATATAATTTTTTCATGAGTTCTGGTTGTGTTGTCTTTCAGTGTCTAATTTTAAATTTACCGTGTGATGAAGTTGTTCTAAAAAGTGCTTAAATATCGTACTTGCCATTGTACATTTACATTGAATTGTTGTGGGAATAGGTTCACTTTATTTTTATTGTAACGATAATCTTGAATCACTTAATATCCAGTTATCTAGACACGTATTTTGATATACCCCTACAATTATTAATATTAGAGTAATTCTAACTGTTCGAAATATTATTTACAAGTTGAGGATCCTTCATATTATGTATAATATTCTTATATTTGGAATGGAATATTATTAATATATTAACTATGAATCACCATAATGTGACATAATTAGTTTATTTTCTTATAATTAAACGTTTTTACTGTTTCTTATCTATGTCCGCCGCCTCGGGGTTCCACATGTCCCTTCATACGAACTCGTGTCGCGGCATCTCGCCTCCTCTTTCCCTCCCTCTCTCATCCCCTTCAGCTGCACCACGTATCTTGACAGCGCGCGCCGTCGCGCCCTAATAATTGCATTGTTGTTTGCTGGGGTTATCTAGCAGAAACCGTTTCGGGTGGTAAACACAGCGGCGAGCCTACGGTCGCCGTATTTATTTTCAAATGAAATTACAATCTGAGTGGACCAGAAGCCGAGGGTGGTAGGAGGGTGACGAGAGGGGGTTGTCACTTGCTCCGTGTGGATAATGCGGGGTTTCACGAAGATTTATTCACGATTCCTATTGAGTGAGTTTCATAGACAGGATTTGAGGGTGTGTAGAACAGCGAATATGAAGTACACGGAATAATTTCTAATGCGACTTATATTTATCCTTTTACGTATTTTTATAAATGTTCAAATCATAGCTCTTGTACATTCTAGAATCACGGAGCTGATATTGATGGAGAGTTACAACCTGTGAACATCAGAACGTTCATCGCACGTTTAATAAGTGTTGGAAATACCAAATATGCTTGAACTTATCTACATAGCCTATGCTGATTTGTTAACTCTAGTATAAATAAAATTAAATAAAAAACTAAAACCCTAAAAACTAAAAGTTAAAAAAGCAAATATTGGACAACATAAAGATGTAAACAATAAGTGCCTATGAAATGGTTAAAACCTTGATTTAAAAGGTTACCATCTGTGTTAAATGATTGAATGAACATGAAAAGAAACATCAAAACAATATTATGAAAGTCAGAAACCTGATCTAGAAGAATGACCTTATTTTTAACGAAGAGGAGTATAAAATATATATTCTCAATATGTGCAGTTCCGAACTAAGTGTTGAGCAATATGTACAAAGCAATTTAAGCCACCGGTTGCCTTTGCAACGGGGGGGTAGCTGCTTGAGATTAACTAACAATAGCACATTTACGCCTCCAAAAAGTTCTGTACTTTGTTTTAATTCCTGGAGTCTGAAGTGAATATTTCTAATAAATTGCCATTGAATATGTCTCCATTTTACACGTTCCATTTGTAATCTGTCACGTAAACCAGTGGACGTAAAGCAACTGACCGAGTTCTTCTATCAGCAATGCAAACGTGGAATGCAGTATAGATCCCCCAACTAGTCGAGCAGAGAACCGGTCGCTGCCATTATAATGACGTTGTAGCGTGTAACGGTAAGTCTCCTTATCTGTTCTACAACAAGTTTAAAGGTATAACTGTCTCCAGAACCAGCACCTTTGATGATTTACGTAGTAAAGTTTGATCCCCAATATTCATAAGCTTTTGATTTATTGAAAAAAAAAACAGTCTTTCAGATTCAAAGAATTTCTTGCTCTTAAAAAGTCATCATCAGGAAAAACGAAATTAGTGGGATGTAGTTCCTCACTGCCCATATCTGTCAACTACAGGATCGTTTGTTTCAAGATTCAAGTTAAAGTGTTGATCAGCTAAGTCAGTTGCCTTAGTAGTTTCAGTACAAATTTCATCTGCGTTTTCAGCTGTAACTCGCCGGAGAGTGTCTCTTCTTCCCAACAGGGGCGACACTACAGTTGAACATCGACAAGTACATTTCCGTACATAGACTGTTAAATACATTACCATTCCCTTGTTTCGCCAGTCGGGTAAATATGCGAGTCCAGATTAATAGAGATCCAGAAAAAGTCTGCAACAAATTTAGCTATTTGTTTATATTTCAAAATCGGAAAAAAGATGAGAAAATCACAGCATTGTATTTAATTTTTCTATGCACCATCCTATTGAATAGGATGTATCCATTCAATTTATTACAAAGGAGAGTTACAAAAAACAAACTAACATTTATTAGTTGAGTAGTGTGTGTTGAAAGTATTTTATGTAAATTTAATGTCAGCTCCACTAACAATGACAGTGTGAATCCACATTTCTGACACGAATCAAATACCAACGAAACAACACGCAACAACATAATGTTATATCAATACACCGTTTAGATCAAGATCGTTTGATAGATTGGAATAATGTTTTTAATTTACAAATGGACGCAAACTGGTTATATAAAATATATCATTAATTATTTTAATTTTCTGCTTCGATGGTTTTTTTTTGTATTATTTAATTTTCTATACCGTTTTTTTTCTATCTATATATCTAACTAACTATCTATCTGTATCATGATTTTTTATTTTGTTAACATGATACAATTCATTTGTTTGTTTATGTACTACACATGATGATGAGAGAAAGATTGTAAGTTTTAAGAAAACAAAAGTTTACTAATAAGGTCGTTCTAAATGTTTAAATTGGACAATTTCGTCTCACTGAACACTATTCGTAAGTTTTCACTATGCGTAGAGATTTGAGTTTTTCATAACGTGACATTATTGTCCAAGGTAGGTATCCCATATAACACTAGGACAAGGGTGTACGAAATTTTAATAAAATGTTATAAAAGCTATCGATCAAATGTCATTGGTTTTAATGTATGAGATTTTTTTTGTAACAGTTTGAAGATTGGTTTGAACCATCTCGAAGTATGACACAGCAATTCCAGACCCAACTGTGAGATGGTTATGCTCGGGAATAATGGAATGGGGGTGAATGTAATGCTTTGATTTAACTCGAAGTGGTTTCCCGTTGCCTTCTAAAGATACAAAACACGATAAATAGACCCATATCTTACTCGGGAGTCGAAACCAGAACCTTAGGCTTATGAAAAGATTCAAACACCTAGATCAGTTGAATTAAAGTTTGATTTTGTTTTTCTTTTATTACACATAACATAATTATATCCGTGAAAATTGCGGCATGCGACTCTAATGGGAAAGATTACGTAACTCTATGGGCTTACTATTTGAATGTGAACTATAAATAATGATAAAATATTAATAAAACATGTTAATCTTCAGTCTTTGCATACTTTCCAGTCTTCAGGTTAAACATAGTTAATATTTATGTAATGATACTATTCACATATGATGATATGATATCCTCTGAATAAAATTCATTTAAACTTGTCTAAAATAAGTGAATTGAAATTTTTGATTTTGAAGAAACAATGACGGAAATCTACCCTGACTACTATCTAAATAAGTACATCTTGATACGTAACAATTTCCGCATCTGTGAGATAAAATGTGTAAACGTATTTTTGATTCTTTTTTGAAAAGAAATATTTCCTCACAAATCAGTAAATTCTCAGATCTCATAACTAAAATAGGAGGTGACATTCCTCTTCCCCCCTTTTTGAAACTCCTCGTCTTTTCGAGTTATTTTCTGGACATGTGCACGGATAGCAGAAATTATTAAATCCCATCCCCACTCATTGCCTGTGTCTTCATCACGCTCTTCCACCTCCACCGCTCCACCCTCGCTGTATCTCTGGTGCGCGGCGATTAGAGGGCAGCGGTGGCAACCCTTATGGATACCCGGGCGATTCGCAGTGACAGCTCATTTGGAGGGCAGCTCGCATGCACGCGCGACCGTCACCACGGAATCCGACTGGTCCACAGGAACTGGTCACGTCCAATTACCGCACGGTACTGCTTTCTATCGAATTTGGCGCATCATTAAAAAAGAAATTTACGAGTCCTAGAATTTTAAACTATTTTTCTGTTTTTTTTGATCGAGAAACATTTTTACAATCCATTTTTAATGGTTAAGAGATTTGTATTTTTTTAATAATAGAATAGGAAAATATTGGTTTGGAGAGACAAAAAAATGTTCATTGTTTGCTAGAGTGATTTCCAAAACTTAAAAATAGAATAATTCTTTCATTAAACAAGAATGCATCAAATTTTTCTAAATTGTTTAATGTTTTCTGAAATTACTCGTATTTACTTGCCCTCAGAAACAAGTCATATAAATGTTGCGGTATTACCGAAGATATTGTGGAGTATAGAAAAAGATTTGTAGGACACTTGCAGTACTATACAGCCACTAGATGACGTAAGTAACAGATGGACATAGAGGACGAGGAGGGTTTGGCAGTCGCATGAATATGCAGGCAGGGCTTATTGGACGATAGGGGAATGAATGAATAAATGAATTATAATGGCACACAATTTCAGGTGAAGCTTCGAAAATAATGCGATCCTGATCGATAGTCTGGACCGGGCGTACTATTAAAAGTGATTGGATTGTTGAATTCTAGAACTTGAGGACACATCTGAATATTTGTCCCTTTCCTTTCTCTTATCTTGTTGACTAATTTTATATTTATAAGTAATTTACTATTAATAATTTAATATCCTCTTTTATCACCATCAAAATGGTAATTTTTCAAGCGATATATCTGTGAGAGTATATAGTTGAGACTTCCGCCCCGTGACAAAATAAGTCTTTCTCTGAAAGTATTTCATTGCAGACAGAAAAAATTTAGTATCAACATTTTTTTTAGAGTAAACTCATTACTATACTTAATTGCGAGTATTTTCCCTTTCATTGTATGTGAATGAGTGTTTCTCAAGTTATCTAATGACTATTAAATGTTCGTATGTTATGTCATTTTTTCTATAATAACATTGTAACGTACGATCATAGCTCCTGCGTCACGTTTATATGGTCAGTGAGTTGCGAGAATACTTTCCCTTACTACAAAGTGATAGCAAAGTTCCTGATGCCAATCGGAATGCGAGTGTTGTGAACCAAAAAACTTATTTTCATTTCTATCACTTTTTGTTGCGACCACATTCGCTTTTCGTCATACTTCTCTATAGACAACAAAATGTTTATACAAACAATTGGTATAAAATTTACATGAAAATACATCAACAGAACATGTAATTTGATTTTTTTGATAGAATGTATAACATGAAATTTTATAAAACTGTTTTAAATAAATTTTATATAATTGTTCACAATAATACTTCGTTGTTCCAAACTCTAAATCAAGAGAAGGAATTATTCATAAAAAATAAGTAATGAGAAGGGGAATATGTTTTCATAAAAATATATTTTGATATATTCCTCGATTTCCAAAGCCCGATCACCACATCTATCTAGCCGTTCAGAATAACCTGTGCCACATATTCTCCATAAAGGGTATAAGTGACCTGTGCCGGGAGATGTAGGGGCTTATAAATAGTTGTTTCTCGTTTTACAGAGTTTATTTGCATTATTTGGATATCAGCGCTTTTGCTCTCATATGTATGCCATCTCATGTTTGAAACAGAAAAAATTAATGAGACAACTTGCAATTGTGAATTTTATATATTACTTGTAATTTTGGGGTAGTTAACGCAGAGAATGTGCTTGTATAATTTTTTATATACATTGAATGATCCGAGTGATTCAAGCCAATTCTTGTACTATAATGATCTTGAAATACATTTACTTTGTATTGTATTATTGCTTGTTTGATTAAATTATTTGAGAAGACAGCATACGATCAGAGGAGCCTCAAGCAGAGAATGAAGAAATTGACAAAATAATATTACGTTTAAAAATTATCAAAGTAACGATCTAGGTGTATTCATGATAACCATCAATATATAAATAACAGTTCAAGTATTCATGTATTTTATACATTTCTCATATACCAAGTCTTCGCAAAGCAAGTGAATACTTTAATCACATATAACATTTTTCACCTGATGCTAACCACAGTGGCGTGATGTATATTCATCGTATTCGCTCCAGTGTCTGCTGCTGTCAAAGAGGAAAACGACTCATTCCGCCTAAATGGGACCGCGCATCCATTGCACTGTCCGACGCCCGTCTGTCACTCGAAACGTGACGTACAGATGGCCATTTTCGGTGTCGTCCTTACACAGACGTGTGTTTATGACGGGAGGGAAAGAGCAACGGACGTTTATTCAACTTAGGGAGAAGCTACGGCCGTATTCTATGAATTCTTGCCTCCCACTCCTCCCAAACCCCGAAGAAAAGAAAAAGTACATTACAAAAGGAATAAATTCTACTTTTCTCATTCAAAGAAGGTTGTCAGGAAATGTTTCAAAATAATTTTTAATATCTTTGCAATGCTTCATGCTTTTTGGGGGGCTAGTTGGCGTAGTTTTTGTTATTTCATTGTTCTATTTTTTCTGTTACAGTTAATTTTAAGTAAGATCTTGATAGCTGAACCACTTGTGTATGATATCATTTTAAACTATTATTTAAAAATATGTTTAGAAGCCATAAAATGTTTTTCAAAAATTACAATTGAGCGATATTGAGCGATATTGGAACGGCATAGGGGTACAATGCGTTTAAATAAATGTAGCTTATTATACCACCACTTTACAATTATTATCACAATAAATATCACAACTATTATATAATAAAGTGCACATTTATTATATATGAACTAAAAAAGATGAAAACGAACTACAATATGGTATCATACAATAGTGAAAGTGCGGAAGTAGCTAGTTATGGCTACCAACCAACGATAAATGTTCACCGATCGCTAATTTGGACAAGTTGTAGTTTTGTGTATGCAATGTGTACGCAGAATAAACTGACTAATCAAAATGTTTCTATGCATATTTTCAAAATTTTGAAGCTTAAGAAATTGGAAGTGGCGCGCGGTTTGTAAATGAAGTCGGTAGGAGCTGTACGAAAACAGGTTTCTATTCCTAATGCATTCAATGTAGAATCTCAAGTTTGGTTTCGATGTACCAGTTTGTTCGTGAGTTATCGGGGGAACAAAATTCTTAACGTACACATACGACATTCGCAAGAAATGCGGACATCATCGCCAAAATTTGAAAATGGTCTCTCCTGGAGCCAATTCGTAAAAATCCGAAGAGATCTCAAAAAGTTTTTTTTCGACCTATTACAATACTATTCTTACTCTATGTGATTGGAAAGTAAAGAAGGGAGTGGCTTTGTGGGGCCGCCATAAATTCCTCTCGTTTTTGAGTCAGTTCGTATGAGTTTCGTTAGCAAAATTCTTCATGTTTAGCCAATGTCAGTCAAACGATTCACGGTATTATCATACTTAGTGCCATACATACTTAGTGCAATAGTTCGAATTCACCATTTCTCGTGACCATTCGGGAGGAGAAGAAGAAAGGAGAAAGGGTGTAAAAAGAGGAATTGAGAAAGGGCAGTAGGATTGTGAGTCTGAGGGAGGCTGGCGGAGGCGCGCGCCGTGGCCGGAGAGTCCATTCCAGCAGCGTCAAGAGGGAGGAAGACTAACAAGGGCGGACGAAGCCCTTCATTATTATTTGCATATTTGCCGCATCGCTCTCCGCCAGGCGCCGGGCCTCCCCTTCCGTGTCACTGATGCCCTCTACCCCTAACCTCATCGTGAAGCGAGTGTACAGTCACAGTCGTCTTCAGATTCAAAAACAAAGCATGTAGTAATATTCACCTTGGGGATTCCAATATAGGCTTCGTTTACTCCTCATTACTATCACAAATATCGCAAAACTGTTCCTTGAAAGAACAGACATTTAGGATTTAGAGACGTTGGTACTATACGACTTGTAGTACACGTCTCACACTTATGGATGTTATAGAACACTGAGATCTACCTCGTAAGGAATATGGTTTGGAATGCTACATCACAAGCAAAAAAATGTTTTTTTCTTATGATGTAGTATTTCCGAACTATCGTTGAGATTTTGAAGCTTTACCCATTTACCTTTAGGGGAAAATTTACTTCTTTCCTCTAAAAATATACTTCACGTTATAATAATGCATATACTTGTAATTGGGACCTGACATGAAGACACCCTTAATTGTTGAGAGAAGTAGAGGGACGAACTTTGTTAGTAGGGTGGAACACGAGTTTTATTGAAATGCACTCATCATGCTTCGGTGGCGGGATGCCTGATGATTGCAATACTCCTAACTGACATTCGTCTTCAAGTTAGCTCCCAACCATACATAACCAATATATTGAATGAAGTGTTTTAATTGCTATCAAAACGGTCTTAAATATTTCTCAATGTGAGATGTGTTGGGCTAAGGGATATAACTTCAATAAGGTCAATTGCACGACGACGATGACGAATTATACGAAACGTACACGATGAACAGGGGCACTTCACTGAACTTATTACACAACTTTCAGTACATGTAGGTGCACTAAAGAATGATTTGCAAAGACGTTTGGGTATGTGTAGTGTTTCTTTACATCACGTGCTAAACTGGATATTTGTGTACTCATAAACTGTGTATTGGTATTCTCTTGTGTCTCTCGTGGAAATAATTATACTGTACTGTGTCGCTCAATTGCGTTAACATACGTAACTATGCTGGATGTGTAAACAGAGTAGCGCATTCCGCACAGTACGTAAAATTCTATGCTCTAAGATATATGCTAAAGAAGATATCACAAAGATATTAAATTTCTTTAAATCCACATCTTTTTACACTATTGTGCATATTTTTGAGGTCAGGTCTAATCTTACGAGTTTGATAAAAAATGACTTTTATGAAATTTTGTTGCCTGCGGTTATGCGGTAGAACAGTGATTATTTTGTGGTTTACTATGCTTATTTTCTTATATTTGTAGGACTATTAATGTGTGCTCCACATGAAAAATGTTTGAGATACCGCTACTGAGCCATAGTTGAGTTAACTCATTGTTCGAAACCAGTATAATGCGCCTGTGTCTTTGTGCTATTTAATTTTTATTGAGTTATCCATGTCTAGTGACTCATGCTTCGTATTGCGATCGTGGGTGAAAATGACAAAGGGTAGGCTGACATTGCTAGTGCACGCGAGGAGACCCCTTGAGTGGAGACGCCTCAGTGTGAGCAGTTGTCTGGCAGTCAGTGTTGTTGCTGGATGCTAGGGAGGTTATATTATAACAGCATGCTATCACGAAAAGCATAGTGCTCATTGATAGAAAGTTGCAACATTGATTTTCTTTTTGATAGCTGAAAATGTTCGTAAGAGTTTTTAGAAGAAGAGCTAGAAATATGAGCACAATTTCGACAATTAGTGCCTTTGTGGGGCTGGAAATGGGCGAAGAAGGCACAAACAAAAATCCACATATGATAATATTTTAAGAAAAAAGTAAAACTTTTCATAAAAATTACCTACTTGGATTAGAACATCTTTTTTTTACTTTCCGATTTTACGTCTTACGAGGTATCTTCAGATCTTTACGAACTAGGTCAAGAAGAGATTATTTAAAATTTCGAAATGAAATGTGTATATGTGAGAATTTGTATGTCAACGGAATTGTTCCTGGATAACTCTCCGATATAAAATCAAAGGTGAATTGAAACCAGACTTGATAACCTTATTTTCGAGACTACAGAACAGAGCTTAATTTTTTATTCTTTTATGAAGATTGGATTTTTTGAAGAAATGCATAGTATGTTTAATGTAGATAAAATACCGCGTTAAAATCACTACGAACTTTTTTGTATGTTGAATCGTTTTCGAAAAGAGCTCATAATTACTGAATCGGGTTTTACAAAATTCTCAAAACTTTTGCCAAATAATTAAGTTAAAATTAAAAATCTGTGCAAGTTTAAGTAAAGGTTTCAATAAAAAAGAAAATATACGGGATTAAGTATAATGAAAGTGGTGTTCAGAAGTATAATTAAAAAAAACGAAATCTACATTAATATTCTGTGACTTAATCTGCAACTGACTTATTTACTTTGACAACAGTGAATCGAATATAATTTGTACTACCTGACGACGACTTCAAACGAAAGTCTAAACGTTGTAAGATCTTATCACAAAATATATAGTGTTCGTTCATAAAAGTTCGTAAGTACTGCATTATTTATTTAATTAAAATATAGTAAAGACAATTTAAGACAAGCGAGACGTATTACAAATACTTTTCGAAATGTTGTAATACTCTAGATAATGAATGTTAGTGAAGTTGTGCGTTACAAAAATCCATATCGTTTAATGGATAGCTTTTTATTATCTCCTGTCTTATTTCATCTACCGAGATTCAGGTCATCAGACCTGCTCTTCCATCCAACCACATGTTTTGGGTGATGGGGATGCTATTGGGAATGGGAAGTAGTTACGTTGGTTTACCGGGTAACAACCTGACATTGGATTGGAGAAGGTTTAGGAAATCCGAACGTAAAACACCACTTAGACCGAGCGGGGAGTCAAACTCGCGCCCTTACGCTCAGCAGTACGGAGGAAGCGAAGACGCTACCACTACACGATGGCTAAAGAAAACCTACGCTCTCAGGAAAATCCCTGTCAAGTTTAAGATAGAATTTAAGACTTACGACAGTCGAATACCATTTATTCCTTCATAAGGTCTTAAATTATTTATTTATTTTGATTATATAATAGACGATAATAGTAGTAGAATTTAAGAAAGAATACTCATACAATAAACCCCAAATAAACGCTAGCAAGCAAAAACACTTTTTATCATGCAGTGTTACTACGAAGAGTGTATTATCACTACATACAATAGTATAATTTGTATTTGTGAGTAAACTTCAATGGTTCACAAATAAAATATGCTTTGTTATGAAGAAACATGAAGTTTTGTTCTTCATACAACTCTTGAAACTCCCAATTTTGTGAACGTGAAAATGACACGTGCTGCTGCGGGAGAAGCCCAAGAGGAGGAGGGTTGGTCACAACAACAGATACCTTATGCGTAAGTACAGTCATGTTCTGATCTACAGCAGGGAAGTTTTTCTGAGATAGATTTGCTAAGATATACGACTCTTAACATTTTTAGAGGAAGTTCAAGAAAAAATAAATTCAATGTATCAAATAAAGTATAGTGAATATTTGCAGATTGTCTTTGTAAAATATTCTTCTGTAGTTCAAAATATTAGAATTTGTTTATTTGTTGATTATCGTTGTTTATAAATCGAAGCTAAAAAGTGTATTTAAAAAGAAGAAAAGATTTTGTATATTGTTACAAATAATTAATTTAGTTTTGGTCATAAACAGTTACATACTCCGTTTGACTACATGCACTCCAGATAAGCATTAATGGAGATTCTAAAAGTCGTAGAGCTATTCATAATGTAGAAATTTATGATTGTAAAGTTTTGTCCAGAATATGAAATTTTACATGTAAACAAAATTCGTCGCTTGAGCACAACACGTGACATATTGCAATATTATTTTTTGTAAATTCTGTCTAATTGCAATGATACGCAACAGTCGTATATATGTTACAATACACGAATATATATATGATAGGCATGTGAAATGAACAAAAATGGTATATCGAATAGATCTATTTTTAGAATCTTTTTATTTATAATAGAGAGATAAGAATTTTATTAAAAAAATATGCCACATATATTCATTATTACACAGATCATTTAATCTCTTGAGAAATATGTAATAATATTAACTTAAACATAACTTTCACAGTCTAATTTATTCTTATTTACTCAGTTTTCAATTACATTAGAAAATGGGGATTACAAATGTTTTTTCAAGAAATTTGCAATAAAAATCTAGTGTCGTTCTCATGATATATATCTTAATTCAACACAGCGCATTATGTTTCACTGTGAATATTAGTTTGTCAAGAATAAAAAAAAAAAAGAAACAAACATGACTGGTAAACATTGGCAAACAAGGATAAACTTACGTGCTCCGATTTTAGATTTAAACAATGTGAATTTCTTTCGAAATGTTTATTTCCGATGTACATCTTTTTGATAATTGCTTTCTCTGTCCAACACTTCAATCTATCATCTAGTGTTCATGCTCTAAACAATGAATCACTATAACATTATTCTCTATATTATTAATACTCTTTTATGGTCTCTAACGTTAGTTTTGAGACACTCTTTTGGCTTGTCCTTCTAAACATGTCGAAAATGACTTACAAATAATTTGGCAAACCATATTGATTTCAGATAATTAATGTTTTTTATCCTTACCTTTGTTAATACATATACACCGAATGTATGTATTCGATACATATTAATACATTCGATACATAATAATTCGATACATATTAATAGTGTTAATACATATACACCGAATGTAATGAATATACACCGAAGATGTCCGATGTCCAGTGGCGTACCTGCCTAATGACGCCCAGAGCGGGGATCTTTTCAGGGTAGGAATAGTTTTGGAAATATTCTCACCATATGGGTAGAAAAATTCCCAAAGCTTAGGTGGACCATAATGCCCTCCGATACCTTCTTATTTCTTCTCAAATTCTCTGTCGGAAAGTTTTATGGCCTTATCGCTAAGGTTCTATACCATGGCCCTTTTTTGTCAATCGGAGTTAGCTGAGACGTAATTTAATAATGCGTAAGTTTCTTGTCCATACTAATTTATTAATACTTTGTTATTGTGCCTTGTAATTGACAATTAAAACAATGGTGCTCATTTTTTACTTTTTCTATGGTAAATTTGATTTTGGAATAATAATCATTGAATTTTGTAAATGGTTCTCTATTTTTTTCCGGGACTATTGATAATATGACATATTATATATTATATGAGGATAGAGCAGATCACTAACACGATTTGTATCCATTCTTTTTCGTTTGACAGCGACTACCCTTCGGCAACCAAGAGAAATATTATTAAGGGAGCAACTTTGGGAACGAGGACGGGAAGGGGTGAGACCGCTGACGCGACCACAAGTGACACCCGTTAATTCGCCCCATTTTTCCCTTTCCATTCCCCGGCTCGTTCGTCGCAGACAGAGAAGGGACGGAGCGGTTCGGTGGAAAACTACGCATCGCACTGGTCCTGGTATCTGGCGGTTGGAATTGCGACTGAGAATGTGTAGCTGGTCGAGTGGTCGGTCGTGGGACTCTGAGGAAGCACCAGCAGATTGCGAGGTGGTGGAGAGTGTGAAATGCAAACACAGAGAGAATGGCTAAGCGCGAAAAAGAATAGGGGAGGAGGTGTGTCCGAATGAATTACATTTCCAAAATTTCTGCTTTTCAAAGATACTCATAAAGAGAATTTCTCATATGTTGAGGGGCGACAAAAGTCCCCCTCCCGCAAACAGGGATAAAATACATTTTGTCGCTTTCATGTTTCATCAAGTTATTTGTCCAAATCATTGTATCAACATACTCTCGATTACTTTTTAAGAATTATTTTGTTATGTATTACAATTGCTGAGTATTTTTTTATTAACGTGAAGGGTAGGAATGTAGGATGAGTTATGCACTTACAAAGTGCCTTCTACCGATTCCCTTTTGAATGCAAAAAGTGTTGGTCAAAAATTGAAATTTACCTGTGATGAGACCTATATCTCACGTAAACACAAGAAAAAGACTCTTTCAATGAAATGGTATCATTCTAGTTCCCCATCGAAAGGAAAAAAAAAGACAAACAAGAATTGAGTTCTAAAAAGTTGATGCCACAGTGTTTAGGGATCAGAAGGGTGACCTACTGGTCAACTACATGCCAAGAGGTTCGATCACCAATGCAGCAAGCTGTGAGACGATTCACCGGTTCCGTTACACTATAAAAATGCTTCTTTTCGTCACGTTGATCCACGTCCACAGCATGACGTGTATTTTAGAGATTTCAACTTCAGCGGTTTAATTTGGAGATATTTGAGCTTCATCGAACAGTCCGGACTTGGCAGTGATTACAGTTTTTTTTTCAAAACTGAAGGAGTTTTTAGACGGAGAACGTTTGAATATGATGACCTAAAAGTGTCTGTTACTACCAAGTTCAAAAACGTGGCACAAATAGCTTTCGAAGAAGGGATACAAAAACTTGTATAACGTTATTATACAGCTAGAGTATGAATTTGAACGCAGAATATGTAGAAAAATAACTTAATACCAATTGACGTTTTAAAAAAATAGTTTCAATATCTCGACTAATAAAGAACACTGAAAAGTTCGTTCTTCACTTTCNTTTTTTTTTTTATATATATATATATATATATATATATATATATATATATATATATATATATATATATATATATATATATATATATATATATATCATTCCTGGAAAACAAAGAGAGAGGATTTCTCTCTTTTCGTACAATACACGTTTCAAAAAAAAACTACCAACAATCCTTTTGAGAGTGGGAAGCGTCCTGAGATTAGGAATCAAAACCACTCAGAACACCTTCAGAGCTGTAAAGTGAGTACTAATACTGCGAATGATAATACGAGAGTTCTTAAAGAAATATTTCGGTTATTAGTAGAACAACTTCGTATTTGAAACACAATACGGAAAAAAAAAGAACGGAAGAAAATTTGCGTGGAGTGTTCCACGTTGATACTATTTTATAAGCAGAATTCTTCTTCTCTCGAGTTCTTCTTCTTAAATGTTATTCTTCTGTCGAACTCTTTGATTCATAAATCAGAGTACATATGTACTCGATAACACAGGTCTTAAAATATTTTTTTTAATTGTTAAAGTTTTGAAACCTGACTAGTACTGACTTGTACACTTTTCAGTGCTCATCCTAATAAATGAAATCGTTTTCTTTGTATAAAAAACTAAATATATGTAATGTGATGATATCTGAATTAGTTCCTGTTGTTTAGCGAAAATTAGAAAATAAAACTGTTTAACTCCCATTCATCCTCGTAAATTAAGAATATTGAAAAATTCAACAATAGTTCACTTTATGGTTGCCTGATGTATGTAATAGAATCACTTGTGCTTATTGTTGTAGGGAACCAAAATGTATATACTAATACTTTGTTTTTTTTCAAAAATGTTGGGAATGAACCAAGGAATTGAATGTCGAGGTAACACTTGAGTAACAGTATAGATTCAGTTCATCTTATCTTTATTCTTCCAGCAAGACATCAAGGACGTGGTGACGTTTCGAGAATGGGTTTATATGAGGATTAATAACAAAGGTTAAAAAGGCTAAAACAGTTAAAAGTACACACCCGATATTTACAATAAATTTCCTTACCTTCACCAAAAACGATGTGAACATATTAAAATATATTAATATCCATCCATATGCAAAATATAGAAAAATATAGAAAAATCATCCTTCCTTAGTGAGTTTCTACCATATAAAAGCAACATAGGTCAACATTTCAGGTTCCTAACATAAATTATGTTTTGTTTGTGTTAATAACGCCACAACATATCGATGATGGTTTTCGTAAGAAAAAGAAAGAAAGAAACTCAGATGCTTCATGAAATCGCATTTGCTTCATGAAATATGGTGAAAATAATGAAAATAAAGTTTCGTAGTTTGCACTACCTTGAATTTGAGAGTTTCAATCCATCACAGATTTAATGTTAGAAATAGTTAGACGATCTACATTCCAGTAGATCTATGACATTTAATCCCAGTCCAATCATCCAAATTCTTATAAAATATACTGCAGTTCCAATTAGTTTTGTGGTTTAACTTGAAACTGAATAGATAAACTCCGAATAAATTACATAAATAAAGTTGCTAAATAACTAGTTCCATCGTGAATATTCACACGCTAGACTCAGGTATTATGTGAATATGCCTCTTGTTATTATTTGCCATTTGGCAAATTAAATTTAATGGTTTAAAGACCCCTCATCATTTCCAATTTCCAATTTCCAGCTTTTCCGTCACCATATTCACCTGGTATTTACCCAAACTTCCAAGTAAAATGAAGATAAATATTTAAATTTTATTATAAAAAGTATTGAGTTAATGACTCATAGAAAATTAATAAATTAATAATTGAATGGAATAGTCATAGAATTTATGGGTTTATTAATTTGAAAGCAACATTAAGTAAAATATTATTATTTTTCAGAAGAGAGAAGAAGAAAAATTCTTTTATTTGGGATGTGACGAGATGCTAGAGGTGACTGATTCTTTTAGTTGAGTGGGGATAAAATATTTTCCAGGAAAAACATCAATACAAGCACATGGAAATAATGGGGGATTTATTATTTGAAATTCGCTGTTAGATCGACAAATCAGGTAATACTTTAATGTTAAAAACAAATGCAACTAGCATTTCATACGAAGAGAAGAATAGGGATCATTACTTAAGTTATGATACTGAATAAAATAATGAATTCAATCTGTATTCTGCTTAATAACCGTCTATATTAAATTAAATAACTGTAAAAGATAAACGTTTATAAATTGACTTCTCTTATTAGTATGTTGTACTACAGATGAATCATGCTATCATCAATTCACTTGATTCATGGAAGTGATGTATTTACTTTCGGGTAACATAGACGATTATATAAGTAAAAGGAAGAGTAATGTGAGATAGAATCTACTCACCAGTGTCTCTGGTCCAATAGTTGATGGCTTTGGGGGACGCTTCCACATGACAGTGGAGCGTCACATCGGTCCCTTGCGGTGCGCCTACCAGTTGGTTGGGCACTTGGATCATCGGGTGGACTGAAAAGAAACATTACTTTATTACTTTCATTACAATAATATAATACATTTAAAAGCATCTATTGATTAAAGTAATATTGTCTCAATTATTTAGAACAAATCCATATATTTGTCCCAGCTGATGTAGGGTCAGGTGGGGTAATTGTAAACAAGTTTTGAATGTTTCTCTTTCACGCCTCAATTTCATGTCGTAATTTGTAAAAAAAACCCTATAATTATAGGCACACTAATACAACGGGATACTCTTCTACTTATAAAGCTTTTGTAACGATGATTCCAAGTATGAAATTTCTCTCACACGTTTCTTTACAATTACTACTGAGACAAGGGGGTCGTTGTGAACAACGAATTCTCTCTCAACATAAAGTATGAGACAAGTAAGAGTTGGGCGTATGCCATACTAGTTGTATTCAAGCTGTACGAATTTTAAATTGTATTTTTACTCTTGGAATACCATATTTATCTTTATTCTGATTCTATGTTTATATTTAGTAAGCACACTTTATTCGTCTACCTGATTCAAATACCATAAACCACTCATTGATCATGAGAACGTCATAGAACCCAGAAATAACTCATTTAATTTTATTTTTCAGATTTAGTTTGTTATTTTACAGGGTAAATCCTTTACATAAACCATGTATTAAGACCATTTGTAATCATACTGTTTCAAAAATATCAAACAAAAATGTACAAAAACAAGGAGAGTTAAAAGCAAGACATTTCAAACGTTTGCATTGTCAGAAAGCACTGGAACGTTTTTACTACCTTCTCTGTTACTGACTAGAGATGATGAAATTACTTTCATATCGTTTTCTTTTAAAACAAAATTTGTCATCAGCTAAAACGGATTTAGTTTTTTCATTATCAATCATTTTCAGTGACTTGAAACACATTTCAAACAGATGAAACGTTTTGTATACAAATTTTCTCTCTCTGCTCACAAGAAAGAACGTACCCAGGAATTGACTCTTAGTATATTACTTCCTCTAGAAGATTGTTTTCGATATTTTCGAAATATTTATCGGAAATCTCTGCCCTTTCTTATCAATCCACTTTTGTTTCTCCGGAGATCATTCGTCTTTAAGTATATATGTAGAAACAACCAATTATAAGCACACCCCTCCGACCTACCAAAAATATGAAAAGACCATAATTGCAACATGCTAAATGTGATTAAATTCAAGTTAAATCAGAAACACTATTATGTGACAAAACTGCGAGAAACTAATTGCAAGTAATTATGTTTACAATTACTGAGGCCCTAGAAAAACAAGAGAAAATGTAGACATGGAATTGCAGGGTATACAAACTTCGTAGAAGATAATTCCAATTATTTTCTGTTACCTTAATACATTGCTGATAATAACAAATAATGGAAATACAATAATTTCAATAATTTGCTCACAGTAGTGCAATAAATACAGTGCAGTAACTTCGAATTTTATTCTTCTGGATAACTCAATTTTCATAAAGTTGCTTTCCATTAACTTGTGGATTCAAAAACACAGAATTATTGTATTTTATCCACAGAGTCACCGACTTCTGGTTTTGGTCATCTTTCAATTTCTATGACATCCATAGTGGAGCTCAGATCACTCCTCATTTTTCCACGTTTACAATTACCCTGCGAGACCCTACGCATGTTAATTCTGCTTTCTTCTTTAATAAAATGCCACTGTGAGATGTCAAACACCATGATTTATCTTAATAGTTTGAATGAATTTTATTTCTCTACTATTATCCTTCTAGCGTTGAGGCCAAGAAATTCTGGAGTTCTACCCTTGGTGAACTCCTCGAGCGTAACTTAGGTAGTGTGTGACTTTTCGACTATTTTCTAGGGAGTGATTTTTTATTTCTAATTCCTATTCAGATTCTTCCTTACTGTATTTATGAAATTTCGGAAGTAAATACATCTAGATCAATATTGTATTTGAGAATATCTATTTTTGTGTACATAAATTCAAATCAAATTTGCACGAGGAAAAAGATTAAGCATTGATTCTGTATCCAGGTTTATGACCACAAAGCTTCACAACACTTTTAAGATATTAATACTCGTACAACTAAGGAACCTAATTTTATTTATTTGATACCTTACAGTTATCTAGCTTGGGTAAAAATATGATTTTAGTTGGTAGCTACCACTGAGTATCTCAAATTTCAGATAACTTCCACTAAAAGTACAGAACGAAACTAAAACATTTTAATATCATATCTAATAGAGGGTATTTATAATACATAAGTAATTATGAAGGATTTTTCTTCCATTCATGAGTTTTTCCGAGGAAATATATTTCTAGGATTTGCACTACGAGTTATTTGATGCTGAGCAATGCTCACACTACAAGGTGTTCTTCTAAATAATTATTTTTATCAAATTCCCCCTCCCCATTTGTTTACAGCGTTCAGAAATAAAAGTTTTCAAATTCAAGTAGATTTTATTTAAAAAACAGTCACTCTTCTTATTAATTAAAACTTTCAGAACATTTCAACTATTGCTATTCTCAATGTGCGAGGCAGGTGCAACGAATCAGTCAACAAGTTTCCAGAAAGATGAACCATTCAAGCTATGTGATTATTCATCTTTTGAAATATCTCACTGGGATATCTTCTTACCCAAAATGCACGTCATTGTTATTACACGTTTGTTTGATACTAATTATCTATGAATCAGTCATCTTGGTAAAAGAAGTGTTAGAGATTCGTTGAGAACTAACTTTAGATATTACGACTTTATTTCCCTAACATTGAATAATGGTTGTAAATTTCTCTACAAAAAGAAATTATCCAATGTCCAACATGGGCACGTTTGTTTAACACAAACCTCGAAAAATGATTATCTACAAATCAATGAAGGCTATCTGTAGACCAATTTCTGCTCACAGGTTAAATATAGAGAGAACGACATTAATTGAACTGATTAAGGACATTGTTTACTTCATAATTCCTTGCACTTTGAATACATTGAAGAATAGATACTTTGAAGTGCTCTACACAGTAGACAAGTGAAATAATACTCTTTCATTTTATTGAAAAAGTATTTGCGGCGCATTCCTGGTAAAAAAACATTAAATATCCGTGTTGGAAATAGAATGTATCACGAAGACACAATTTTTTAACATTAAAATGTGAAATTAATAGAAGGTAGAGTGAAAGAACTGAACGTATCTGAATTTTATGTTTAACTTTTTTTTAAATTTCACATTTTATGTTTCATGTTACTCTATTTCAATACTTTTATGTTTTCATTTTACATTATAAATTTATTACAATTTTTTTCGTCCAAATTTAAAAAAGATTCATCCAATATGTTCACAATTTAAATTGTTTTCACTTTACAGTATTTTATTCTATTTTATCATTCAAATGCAATTCCCTTCATTTTATTCTATTATATGTGTATTTAATGTTTTTATAGAACTCATTATCTCATTTTGTAGCACTGAAGATGGCCACTACGCAGTCGAAAAAGCATTCTGATGAAATAAATAATTTAGAAAGAGACACAATGTTCCTTTATTATTGAAAACTCTTTCAACACCTTACCGTCACCTGATAATAACTCAGAAAATTTAAGGACATATTTCAAAGTTAACATCAATTAATGTCTTGGCGATACGTACGGACCTTTTTAGAAACGGAATATCTAGTTATGGGCCGGATTGATTTCCCCTTCTTCCTGTAACTTCGTGAGTGAGAGCGACAGCCAATTCGACCAACATGTTTCAGAGCCAACCTGAACGACTAAGCTCTTGGTATCGGCAACTCAGCACGTCTCACGCCACACAAGTGTTGTCCTAGAGCGAGTTAAGTGGAACGTGCTTGTGGTTGGACGCAGCGCTGAGTCAACGTCGCAAGCGTCAGCGATCGCCGCGTGTCATACGCGTACGCAGCGGAGAAGACATGATAGAAAGCACAAATATCCAAGCAACACGTTCCCTTGAAGTGTGTCGCTAGGTGAAATACCGACGATGAATCAAAGCATATATTTACTTACGAAATCGACATCGAGTGCAATTTATGGGTCCGTCAAAAAAGGGGGTGGGAATTGTGGTAAAATCATGTGAGGGTCGAGATAAATTTTATAACATCTTATAAGAAAATATCATGGTACATCTCGCTTATCATTAGTATTAAAATTCCATTTCTTTGTAGGTGAGAAGGGTTGGTACAGATGAATGAGAAATACATATCTTTACATTCCGAGGGTGGCTCAACTATTGATGTAGACGAACTAACCCGAAATTGTTAAACTTACGATGTTTTTGTAGCATTGGGTTACAAGAGTTTACTTAGTAGTTAAGCTCAATGACTTTTTTAGAAATGTTAGTGTATTTCACGAAATACAAGAGGCATTATCGATAAGATTAAAAACGACAGATTCATTGAAAAAGGAACAAAAAATTATAGAATATAACATGTTACTTAACACAAATGTTTATAAGTATTTGAAACAGCCTAATTAATAAATGGAAGTAATNCAAATGTTTATAAGTATTTGAAACAGCCTAATTAATAAATGGAAGTAATATCAATATCAACTTGTGTATTAAATAAGGTATCAATTTTCAAGTTTAGAAATGTAGAGTCGATATTAGTCGAAAAGAAAAGTGTAAAGCGTCGCTTTACACTTTTCTTTCCCTTTCTGTATCCATATATCATAAGTTATAGCATAAAAATCAAGCTTTCTCTTCATTCCGATGAATACTTCCTCTCTTGCTTTGTATATCCATGCTCCTAAACAGAATATATGCAATAGCAAATTGTCAAGTTTTTAATTCTAATAAAAGTATAGCAAGTATTTAAAAATATAAAATTACAAAGGATTTCTATGATGTTGAATCCATTATATATTTCTGGAATTTATTCGCCTTTTTTGAATAAGTTACTATTCTGAGAATCGTCATAAACGATGTTCCTCAGAATGTTTTTCAATATATTTGTCTGAATGTACAATTCATTTAATTCCTCTTCGTTAATTTTACAATCAAAATTAGTATTAGGAGAAGAGTCATTAATCAATATGAGTTTACCTTACATCTGATTCGTGCGTGCATTGTTTCCATTTTTGGAAACAAATTTATTGAACTAGAAAAAAAATCATCTGAAAGAAATCTTTACCCAGGGGATGAAGAACTGTGAAAAGAAGTATATATGTGAGCTTACACGAAAAGAAAACAATTAAACACACGCGTTCATGACTTTCAGAGCAATGTGTAATCGGAGGCGCGCATGAAGTAAACCAAGCGCTAGTCGAGTTGTAATCAGAAAATTAAGCGTACAAGAGAAGGTGTTGATTGTGCTTCTAGATATGCGATATCGCACGCGCAGTATATAACACAATTCTACCTCCGTGTAGTTTCAAACCCTAACTGTCGCTTCTTCAGCAGTGATTTCAGTGGCTAGTATACCATGATCGCTAGTAAGTACCATTACTATTTATCAATTATACGTGTGAAGTGCTGGAAAACGTGTTGAAACAAATTGGTTGCCTCAGTCATTACTCATGAACTACAGTGCATTTGGGAAGGAAAATATATACTAAGAACATAGGATGTGATAATTGTTTATGTTTATAGTATATTTAATTAGGTAAGTACTCAATCATTTGTAAAAAATAATTTCGAATGGAGGTCTGGGATGTGCACCTATAAAGTTATTTCACTCACGATGAAAAAATACGACTTAAATTTCTTCAAGTGTACAAATACAATTTAAAAACAATGAAATTTTTTTGTACTTATGCCTTCGAGGGAAACATTAAAAATGTATCCATACGACTAGTATCCCAAAGATGATGATTCATTAACAACAACCAAATTTCCAAGTACTTATTCATCACGGTATTACCATATGAATCTCCGCTCATAGATTTTCTAAGAAGCTGTTTGTAGAGAGTGAAATTGGATAATGAAAAAAATCTTTTAATACTAAAATTAGATTTCTGAACTTGAATATTTTGTAAATCGCGCATTAATGACCTACTTCTAGATGAACTTATCTTCCTCTAAGTGACATTGATGGAAACTTTGAATTTCCAGATAATACATTTTACTATCATTAAACATGGTTCAGGAATTATTTAATATATTTTTTCAGATAATGTTATAATATTTGCAAAATGTATCATAATATTTAAATCTCTGAAAATTTTGTTTTATAATTGAAAAGAGTTAAGCGTAGATTATATTTTCCATGTGGTCATAGTAATCTTGGTTCCCCGATATATCGCATTCCACTCCAACACAGAGACTTTTTAATCGAGATTATCCCAAATAGTTCTGTTTCTGTAGAATAAGAAGTAAAATATATATTTTACCTGTGATTTATGCAACACATGAATTTTTTTTTCGTCTCAAAATTGATTACTGCCAATTATTTATCAAAACTAATTTTAACCATTTAATTTTTTAAACACTTTACTAAATTTAAGGAACATTTTAATCTACAGAAGTGAGTATTTTCTCATGAATCACTCGTATTTAGTGAAATATAAACTCAAATAGTATGACATTAGAAACTCTTCAGTCTTAGTTGGAAATTTAAGGGTGAAGTACTCAGAAGTTTTAAGGTTGTTTCAAGAAAACATCTTGGTGAAAAAAGATCTGCACAACAATTTTAATTTTAGTTTAGTGAGATTTATCCGCTTAAAATGAAAGCATACATATTGTGAGTGAATTTTAAGCGATACGATATTCAAGCTGTGAAAGTGATAAAGAATTATTAATTTAATGACGTAATTGAACATTATTTAAACTTAAATTGGCTTTTTAACAACAATCGGAAGTATACATATTAAATTTTATAATATCATGTTTTTTGATTGGAATGTTATTCACCCAGAGAAAGCATCCTAGAGTCGAATTTGTCGTGGCGTCATTAGGTTAATAGGCTAAGAGAATGCATGACACATAATACCATTTAACTTAATAACTATGTATGTATTGAATTACTTTATTCCATAAATAGAAACAAATAACCTCCCACGTCAAACGATAAAAACAGAATAATTGTTTATAACACAAAAAACTTTTTTCTGTGCCATTTCATGACAGAATAATTTTCCTTTATTTAACTTTCTCGTATAATACTTCATTATTTTGTGAAGAAATGTACGAATTAAAATCAAAGTACTTGAAACCGTTAAAAACCCTTTAAGTAAACTTTAAAAACCTCAACACGAAGGAGTTTCTTTCAAATTTATCGTATTAAACAAATAGATCAGATATACAAACTAGCTCAGGTTTCACCAACAATGGTCACATGTGCCTCAGTGTTGCCTCTGACTGCCTTAAAATATATTTCTTAATAACATACTCCGTAATTCATTCTTTTGACTCATTAGACATGAGTCCTTGGTAGAAAATTTGATGCTACAGAGTAAGAGGACCTTTAAGTAATATATAGAACGAGAAATACCCATCTAAATGCAAAGAAGTTTACATTGCTGTTCAGCGGGAAGATATGAGTAACTCCTAAAGAAAGAAAAAAAGTCATTCACTTAATCGTTCATTTTTAATATCAATAAACACAATACGTTAAAATGTCCAACTTGTTTTGACCGAATGTATCTAATGCATAACCCTTTGTAACTATTTATTTTCCACAGATACGACGCATTGGACGTACGATGTGGGGCCTCCTTTTCTGGACACTACATTACATCCCATGGCCATGGTTTTCATGGGTCTGTTGGACATCATTCTATACGAACTGACCCAAAGTAGAACGCCCGTTTCTACTAACAATTATGTACCGCAAGCTGTGGGACTTGCAGCACATGATGACACAAGTTATGATTATGAGGATAATTTTATCGACGATTCAGGAGCGATATTCTCAAAAGAAAGAGATAACAACTCTGACAGTGCTTATACGAACGATATTGAGCTTACGTCACTTGAGATAAATCTGTCAGTTCATCCGCTCGTAAAGCCACCAGGTCAGAACCAACAAGATAACCTTAGGAAAGAATCGTTTGAAAGTGAGCATACGTCTTCAAACAAAGAATTATTAATAAAAAATAACTTACATGACAGCGAAAAAGATATTTGGGATATTAACTCATCTATGAATGAGATTGAGTCGAACTCTGCTGAAAATGGACAAAAAGACAGTTTAAAATCGCGTGAGATAACCTTAGGATTACTGAGAAATAAGAAATTGCTTGTCGAGTCAGCCAGTAATGAAATAAAAAAGAGTGAGGAACTATCTTCCTCAACAGAAACAACGAAGAATGGTGTGGATGTGTCAGAGAACAATACAACGAAAAGTAGAGGAGAAAGAAAAACGACGAATAATGTAGAGAAAGACGATAATTCGCTAGATAAATCTGAAACCAATGAGACAGATAGCGAAGAAAAAACCCGTGAGTTTATGAAGCAGCTCCAAAAAGTTCGTTTCCAATTTCGTAAGAACAGTAAAAGCTCCTCAGAGAGCGCGAGCAGTTCCATCAGTTCTGATAGTTCGGAGAGTCAGGATTCATCTGAAAATCAAAGATCTCCCGTGAACGATTTTTTGGTTCAATTTCAAGATAACCCTTGGGATGATTTCAACGCATACAATGACCCTGAGAATGAATTACAGTTCTTGTTTTCGGACAGCCCGTTTGAAGCACCCCTTTCATACTTGGACTTACTTTCTGACATGCTTTTAGTACCAGATTATCCCTTTGGAATGATGAACCGAGTACCTCTTGGTATGCAAAAAAACAACCCTAAGGCTTTATGTGAACTAAATGAATGTGAGAATTTGCCAACAACACCGGTCAACTCGTGGTCTCCGAATCCAATCCTGGACAATTCGTGGCTACCTAATCCAACCCCCGCTGGATCGAATTTACAGGCAATGATACGACGAGATGGCGCCATCCCTATATCTCCATTCGACTCTCCCATGGAACCTATTTATCACCAGGTTCTTTCTGAACTTTATTATATTTATTAGTTATTATCTCGGTGTCCAAACCTACTTTATTTATTTCACTTCCCTCGTCAGTTTATTTCAAAATTCTGCACAGTATAGCAGGATTTCGTACAAGTTGATGATCAAGCAAATATTAATGAAAATAAATTCATTATAAATGTCGATTGGCCCTCGTGCAACAGCAAATACAATAAAACATATTATCAGTACAACTGTAAAAGACTTAAGAAATTATTTTTTTAATATTTTTCTTCATAAACTTTGTACATTCCTATAACCACAATCCCTAAATGTGTGCTACCTCTTATTTGCGACATGAGTCACACGTGTATTTAAATTCAAATACATCAAAATACATTTTACGTGGAAACAGTGATTTAAACAGTTTTCTGGTTTTGTAGGTGAGGAATCCCTTTCTTGGTTTTAACGAAAATACTCCCGAGGAAGAAATGGGAAATATTTTTTTCGAAGATAACCCAAATGAAGAGGATGGACTCGATGATGGTAATTATTTTCATTATTTAATATTGAGGATTCGGTACTAACGTTATTGCATTTTTGTAACTAATACTGTGGGCTTATTAATTAATGCGCATTTTTGTAACTAAACTGCAGAAACTTCATTTCTGCAGTTTAAGAATATTGCCGAGTGTTAGGATCTATCGTTTACCTTCTTTTCCCTTCGATAACCCTCGATTTGGTTCACCTCCAGATTTTCTCTCGGACGTGGAATCGTTATTTTTGACTTATTTAAGATACTGCATTACAACGTTGAGTACACTTTTGAGTAATAAATGTTTTGGAAGGATGCATCGAATGCATATGATGGAGCAAAGATTGAATTGTGATAATTTTGAAGGAACGTTCTCAACATCATTTTTGGTATTTTTAAATTTTTTGGAAGATTTATGGATGTGACTATTTCGTACATATATAAATAATATTCTAGTCCTTGGGTTTCTCTCGCGAATTAATATAATAAATATACCCAAATTTACAGTTTGTCTTTAGCTGAGAGAGTTACGGAAAGTACTACATTTTGTCTCGTTGGTATCGTTTTGCCGTGAAATACGACGATAGGTCACGGCGTGATAATACTGACGTCATAACTTACTTCCAACAAGAGCCACTCATTTCCAAAACTAGAGAAGAAAATAAGATCTAATATGAATTTTAAAACAATTAAAAATTAAAGAAAAAATCATTGTACGTCCAAACGTTTTGAAAAATGATTAATATCGTAAAAAAATATTTGTGGACGAAACAACGGATTAATTCAGTAGTTTTGATCATTAATTAATAATACATTGTTGCGGAATAATCAGACTATCAGTACAAAATTCGTCTTGTTCAAAACTTAAAAAAAAGTGTAATACATGGGATGGTGAAGGTCTTGAAGAACTTCATCTAATATCTTCATAATATATAGAGTCAGAGCATGATTCACCTTACTCTGCTTCCAGAGATCTAAAGAGACTAATATTTAATTCATATCCATGTTAAGTGTTGTTGCAAAGCTTGTCTGATCCACCATAAATTACGAAACAAAACTCGCCTCATCCAATGTTTGCTATTCTGTCATTAGATAAAACGAAGAGCAAAACTTGTTTACTAAACGAGTAACATGTTATAAGAATATACACGTGTGTTGGTGATCCTGCAATAAATATGAAAGACTTCACCACTAATTAGTGCAATTATGTGCGTGGAAATTTAGAAACCTTCTGGCATCACCAATTGATGGATGGATTTGTTGGCAAGGCTAATGCGAATCGTGACAAAAACTTTACATTTGGTTGTTGTTTTTAAGAAATGTACTCCAATATTGGAGTATAAGTAAAAGAAGAGAAAAGAAAAGAAGTACCTAACTTACTGAAGAAACATTTTGACTTGAATTAGGAAGCAAATGAAAGTCTTTTCTTTTATTAATGTGTTATTTACACAAAAAAACTACGAAGAGGACAAATCGTTTTGCATACATTATGGATGACAAAGAACAACTATTGAGAATATGTTATATCTGTTTTTGGGAACAGATGGCAGTATAATAATAATAAAGACCGATTACACTATTTTATCGTTAAATGTGTTCAAAATGATTCTAAAATATACATTCTCAAGTATCATCACATTAAATTTTTTAAAAATTACTCTAAAACTAGTAGATTTTATAGAAAATGTTGATGAAAATGTTTTACAGGAAATACTACGCACCCAGTAAAATGTGTCATATCTACACTTGTTATGGACAAAACTCCTCATCCAAAATTAAATGTCGAATCATCACTTAATTACTAATGTTTAATTTTTGACATAAATTTACCAAGATAAATATTTCAAAACGGAAATCTTGTCAAACATAAATTTCAAAATTTGCACTGTGTGGATTGTAAGAGTTTCTCCAGATTTCTTACTAATCAGATTATACGGATAACGCAAATTTTGCAATAGTTTTTTAACATTTCTAAAACGGAATGACAATCTCACCGATATGTCAAGTTATTTTGTTAGTAACTAATGGTTCCGAAAGCTGAGAAAGGAGACTTGTAGGTTTCAAATGAAAGAATCAGAATCCGTTAAGAGAGGTGAAAATTGCGGGATTTCTGCAATGAGATTCATTTTATTATGTGTCGAGTATGTAAAGCTTTTCTCCACAAATTATCGGCAACAACATATTTTCCAAACATAAATAAAATTTCATTGGTTTCTAATATTTTAATTAATGATTACTTGTGAATAGAACGTTCAAAAACAATCACGGGTAATAAAATTTTGGAGGAGTATCTTAGGAATGCTAAACTCATGAAATTTATATAAACTACTTATTTTTATATTAAATGTAACTGAATATTTATACTAACAATTTTTTGCAGAGTCGCCTGTTGTAGTCCTGATAATTTCAAGGTACGAGCACACCATTTATCCTGAGGACATCTTTACTCCAGAAGAGTTAGTCGACTGTCCTCAAGAGCCATTCTTGCCTGATCGAAGAATGGAAGAAAAAGACCTAAATGTACCCCAAATGACCCAAAATGCTCCCCAAATTGTTCAAAATGTACCCCAAATTACTCCAAATTTACTCCAAATGACCCAAAATGCTCCACAAATTGTTCAAAATCTACCCCAAATTACTCAAAATGCAGCCCAAAAAGCCCAAAATCTACCTCAAATGATTCAAAATGCACCACTAATTATGAATCAAGGAATGCTGTAATGATCATTTCATGTGGGCATCATTGCTGCCGACGAAGAAAATGAAGAAATACGTTTCCCTTTCGATTCTAAAAATGTGGACTTACGATTTAGCGTCCTAATATTATGACACTTTTCGCAAGATAAAAAAGAAGTATCAGTAAACAAATAATTAAGTATGTTGAACTAAATTTATACTTGTAGATAGTTGAATATTCAATCTTAGTTTATTATAAGAGAATGTGTTATTTTTGAACAATACAGTGACATGACGAGAGGCCATTAGAAGTGATGTCTCCTGAATATGAACGTTATCTTTTCTATCCTAAAATAGATTTAGTTACGAATGTTCGATAGATGATTACAGTGATTGCGATAATCTGTAGCAATACCAGTTCTTAAAAGTTTAAAATAATAGGATGATTTATAAGACTAGAGATTTTGTCTTTTATTCTAACAGTTAGTTCTTTGTAGAAAAATGTCTGTGGGTACATTTGTCTTAATGACGGTGTAGAATAAAATTCTGTGGGTACATTTTTCTTAATGACGGAAAATACTTCGTTTTACTATCTACAAGACACACGCATTATTTTTTTCATGTGCTTCAATAAACATTTGTGTCTGGAAACAACTGATCTGCAGAATTGTTTGTGAACCTGTCATTTCAATTATATGAATGAAAGATGCATATTTTTTCTTTGTTTTCCATGTTATGTGTACTAAAATGCACTGTCAATATAGATAATCTCAATATAGAATCAGAGACTTCTCACATACGGTGATGATATTGAAGTGAGAATTTTCTTCAGTCATCCAGCACTCATTGAAAAGAACACTGAATTGACCTGACTGATTACAAATCCCATTACTTCATCCCGCCCATCCAAACAGAATCTTAGCGCTCGAATATTTTAATGTGGCGGACGGAGTCAAAGTAAAGACATCATAAGAATAGGTTTACAGATCGTAATAAATCACTACAAAATGGGTCAAGGAGAACAAAAGCGAATGCATAATTTTTTATTCAGGCAAAAAGTTGAAGAAATATCTTTTTATGTAATTTGTATCGTAGATAACTGAAAACCACTAATTTTGTGTTCTATATGTATCATGTATACCTTTGTTAAAAACAATCTTATAATGTTAAAAAATATACAATAAAAAACGCACTGAAATGCTTGGAATCTCTTAATCATGTTTTTGTGAATAAAATAATGTATTGTGTACTGCGTGTTTTATTAATTATTTATCATTGTGCGTAGTGTTTTATAAAAAAATTCTTATCACAAGAATTTATAGAAGAATCGACTTGGAAACTTGGAAGTGTCGACTGTTTCTTTGTGTCGTTCGTTGTTATCCATTATACTACAATTGGACACCTATTACTTTTCCAAAGTCGTGTCTTGTACCGTTAAATTTTGTTTAAACTATAGATTTTTTGATAAGACGAGTCAGAAACGATCGCATAGGTATCGAATTTTTAAAAAAATTCTTTTTAAAAACTATCGTTTATTCAAGTATGTGCTGAATCGAACAACATAGTTTTATGTTTTTATTAAGATAATTCAACGCCAAGTACTAATACCTCCATACACATTCTCATAGTAGATCCTAATAAAAATAAACGTACTATCTTCATCAGTGTAAGTGCTTTAATATTTTATGTTGAATTATTTGCCTCCATAAAGCTTGTCGCGCGAATTTGTAGAAAATACATATTTCAGTTAGTACTTAGCAACCATTAACTTTCCAGTGAAATTAATTGGTATCTACTTATATGAACATTTCGCACGACAAGCTTTTTGAAGACAAACAATTTAGCATACAGTATTAAAACATTTTTAGCTATAAAGATAGTAAGTACGTTTATTTTTATTAGGATCTACTAATATGAAATAAGTATGGAGGTATTAGCATTTGGCGTTGCATTTCCTTAATAAAAATCTAAACTTATTTTATTCGTTTTTGTACATGGTTTAATTAAAAGCTTGTTTAAAAAAAACTTTTATTTATTATTTTATACTTTTTAGTATTCGAATGCGTTTATTTATTTTTTCATAACAATTAATTTTGCTTGTTCACATGTTCGCAATACTAAAGAAACTTTTTAAACGCAAACTATAATTTAATACAAACAACTTTAATTGTATAGCGTCCGTACACCACCACAAATATTTTGCGAATAGATCGTTATGATAAGATTAGAAATTCCTTCGATATTCATAATGATAAGATAAAAATTTCCTTCGCTGTTCGTAATGATAAGGTAAGAAGTTATTACATAAAAGAATAGGTTATGCAATTCGTTATTCTGTTTTTCACTAAGAAACAGATTGCATTTCAGGGAACGCTTCCCGGAAATAATCCGCCGTGAGTTATCTCGGAATGAAATTGCAAATAAATAAATAAATTAAAAAAATATAAAAAAAGATTTTATTTGAGTTAGTCATCATAATATTGCATTGTCATAGGATTTATAAATGTGTCTCAAATTTCAGGACAATCGGTTCGGGGTTGCAACTGATTTAAAATTCCGTTGCAAGATTTGGTCCAAACATACTAACAGACAAAGTTAAGTAAAAGCTTGTAAAAAAGGTGAGAGTAAAGGAAAAACGAGAGTAAATCTACGTAGTCGGTCTCAGAACAAGTAAGATAGTTCCCGCATAGTATCGACGTAGAGACTATCGCAAAACGATACATGAAGAACATTATTTCTGTCGCACTTTGCACCGTGTTGGGAGTAAGCTAAAGATGACCTAGAGCTCTGGAAATTTTTCGTGGAAGGACAATCAGTCAAATGACCAGTCCGAGTGAGGCGCGTGAGTAGACAAATTAGATAAACTTAGCAATCACATCAGGGTTACGTCAATTGACAATGAGTAAGATTTCTTGGTGATGTGAGAATTAGCTATCAGCACTGGATAAATACCATTCAGCAGTCCGGGTTATGGAGAAACTTGAATTATGGTTTGAATGTTTTAAATATTCCAAAGTGGTTTCATAAAGTGGGTAGCTTGCCGTGTCGTATGTTAGGAGAATAAATTATTTACTTAACGTATTACAAATAAGCTATTTTCTTCTATTATTATAGAATGTGTATGCACAGTCGCGCGAGACACTCAGTTTCGTAAAATATATTTAGTCCATATTTTTCCATCGAAGTCACTGGTTCTGTTCCTATTATGTTTGGAAGTTCATTCCAGTTTCCAATTTATTTTCAGCATACACTAATTCGTTAACACTTTCTTTTCTCATATTCTCGTTTCCTTTTCTCATATTAACATATTCTCTAATTTTTAGAACCCATATTTGAATGTTTTGCTTCGCCTACATCCTCATTTCTCCGGCTTGTGTTTCTTGTTGACTCGAGCGCCCTCTTCAAGCTTCTTCTCAAGAGGGCGCCACTGCACGGGAAAATTGAATATCATCCTTTACTGCGTCGCATCTCGTGAACGAGTCGGGGTGGAGAATGGCGGGAAGGGTGCTTTGCAATGGAGGGAGGGTTAGGGCGACGCCCTCAGAAGCACGACCGGTGATGATAAAAAGTAAAATATGCGAAAGTGTGAAGGAAATATTTTGGGATGGGGATCATTTTTTTGTTGTGCATTTCTTCGCTTCTTTGTTACTGAGGAATACGTGTAGAAGGGGGAGAAAGAGGAGGCGAAGGCCAGAAGACGAAGGAAGTTGAGAGTATAAACAGTAAAACCGATGACTGACACTGGCAAAGACTAATGGTGACAGGCGTCATTATCGACTGAAGAAATAAAACGAGGCAATATGGATTGAGTCCCACGATAAAGGAAGTTGTGTGATGGTTTCTGTCTTACACACTCCAGATAAATATTTGCGAAGCATTTCTTTTTCTTCCAGTTCTCGTTTTCTCAAATTAATGTTTCTTGGAGAATTGACACAATGACCTATACTTATACATAACGATCGAGGCATTTGAAATAAATAGAATGAAAAAAGTATTTGTAATACTTGCAGCGACGTCAGATAACGTCAAGGAGGTTTTTAGTGATTTTAGGATGTGGTAGGAGGAAGTATAGTTCAAATGATTACTAATTTCGGAATAATATCTCATATATATATGTTACTCCAAAGTAGGAAATCAGACATTGTGCGCGGGGCCCATGGGAAATGCGAACAATGCTTTAAGCAATCAGGCAGATTAAGAAATAATTTTTGTTTCCAGCATTTCCTAACGTATAACAGACAAAGTGTTTATAATACATTTTTGCGAATGCATCAGGTTTTATTCTGGACTTGACCTACTGCTGCGTTTGGTTAGTGTTAAGTGAGTTTATTGGTTCAGATTATGGAGAATAAAACTGTTGCTGTAACAGGTAATATAAAAAATAACGATATTTATTGAAATTGTAGTGTTAGGTAAAAATTGAGGGAAATATTGTAGTACCGCTACCTATGCTAGCATTGAAATACCTAGGCTTCTTAAAAAAATTAAGTAGTATTACTACTTATGAAACTAGCTCAAGCGTTCAGTAGTATTAGTACTTATATCACACGCCTCAAACTTTTAAAGTTTATATTTCATACTTTCAAACATCTACGTTTATGAACCAAAAACTTGGTCCTGCGATGAGTGCCCAAAGAAGGCAATGTTTTGTAGTTGCGCTTTATTTAATCGAAGAAACTCTTAATATTTAATAAATTTATACTTTTTAGTACATTACTTTTTAAATAGAAGATTGTTAAAAATAGTTTTTTTTTTACGTTTATTTTATTTTATACATTTTATCATTAGAATTTTGTTTATGTATTTGTCTATTTGTTTATGTATTTGTCTATAGTGCACAAACTTGATAGTTCACCCATTTACCATTGGGAAATTCCAGTACCCATCTTCCACCTCCTACATCAGATTTTTGTTTCCGATCAAGTTAAAATTTTGCAGATATGAGTTCTTTGTTTTGTGCATTGAAGAAAGATGAAAACTGTCAGCAAATCGCCAAATAAGGATTTTACATGCGTGTTAATTAACTTGCGCCGCTCCCGCCGTGTTGCCTCGGAAGGATACAATATAGTCTGAACGGATATGAAACCACTATGATCGGATGCCTGTGCAATGCAGTTCGTTGTACTTAATTGTAAAACGCATCTTTGTAATTTTGTAATAATGCCTGATGTTCAGTAATTCTGCATAGACATATAAACGGCAGGAATTATACATATACCTCACACCATGATCAGATCAGTTCAATGGTACGATAATATTCAGTTGTCACGCGAACCACATATATCTGTATAATTTCAACTCGATTGAAAATTTGGTAGTGACCGAAAAATCAACTACAAATTTTGAAACAGAAGGACAGCATATGCATTACATACGGAAGTTGCAAGTTAAATAATAGCTTGTAAAAACGGTGTAGTCGTCATCTTCCATTAGGCATATAGTAATTAATATCAGAAAAATTTCAAACTATTATTGTTCATATTTTTTGATATTCGATATTGTATCCACTGAGTGACATTCCGAAGTCAAGTGCGTTTATTCGTGAAGTTACTGAAAAGAATATATAGAGAAATTTAAGAAATAATCAAACTTGTTCTATTTTTACCTCGAATATGTTGTATTACTAGTTTTGCCTGTCTTTCGTTAGGTAATGTCAACAAGGCCTTGGCAATATGCCGTTGTCTAGACGAAGTGGGAAATGCGATGAATATTTCCTATTTTGCCTAATGGTTTCAGGCATTATTCTAATTGTTTAGGATTGGTTTACAATGTCTGAATTTCCTAGATTGATGGTAATATATACATTTAATAGAGTCTACTATAGGGTAGTAAAAGATCTAAGATATTTTAGGAGAGGTAAAATGCCATTTCGGCGCCCCAATATATTTTACATTTTTAAGTACACTAAATGATACGACATAATATTAAATTTGTCAATGGGTGTGAGATTACTCCACATTCGTGTGAATGACTTATTTAATAACAATCAAACTTAAAGTAACAAAATTATATTTAATTTAATGAAGTTGAATAAAATTAATGGAAATGATTCATCATTGACAAATGAACAAATTAAACAAATGAATAACATTCATATCACTTCCTTAATCACAGTGTTAAATAGTAAGATACGTGCAAATTAAATAAAGGTCTTTGCGCTATAGAATAAAAATTATAACGTAAGTCTTGAGGTTTAGTGTATTAGTAAATTATGTTTAGAAGTAAATTTACACTTATTGCACGAGATTTAGAAGACTTTTTCACTCTTTAAATCTTATGAAATGTACGAATGTCAAAAAAATCTAATATTATTAGCTTATACTCCATGATGTTTGGTTGAATAGTATTTATAGAATAATGTATCGTGCTTCATTCTTTGCAACTGGCTCATCATACAAAATTGATGAAATTGTATTCATTTTTAGTGGACAAAAATGCCAGATTTGTCAGTATATATAGTGGTGTTGTTGATAAATAATTGTCTCGTTATTTTAAGTTTGTTAAAGCTTCGCTCACACATAACGGAAGTGATTGGTAGCACTACATTGAAACGTTTAGAAAGGCATCTAACATGTCCTTAGAAAACAGTTTTAATATCAGAAGACTCATTTGACTCCTTGATCATTCAGTACTTAAATCTCGAATGGATATTCGACGGCATTCATGTTGTGTGAGCAGTGGTCTCACAATACCTAAATCTGTTGCAAATTCGGTGAGTTTCTTTTATCGTTCAATATGTTTTTAAAAGTTAAATCTCCGTGTAAAAGAATAAAATTTATTATTGATTTTGAACTGCATAACATCTATAGGTACGAGAAAGGATCAGATTTGTGAAAAAATATCATGGATAGATGTTGACTTTCTCTACTTATTTGAGCAGTAAAATTTGTTATTTATCAATTAACATTCTATTTTTCACTACTGAATACCTTTTAATCGAAGGAGTGTTTTGATATCATTCAATAACCATCCTAACAACTAATATTTTTTCATTCTATTACCTTCTTGTGTTCAGTTTTGAAAATCAAAGGTTTTCAGAACGTTTAAGGTTTTAATTTAAACCATGCTATGAAAATGTTCCTCGTTCGCATGTGTAGTAACCACAGTTCAAATACGTAAATTGATTGTTTGAGCAGCATCTGACTGCGTATTTTATGTTTTTTTCCTTNAATTGATTGTTTGAGCAGCATCTGACTGCGTATTTGATGTTTTTTTCCTTCCAGTTTTTCATTTCTTTTATAGTTTCATATATTTACATAGTTATCAACTGGTATGGGAAAACCGATTACAATTCATATAATCAAGTCTTTTGAGATCTGGAAACAGAGCTACTGAAAAAATTGTCAAACATTGTCTCTTGAAAATTACGTTGTTGATTCGACCATATTGGAGGGAATTGTGGTAAAATGTAATAGTTTCAAATTGTAAATTGAAGTCTGCAAAACAAGTTTTCCTCTGAAACCTTGATTTTTCAAGATTCAAGTATTAATTTAAAAGCGCATAATACCCATGCACTGACATGCACCACAGTCTTTTGAATAGCATTCTTCAACTCGTCATCCTCCGCGTAGTTCCTCACGGTGCGGTGGTCTCTAATCGCAGCGTATCGGTTGCCCTGAGGACGTGTCCCATGGCACTGGCTCTCATGCGCTGTGTCTGACGTGAGTGACGGATGCCTCGATTAAGGCGCGCGCTGCGAAAAAGCCGATTAGCATTTCGATAGGGCAGAGAGAGGGCAGGTCGACCTCGCCTCTCGATCTTGGAGGGCGTGATCTCGATAGATCGGAGAATCTGAAGAAGAAATATCTATTGAATATTTGTATTTGGTTTCAAGATAGTCAAGTGGAGCGTATCGATAACTTTCGAATTAATAAGTTTAATATCAAGAGCATAATACACTCACTGAATTGCAATTGAATTGATCCGATGACGCATTTGTGTAACATCAAACAGTATTTGATCCTATCAATTCGGTTTCTTATAATAGCAACGGATGTCATAATGACGTATCGGACATTAATATGTAAAAAAAATGTGAGTTAATAAACTAAAAATTCTGATAATGGTTTAATGCATTGTTTCCTAAGATTCTGACTTAGGTTTGAAGTTTGGTGCCAGTTGATGTCTTTGAGTAACTAATGATTTTTTCTTCTATTTTAACACAAGAAAATCACGCATGTTGGAACATAAGGTTAAACCTCGTTTTGATAAACATAATTTTAAATATCATCCCAAGATCTGATATTAGAAGTAACAAAAATGTAAATTGACGCTAAAAATGTACTCATCAGAGAACAGATGCAAGTTTTGAACATCTTATAAAATCATTATGAAAAACGAAGTTTCTTGCTTTACTTGTATTAAATTATATTCCTATATTAAATCTTTAATAATTTGTTGGATTTTGTATTTATATAACGTTTCATAAATCGGATACTAACAGAACTTTACTAATTGCGATAAAATAAAACTGTCTTTCATTGGTGCTGGCAATTAATCCATACAACATTTCATCCGCGACTATTGCCATTATCAAGTATTAATGTAACACCCAAAGTTAATATGTAATCATGATGATGACCAATATCCTGACTGAAACGTTCTTTAGATAAATGTAGTCAGTACCTATAAAAGGTTGTTAAATGTATAAATTTCTCAGATAATAACGATAGATGTAAACAAATTCAATAACTGTGTCCAAGAAATTGCATACTTAAAACTACTCAACAATTTCTCTAATTTAGTATCTGTATACTGTATTCCGATATCGTCTCAACAATAAATATAGTACATCTTACAGACATGTTTTCCATTTACTGCTGTGAATGGCCGCTAGCATCAGACAAATACGTCATTGCTCCCCACTCAACCGGGAGAGTTTAACTAGTAAATGGAACATCTTCGCTGCAGCATGCAAGATTCGGACATGGTCATTATTTGCCGCAAATTTTGATGAAACTTTAATAATTGAATATAAACAATTACTAACATATCAAAAACTTCATGTGTATGTAATGTAATATTACCTGTTCGTAATTACATAATTGGATAAACGAAACGAAATTTATCATTTTATTTATTTTTTCTGTTTTGGAAAGGACTTCGACGTACACCTCTTGCTCTTCATCTCAGGAGCTTTCAGAAGAAGACAATATTTGCAATAAACTCATAGCATTCATCAAGGATGCTTGTCCACAGACTAACCTAACCTCAGGGATGCAGTACCTCCACTGAGAAAATAGATCAAGCCCGACTACTCTCAGTGCGTGAAGAGTGTGCCTCGTTAGACCTTAGGAACAACCATATCTCGCAATGGTGCAACTTCTCTGTCAAATGGAAAAACATTTTTTTCACTGAGGATGCACTTAGAGCAGCATATGGAAAACGCCATTTTATTAGCTATGATATAATATCGGAAATTGTATTACAACTGAACATCCTACAACGACATGATTGAAGAACATCTCTGAAGAGAATGCCTATTTCTTGGGTGGTAAAAAGTAACGAAAAAGTTATTTTTTTTCTTCGTTTTATTCATTCCTCGTTTTAAAAAATTCCTTGCCTCGTCGCCTTAAGATTTAGTTTACATTTCTAACGTACTTCACTTATTTACTGTAGTCAGTGGATAGGTAATTTCACTTACTTTATGTTCCAAGAAACAATCGTATGGATTTTATATGTAATACATGAAATATATAGAAATATACAAACGTCAATTTTCTTTTCTTCACTTCCACTTTGTTCCCATGACCTCCTTTTATCTCCATCTTGCTCCCTCCCGTGAGCTACCTCCACGGAGGAAAAGGTGGAAAGGGCTGAAGAAGTGGAGGGACCTCGCCGCATCTCTTTAGAAAGTAGCTCTCGCCAACTTCTGCGCACAACAACTTCCTCATCAAAATCCGACAGCAACCCTCCATCCCACCCCCCAAACGTTGCTGCCACTGTTAATGCTACGTCGCTAGGCGCTTTGTCTCGAGACGCCAAGTTGTTGCAAGAAAGAGAATAAAAAAGGTACAACTGGAGAAGAAAATTTCTAATAACTTCACTAAGAAACAGTGTACAAAACTATCTTGATATAAGAATTTGTAAATGTTTTTTTACGTGTTTCTTACAAATGTATCATATGGATTCATCGACCTTGGTATGACTTGAGATTTCATAAATATATTTTGAATAGAAGTAAAACCTGGTGATTAAACCAAAATGTCCAATGTTATTAGTCCAATTATTTCCCGTTGCGTATACTTTGCAAACGTTTACTCCCATTTACTCCCCATACAGCATAATCTTCTGGGACAATTCCGATCAGAGCAACCAAACTGTAAAAATTCAAACAGGGATTGTTGAGAAAATTTGTAAATCTCACCCCCGAAACTCTTGTAAAACTTAATGTAAGAAATTAAATATTTTAACACTTCCCTGCATTTACGAGTATATTTATGAAACGATTGTGCTTGTGAAGACCGAATTACTAAATTACCACCCTTGTTTCGTCTATATCTAGTTCACGATCACAATACCCGCAAATAGGCATAATATTCATCGTCCTAGAGTGTCAATTACTCATTGCCAAAAAGCGCCATATCATTTGGGAATCATTACCTCCCCAAAGACTTAAAAGATATTATTAAATTGAATCTTTCCAAATCCGCGGTTAAACGCTACTTTAATGCACCATTGTTTCTACAATGTAAAAGAATTTATGTTTTTAATAAATGTTAAATTCTTTTTGCACATAATCACGCCGTTGCTATAGAACTTTATAAATAACTCATAAAAAATTCAAAAAAACATTTCTACATGTTTATATTGTGTCTTATGATTCATGTAATTTAAGTTTTATTTCTACTCAATCATGGCGCAGTTGTGAACATTGATTCTGAAGCCCCATCTTGACCTGGGGTGTTCTCCGGCTTTCCTTGGGGTAGAGGTGGATTTCTCTCTAGACTCTCACCTGAGGGTGGCGGTCTATGCAAATAATTTATCTCATACATAGAGTAATTTTAATAGTTACCATATAAAAACAATATTTTCCGAATGCTCAATTGTTTGATAATAATGCGTACTTGTGAAATAAATTTTTTGTGTTTTAATAATACAAATTTGTTGGTATTGTGTTAATATTATAACACACAGCGAACTATTTTTATCTCAGGAGTATGCTAAAATGTTAAATCCGCTTCTTGGGTTCTTGATTAGAATTGATGGGATGGTCCCTTGTTCGCATTGGAGAGTAAATTAGCTTGTCCTCCACATGGTCATACAGTTTGCAACTGATTTTCTGACAGTAAATGAACATCTTTACATCTTTGAATAAAAATAATCGATACGTATAATCCTAGTATTAGGTATCGTCAAAAATATTTAATGAGGTGTTAGATATTTTGATGATCAGTTGTTTTTACATTGAACTGGGAACCACTGACGTCAGCTTCCGACACATACCATTACAATATAATAGCAACATACGACCCATTCCACACATTACAAGTGAGGCGTTGGTTGGTTCACCGACCTTGTGGGTCTTCTTTGGATCAAATCCTTCTCCATTTCAACCGTTTCCTCACCACTCCCTTCTTCCCCTCTCCCTTCTTCCCTGTTCCCTCTAACTAAAGCTTTCCAAAGGAGGATCCTTGACTTCTCCGGAGGAGTTGCTTCATATTGAAAACCAGCGACGCGCGGCGGCGGGAAGTTCCGACGGGTGCCGCAAGAGGCCGTTGCAGGGCCAACTTCCGGTCACCGCGGCCGCAGGGGTAGTCTGGCAGCTGCAACTGGCAACCTCCCTGTGGTTGGGGTGGGGGTTGGTGAGGGGTAGGGAGAGGAGTAAAAGTCGAGAGCGTTGAAGGCAAAGAAGAAGCTTCAAAGGAGTGTACGAATACGAATTGATTACACACGGTGTTAATCCTGAACTAATAATATTAAGGGTATACGAAAAGGCATTTAAAAGAAGACCACTGCCCACACGTAATCTTAACGTTATACTAAATCACATTCATGCTCACATTTGCACTGGGGTATAAACGTGTGTAAATTTAAAAAAAAATCGAGAATATAAGTCGACTTTAAGAACATTTCTGAAGTTTACACTACAAAGATAAATTATATTCCAGAAATATAATTAAATGTTTTGGATAGCGCCATGGACCAATAACTTTTTGAAGTATATAAAATACCGTATAAATACAGAAATGGTGAAAGAAAAGATTAATGAAAATTAAAAAAGTTAAAATAATATAGCATTAATCTTCGGAACGACTAAGTGTAGAAGGGTGTAGATAAATACATACAAAATAAAACAAAAACTTGTGATGTAAGTAAGGTTACCCGGCAAGTAATCAGGAAACCCGTGTCCTTCTCAAAACCAGTATAAATAAGTAACCAAATATACATGTATTCCGCAAATTGTAAAGAGATTATTATTAAATTTCCACTCGCAAAATGTTGTGAAAGAAGAACCATTGGTCAGAGTAACATGTAGTTAATATGATCTGTACGTTTGTGAAGCATGGGAGATCCGTCTGCCGAACGAAGTAGTTTGTAGTTTAATCAACAGATGGCGTTGTGTTCGGCAAAGTTTCAGTCGCAAGGTCCATATGTGCCATAGTACGAGGTTTAGGTGCAATAGCCTTGCAAATGTCGATTGATTTGCTTTCCTTTCTCGGTCATCATTACCTCAAATGAACCATACCTTTAAAAAATGACGGAAACTGCAAGTACCTCGCATTTAGACAAGTGTAAAGTGTGTTGCACCTGCACGTCTATTTTGACGGATACAATGCAACCTTTTATTGAAATTTCTAACTAATTTTTCTTTCGTAAGACGATCTACCCTTATATCATAAGTGTTCAGGTCAAATTACAAGTCATTCTGAAATCTGGTTCTTTTTGTACATCAATTTGGAAGAGGGACTGTTCTTTGGCCGAAATTTTTTGTCGGCATTTGCCTGATAAAGATTCACAGAGGAAGTCAAAACATTGCAAAGAAGGTGTAATTGAAAATAAATAGAGTCTGTAAAAATAAGGTCGTTTAATTTGATAATTCAACGTACGTTCTGCAGACATAATTAAAATATGGATTTGGACGAGATGTTGCTTATGTATCACTAAGAAAGGTTATTCAGAAATTCCTATCTCAAAAGAGTGCTTTAAGGTGTCAAGTGGTACTTCGAATCTAAAAAGGTCCCATTTACGGAATTTTTTCAAAAACCTTTAGTTCTACACGAGTTTTGCCTTTTCAGTGGAACTGTGTCGTAACCACAGTGATTCGAATAACCGTTGTAGCATTTTTCGAGGATGTATCTTATCCCTAGGACGCGACCGAATGAAAGTTGAGTAGTTTAGTTTAAAATATTTTAAAACTATGTTTTCTATGATGCCTACTCCTACCATATATTTTCGCGACATGTTTTATTTGTGTTCTGCTTGGAGAAGTTATAGGGGGATTGTCAATGACCGATAGACCTTTATTGATCAGAAGTAGTCGAGAGAACCCCATTGATTCGTCGTTAGATTTTTTGTTATAAATCTGGAAACAATTTGTTGATCCATTGGAACGTTAAGCAAATAGCGTAGATAGAGAAATAAGTAAAAATAAAATTAATGCACGAGTTTGATATAAAAAAAGGAAATAAATCTGACTGTAATAGCTTTAGACCCATTTCTTCAGTATCAGAAATCTCCAAATTATTTGAAAAAATATCATATCCTTGACTATTTTGAAAACAACAACCCTTTTACTGATGGTTAATTTGGGTATCGAGTGGGTATGGGAACAGTCAAAGCTGCTGTGTCTTTGTATACTAATCTTCTACAATGTCTTGAACAAAAAAACATAATACGTACTGAACTATTTGATCTATCCAAGGCGTTTGAAACGGTATATCATTACCTACTCTTAAGAAAATTGGAATATTATGGGGTAGAAAAGAAAACTGCTCTCTTTTCACAATTTTACATATGTGGTAGGTTTCAAAATGTTAACTTCAATGATTGAAAGACGGAATATTTACAAGCAGACCACGGAGTACCACAAGGATCACGCTTAGGTCCCAACTTGTTCATTACATATAATATTTTATTTTTCTTGGGGCTTTAGGGCTCGTCAACGTCAAGGTCATTAGAGCCCTTTATGATTTCCAGATATGTACGTGGTTACGTGGTTAGATGGAAGAGAAAACTTTGTGGCCCTACCCTCGCGACATCAAATCTGTTATCACGCTGAAGGGTACACAGGGAGCAAAGACACTATCCCACCACTGTCGGCTTTCGCAGTCGGCAAAAATGACTGTAAAAATCTCTTTTATTCAATTTCTCATTGAATTAAATGACATTTATATCAATGGACATATACTAGAAAAGTAAGTTTTTTGAAGAGAATTATAAAAAAATAGCTATTCTCCGAAAATATTAATACTTGTATTTGAAATTGATATAATGGAATGAACTTTTGATGTTTTTGTAGAAGCTTCTTTGTCATAGATACTTTATAATTACGTATTTACAAAAAAGAGGAAACATTTTGACGTTGAAAATCCCCTTGGCCTTCGTGCTCAATCTACCGAGCAATCGCCCTACTACTAGTCCCACCAACGGTCCTCAGCGCCATGAACGCTTCCAAGCGGAAGGGATGCGAAGCACTTCCTAAAGGTGCGTTTACACTATGAGGCAAAGTGTTATATAACATTTTGCTACATGTAGTATTTGCTATGCAACGTATGCAACATTTGCTACATAAAGCAAATTTTATATAGTACTTTGCTAGATGTAAGAAATTTCATGTAACACTTTGCAAATTTTAGACAATTCGGGACACTTCTCATTATATCGTTCAAAGACAATTCCTGACATCAGCCAGATTTTTTTTGAAAAATATGTACTCAAAAATTTAGTTTCAGTACATGTCTTCCTACACCATGAAAAATAATTGCTTTATATGACTCGCATAGCTTACACGTTCTTACAGAATCTTATTTTAAACCAATAAACTCAAACGGGTTACTTTCATTTTAATTTAAGTGGCAATGGGGTACTTTTTACTACCATTTTCCGCTTATCATTCTCGACATAGAAAATCGAACTGACTAAATCAATTTTGCACACTTTTCTAAAGCCACGTGAAGTACCGTGTCTTTTATCAGATTATTTATACAAATAACAATTGTTCAAAACTTATTAAATAAAATAAGAAATATGATTTATAATCTAGCACGTCTTCATCGCGGGGATTGCTAGGACGAAACTCCGCTTCGATGACACTGTTTTATAACAATGTTTTGCTTTGTCTCTTATTTAACCCTCCTATACATTACCCTCAAGTCAAATTGCGTTCATGAAATGTTTTTTAGCAATAGAATACATCATTTTATTAGCTACAATATTCCGACTATGCAACCTATCTGGAAAGAAATTAAAAATCTGGACTGTATCACATTTAAGTGTTATGTACCTCAACAATAGGTCATTTTGACGTATTGTTACATAGTTATAAAACAATGTATATTTACATTGTATAGTAGATATTTTATTAACTTTTATAATAACCTTTTTTATTGCGATCCTATCGCTGCATCTGAAAATTGTAAGTCGCACAATAATGGTGTTTGGCAATCAAAATGCATATTTTAATGTACACACACAAAAAAAATCAATTCATTATCTAAAAATTGAACGTTTTGGTACTCGGGCTGCTGATGAAATCGAAATGAGCTGCCCAGAAAGTCTTCTATTCCTAACGTAATAAAATCCTATTCTTAAGTTCGGTTTCGATTGTCTGCTTCCTTTGTGCGTTATGGAGGGAACAAAAACACATGTTATGTCCTTAACGCGAATTCAGTAGTTGGCCAAAATATACGACGAAGTTAGGGTTGGAAGATACGATTAGTCAGATCTAATTTCGAGCGTTTTCAAAATGACCTGAACTAGTTTTGGACAGTCTGTGAGGAGTGTAGCTGTTCTCTGACAGTGCGTCACCTACTAACTATTTGCAGAAAATACTCAAGTATACGAAGACAAATTGGTCTGGCTGCAGATTTACCAACAATTCTCGGAAATGAAACGGTTAATGTTAACAAACTATTGAATTTTATGAGTAGATCAAGGCTCCTCCCACAAGTTCTTGGGAGGGTTTAAAATTTACATTCCCTTTTCATCTTTACTGTCTTCCTTTTTTTCATCGTTCGTTTCTGTAATTCGAAAATATAATATTTAAAAATTGTTTTCCCTTTTTTTGTGATATAATGTATTTTTATTGT